>CM046445.1:27500-315000 GCA_025506515.1 Flaveria trinervia | reverse complement strand
TGAAATTGATGATTTAAAATTTACATTTAATCTTTCACTTAATAAATTTATAAATTTATGCGGTTTTAATAAAATTTATGAAATTTTAATTATTATATTAAAATAATAATTATATTCTAAAATTCTACAAAAGTTATATAAGTTTATATTAAATATGAGATTTATAAAGATAAATAGATGTATCAAGATTATCATTTTTTTACCACCTTAATAATTTGATAATTAATAAGATATATAATTTATATAATGTTAATAAATAAATGAAATAATCATTTAATTTGGATTTTATAAAGTATAAGTTGGAAATGTAATTATTAAAACTTATTTTAAAAGTTTTGGCATAGAATAATAACAATATGAAACCTGAGGGGCTGAAAGTGTAAATTGTTAAACCAACCCCCCTCTCCCTTTGATCCCGTGTACCGGGCAATCTCCAGCCAAGGAACTCCGGCGACCATTCGACCTTTCCAAAACATTGGTTCAAACCTAATTAAACTCTTCACTAAGCTTCGCGACCGGGATTCGAACTTGATACATGATCAAAATCAAATAAAGATGTTCGTAATCTCAATGTAATTCGGAACATAATGCCATACAACAATTGATCCGTTACAACTCGAATAAAGACCAAATGATTCATTTATCCGACCCAAAACGCCCCTGAGATCAATACTTATTCAAATGTACGCATCATTGCGAGTTAAATCGTGTTAATGCTCATGAAATGAAACCGAAACTCGCTTACCAAGTCATAACTCGATCGAACTGAAACAACCAAAATTAACATCATATAATTATAGGAAAACCTTGCATTCTATCCCTGTACACCATTCGAACCTTCAATTCCATCTGAAACACACACACACCTCATGTTCGATCACCATCATCTTCTTCGACCTGCAACTAATCGGGACCTAAGATTGATGCAATATTAATCACAATTGGCAGGGGGCTTTTGCTTAACCAATCCTAAATTATATCTACAAAGTTAATTGGATTAACATCAACGTTTGTGCCTTGAATCATCATACACGTAGTCGCGACGGTGCTACTATCATTTTCATTGAATCCAAACTCAATAACGTAAGTTTCACACATCCTTACACTCGATTTCACTTAGGGAACAAAAGCCCTAAGTTTGATTTCATTATCATGATCGAATCGATGTTCAATTGAATTCAATTTAAATCTAGGGTTCGTGTGAAATTAGGAAATTTGATTAATTAATGTTTTAAACGTTTTAAAGGGAACTTCTTAACACATTTGGGCCTTAGCCCGACTAGTAATCCGTGTTAATACTTGGTATGAGGTCCGGGTTTTAACCGGGCCTCAACCAACATTTTGTTTAATTGTTTTTTTTTACATTTTGTTTTAGAAAATGATTATTATGAATCAAAATAAAATTATTTTGTTACCTAAAATATTTCTAAAATTATTAGCTAATTTTTTTAGATTTTAAAAACTTATAATTCTTAAATTTAGTCATTTTTAAAGATTAAAAAGTTATAAAAATATTATTTAGTCATTTATTTTATAAATATATTATAGTTCAATGATTTTTAAATAATTACTTGTTTAATGATTTTTAAATAATTAATTATACAAATGATTATTTAAATAATTAATTATTTAATGTTTTAATTAACTGTGTTATATTATAAATAGTTAATAAAACTACTTCTTAAACTTTTAATTAACTTATAAAACAACATATTATACTTTATTCTTAAAGTTTTGTATTATAAGATCTTTATAATAAATCATTTAAAAAGTTCAAAACTCTATAAAATGATTTTAATTAATTTTAAAGTCATTTAATAAGTATTCAATTAACCACCTTTATCAAGTTTTAAATAATTAATTATTAAATTAATTATTTCTTTTCACATATTATACTTAATTTCTATTAAATCAATAAATTAAATTATTAAATCATTTTTAATTATTCTTTGTCTTAATTGATTTATACCATCTTTATTAGATCAAAAACATAAACGATTCATTATTTTATCCAATTATTTGAACCCCTAAAATTTCAATTGAAACCCTAGTTCACGTCTAATTGTTAATCTTATTAATAAACTTAATCTTGGAATCTATACGCTTAGGTAACTTGTGAAAGAAATCATTGGAACCTTGTTTAATTCTTATCATCACCTTATAAATAACATGTGAGTATTTATATACAATTTTTTCATATTTTCACACTTTGGGGTGAAAGATGTTACCTTATAATCATTGCACTTGTAAAACCGTTTGATTCTTGTAAACTTATGGCAATTCACTGTATGTTTTGGTTAGTTGATCTTTGTAGCTACCGTGTAATGTCGATTATATGTACAATCATTAACTATTGCTAGCCTGACGATGTCATAGATCTATGGGCCTAACAAGCCTGCTTGGTTGATCCAAGTAAACTTAGCTAATCATATATACTTGTAAACGTTTGAGACTTGTAAAACTGTCAAGGTTTGATTGTGAATTCTGTCTTACATCCCTAGTTACTTTGTTCACTAATCTATGACATGAATTGCCATCTTTTATATACGTATGTATTGAAAACTATGAAATCTCACCAATTTTCAAAGTTGACCCTTTATTTTTAACATGTTTCAGGTTTGATTCTTGAAGAACTCTTCTTGCTCACATAGGACTTGTAGTTAGATAATTAAACATCTTATGTTGTTGTTTATATATTTTGTGTACTGTAATGACTTAATTAACTTGTATTGTTTAATGAATAATGTTATTTAATATTATTCTAATTAATTTAGTTTCATGTGCTATGAACAATTGTTTCACATTCGTCCGCCTCGATGATTCCGCCGTCGGTTGGGGTGTGACAACACATGTGTAAAATGAACTTCATTAAAAAACAAGAATTTTTTATATTTTTTATATTTTTTTATGAAAGAGGGAAAGTAGGGGAACATTTTTGTGTTTTTATTTTTTTTGTTATTATGTTTTTTTATTTATAAAATTTTAAATATGTTTTTGTTAATTATTTGTTAATAGAGCTCTCATAAAAAATTTAGTTCTCATTTGATCTCTCCCCTACATATATACACTAGTGGGAATACCCGCGCATTGCGGCGGGTACAGAAATTATGTCACCTTGTAGTTGTTGGAAGCTTTTGTGTGTGTACGGCGTTCGTAGGTTATTTGTAATAACAATTTAGTTAGTAGAGTGTAACTTATAAATATAGTTTAGTAAAGTTTAAAACTCAAAAGTATTTGTTATGGAAATTTGAAATAGGTACATCACAATTAGTGCGGAGGAGAGAGTAGGTTGACCAATCATCTACGTAGACGGACCCACGAACTTAAATTTCATGGAAAATACATGTTAACGCCAGCGGTTACACTTTTATGTTTATCGCTGTTGGTTAAGACATGTTGTTTGACCCGTTTGTCTCATGGCATCAATTTTAAATTCAAATTCGTTGATCCATATGTACCTAGTTTACGATCTTAATGTAATATGTCTGTCATGTCATAAATGTAAATGAATTGTATGAGTTGAATGAAATAAAATATGTGATTGATTATCTTAATGTTAAATGTTTCGGTGTATGTTTCAATGTTTATTATCTATTAACCCATATTGAACCAACTATATAGGTTGTGGGTGTTTGAATAGATCTTAGTTAAGTAGTGATTGAGAAACATATTCAAACTTAATCGTATGGAGTTTTCATGCGAATGGACCATACGCATGAATACTTCATGCTAATGGACCAGTTACACGATTGAATCAGGAGACTGGATCAGTCGCACGACTGAGACATACGGATGACTCAGTCGCACGACCGAACCTTCAGTCGTGTGATTGACTTAGTCGCATGCTTTAGTCCCACGACTAAGCCATGCTAATGGTCCAGTCGTACGATTAACTAACCCTAACCTATAAATACCACTTAATTTGTGGAAAACGGAAGACTTTCAATATTTCGACTCCTACTCGTACCCTAGCCATCCAAAGACCCAAGAAAACCTGTTCCAAGTTCATAGATCGCTGTAAATTGTCCTACTATCGTTCTTGACGTTTAGTTACATTCTTGGATTGATTTTACATACGTTCTCACTGATTGGATCGCCAATCAAATAGGATTCCGCATTATTTGAGTTGGTATACACGTAAATCAGTTAGTACTCCATCCGTACACAGTCCCTAACAAGTGGTATCAGAGCCTTAGCTCTTGATTTACGTGTGATTCGGTTGATTTTGATATAAAAATCATGGTTTTCACTCAAAAACGCGATCTTTTTGTGTCAAACAGTGTTTTCGGCGTCTCCAGGTCAAAAAGTTAACGTTTTCCGGCATACAGCAATTAGGGTTACTGAGAAATTCGTGTTTTGACGTCAAAATACCTTAAACCTTTGAATTCTCAAAATTCAGCAACTTCAGTCGCACGATTGACTTAATTGCACGACTGAAACCATCCGCATCCCTCATACGCACGATTGGACTCAGTCGTTCATCCATTCGTACGACTGAACTGCCCATTCACATTGTTCATCTGCACCTTCCCATTCGCACGATTGAGCCATCTGCATTTGCTCATTCGCACGATTGAGCCATCCGCATTTGCTCATTCGCACGTCTGAGCCAACCGCATTGTTCAATCGCACAAAGTGTTCAATCGCATTCCTTCAGTCGCATAAGTAAAATAGTTGTTTTAAAGTTCAAAGTCATTAGTAATGGAGGATCAATATTCAACGTTCAACGCAGGGAGGGATTCAAGGATCCAGAATCTATTGCTTCTGGAAAATGAAGTGGGAAATCATAATAAATCCCCTAAGCTCATAACGTTAGATGATTACCCTCATGGAAGCAAAGATTCGAGATCTACTTAAATGGAGTAGATCCCAATCTGTGGGAGTCGATAGAGACAGGGTATAGCATGCCTGTAGGTGCAGATGGAGTCAAACTTACCCTAGGTGGCATGACTGATGGCAAAAGGTAAAATACAATACTGAGAAGAAAGTATATGCCTTGCTAACTCAATTAATTCCTAAGGACATCTTCCATCAATTTTCTGAGAACACGCAAGCAAAGAAGCTATGGGATGAATTGGAAAAACGGTATGACGGAAATGCCTCATTAAAAGCTCTAAAGGCTAAAGCGTTGAAGAAGAAGTTCGACAAATTCTCGTCAATGGGTAAGGAGAGCTTGGATGACGTCATCGATTGGTTCTACCACTTGATGAGTGAGCTACACACTCATGGAGTTACAACGTCTATGGAAGACAAGGTGTCGAACTTTGCAAATGGGTTGCCAGAGAAGTGGGTTTCCTTTGTATCCAATCTCAGACAGAATGATATACTGGCAAAGTTAGATATCAACGATTTCATTCTGAAACTGAGAGAGGAAGAGTTGAGGATGAAGTATAGGGCCCAAAAGTCTTCATATGATCAGAATCCATCACTGTACAACTTAACTCCACCAGCCAAAACGTCTGGAGCACCACTTCAAATGACATTTGTGTCGAGTTTAGCTGGTCCATCTCAAGCTACTACTTTAGGATCTGACACGTTAGGGTCGTCTTGTACCCAATACATAGCACCGGAAGCCAATGCTACAAAACTAAAGACCGAGAATCTCGGGAATGTGACAGTAGAGGTAGCAAAGGAACATATGGATCTCTTAGCAGCTATCGTTCACTCCTATGATGGACTAGTTGCTGGGAAAATTGGAACTGCCATCTGGCAGACGAGGACTACGAGCAGGTAGATGAGACAGAGCTGGAGAGAATGGACATCATGTGGGACTTAGCAAGTGCTGTCCGGAGAGCTAAGAGGTTTGTCAAAAACACCAGACAGAACTTGATTGCCACTAAGGACACAACTTTTGGTTTTAGCAAGACCAACGTTACCTGCTTCAACCGGGGAAAAGGGGCACTTCAAACGTGAATGTGTGAAGCCCAAGTAGATAGGAAATGGGAATCCATTCTTATCTTTCAACCATCAGGATAAACCCACAAGTAGTCCTACTTCGTCAAGCAAGGATCCTAAGGCCTTGATGTCACACCCTCAAAATCCACTTGCGGAGTTTTACCGCGAGGCGTGTGAACAAACCAGGATCACAGTCATAGTTACTCAGAACGACTCTAAATGCCATAATTTAAACATAATCAACCAAAATACAAAGTTTAAACAATGCAGAAGCGTTTCTGAAAACACCCAAGTCAATAAAGTATAACTATGGCAAAACAAGTGCCAACCAAAAAAAGTAAACTATAATTGTTAAAATGTCAAATTGTCTTGAAGCATAGTGTCTTAAAATGCAATGAACCGTGCAGTGCTCCTATGGCAAGCAAGCTAAGGACCTGAGAAAAGCATACTAAAATGTCAACACATAGGTTGGTGAGTTCAAGAGTTTGAGTTCAATAAACATGTAAACAGTTGCGATATATATATAAGCAGTGCATGGTAATAGATAGCTAGTCTATTATCAGTAAATATTAATACATAGTGATTTTGCAATTGAAGCTGACTGTGATAGTTGTTGCCTCCTATCACGACTTACCATGTCGTGACAATGTTCATAGGACAAATTGCACCCGGTTGACCTCGAGTCATACAGGTGGGGCTCGTCAGACCCAGTAGTACTACCCAAGTTTCCCCGCCATTAAATATTAACAATTCAAAAGTGTGAGGACTTTTCCATGGTAACCAGCACTATATTAATATACACAACTTAAATAATAAAAGCGTTCGCATAAATACCAGTATGCTATCTCCCCCAAAAGAGATTAAGTAAAGAGTGGGGCATGAACTCACCTGATGTATGCAAAGGGTACTTAGGGTTTATTTTGAGAAACGAGAGGATAGCCAACCTTCACAGGTTACCTAGATCATGTGAGTACATAAGTACGTGTAAATAAAAGACATGTGAAACCCTAATCATACCAAAACCAAAGACTCAAGCTTCCAGAAAAATAGACACGTTTGACCTAGTTGACCCGTTTGACCCGTTGGTGACATTATGAGTTATAATTCATATAAAGCCAATGAGCACATACAACATACATGATTAACATTCAAATAGTATCATACATATGTTATATCAACCAGGTGTATCACTTAGATCATCATACAATCAAGTACTACAAGTCATGCGAATCTAGAACATTACATATCCATAGTTATAATACAACTAACATGTCACACAAAGTTCAACCATTCATCACATGCCATGTGAAGCCACTCATGACTTCACATCCTAAACCTACCATTCCTACTAAGTAGGGGCCTCAGATCCGCACGCGTGTATAATGATCATAACCATATTCTTTAAGCATATGCATTGCATTCACAACATCACAACAATCAATTACCAGACCCAAGCATGATGTCCTACTACTACATAACATCCAAACCATACATGATCACCAAGTCCAAATATCACACATGATTATCCAAGCATGCCATACAACTAAGTTAACACGTTCTATCACACTAGAATCTATCCTTGAACATAATAGCAGGCTCCTAACATCCCAAACATGATCATAACATCATATTTCAACGTTTACACGAATAAAGTTTCCCTTTTGGGAAAGAACATCCCAAAATCTATCAAACATCCAAAGCATACATGAATTCATCATTAATATACCAATTCAAGCTCATACTAACATCCAAGCATAATCAACCACATCCAAACATCATAATTCACCAAATCATATCCAAAAGTTACTATCTTTAGTAATGTATGAACTATAACATGTGTTCTTGCATTCCCAATGATCACAACTTCAATTAACATCTAATTATCACCATGAACACATCCATAACATCATAACATCCATAGATCAACATTTCATGCAAATAAAGTTACTATTATAGTAACCTATGAACATCAACCTAAATCATTAATTTCTTGCAAGATTCATGATTCCTAACATTCATACAATTATTAATCACCACACATTCATCAAACAACCATCATTCATCCATAATCATGCCTAAAATCGAATTAGGGTTTGACTAGAATCAAAACCCATGATTAAACCACTAAAAACATGTAATTCATGCATGATCGACGTTAACATGTATTCAACCTAACTAACATATAAACATCATCAAACAACATCCATTCGACCTAATAAGGATCAATTTCGAATCTAAGGTTCGGCCATAATGAAGAACATCACAAAACATGAAAAATCTAACCTTTAAACTTGTAATTGCTTGAAATGATGCTTCCTATGTGTTTATATCTTGTAATCGAACCAAAAACACGAATTGCTTGTTCTTGGCTGATTTTCGAAGATGGAGAGGGAGAAGAGGGGAGTCGCGGCCGCTTTTGGGTGGTTTTAGGATTTTTTTGTTTTATTTAATTAATTTTACATATTTACCCTTTTAACCCTTGTGTTTTGGTATTTTACAAAAATTAGACTTTAAACTCTTTTTAAAATGCCTTTAACTTGAAAATATAAGATATGAATAATAATTCATTACATCATTATCTTTGCAAAAACACAAGACATACGAACAAATAGGCACGTTTCCGCGTTACGCGATAAATTCTTTAATTAACCTTTATAAATGTGTAAACACATAAACATAACCCAATACTCACATAATCACTTAGATTCACATCAAATTAACATTATTCATTATTATTAGGTCACCAACGTTCAACGACAACTAGTGTGTGCTCACGACACGTGTATACAAGACTTAACGGAACTAACGGAGCTTGGTAACGGAAATTTACCGGATGTCACATTATCCCCATGTTGAAAGAATTTTCGTCCCGAAAATTGCGTTACATGGTGAGAGTGTTCCATCACTGGTCTACTGCATTGGCACACAGAAATCGAAATCGTGTGAGTTTTGGATGAGTTGTCACATCATCCCCATGTTGAAAGAAATTTCGTCCCGAAATTTAAATCAATACCTTCGTCTGCTGGCATCGTCCTTCGAATAGTTGAGGGTACTTAAGCTTCATTTGATCTTCCCGTTCCCATGTGAATTCCGGTCCACGTCGCGAATTCCAACGGATTTTAACAATACGTATCTTGCTCTGCTTAAGTGTTTTCACCTCACGATCCATCACCTCAACTGGTTCTTCAACAAAACGCAATTGTTCATCCACCTGAATTTCTTCTAGTGGTACGACCGTCGTTTCATCAATTATGCACTTCTTCAAGTTTGACACGTGAAATACATCATGAATTCCACTTAGCGAATCAGGTAGGGCTAATCGATAGGCTACTGGACCTACTCTTTCACACATCTCAAATGGTCCAACGTACCTCGGATTTAGTTTCCCTCGTTTACCAAACCGAACTACGCCTTTCCATGGTGAGACTTTCAACAAAACTTGTCACCAACCTGAAACTCCAAAGGTTTCCGTCTCTTGTCAGCATAACTCTTTTGCCTGTCTCGCGCTGCAGCCATACGGTTCCGTATCTGTATAATTTTCTCAGTGTCTCATGAATTAACTCAGGACCTGTTATCTGACTATCACCAATTTCTGCCCAGCAAACCGGTGATCGACATTTTTTCCCGTACAACGCCTCGAAAGGTGCTGCCTGTATACTAGTGTGACAACTATTTTTATAAGAAAACTCCACCAATGGCAGGTGAATTTCCCAGTTATTCCCGAAGTCAATCACACAAGCACGTAGCATATCCTCCAACGTCTGTATAGTACGCTCACTCTGACCATCCGTCTGTGGATGATATGCAATACTCATATCCAAACGTGTACCCAAGGATTTCTGCAATGTTTGCCAGAAATGTGACGTGAAACGAGCGTCACGATCAGAAATAATTGAGATCGGTACCCCGTGTCTCGAAACGATCTCCTTGAGGTACAGGCGAGTTAACTTCTCCATCTTGTCGGTTTCCTTTATTGCAAGGAAATGAGCAGACTTTGTCAATCGATCCACAATAACCCATATCGTGTCACAACCAGTACTAGTCCGGGGTAGCTTAGTAATAAAATCCATGGAGATTTGTTCCCATTTCCACATTGGAATCTCGGGTTGTTGTAATAGTCCGGATGGTTTTTGATATTCCACTTTCACCTTCGAGCAGGTCAAACACTTGCTCACGTACGTAGCTACATCCGCTTTCATGTTAGGCCACCAATAGTGAGCCTTTAGGTCATGATACATCTTGTCGGATCCAGGATGTATAGAATACTTAGATTTGTGTGCCTCGGTCATAACTAAATCTCTCAGATTTCCATGAACAGGCACCAAAAGTCTATGCATGAAATACCGAATTCCATCCTCTTTCATCACTAGCTGCTTATCCATTCCCCTTAACAATTCAGAACCAATATGTTCCACCTTTAAAGCTTCCATTTGTGCCTCCTTAACTTGTTCGGGCAGTTGGGTACTGATAGTAAGCTGTAAAGCTCGCACCCGTTGGGGTTTAGCTGTTTCCTTCCTGCTTAAAGCATTGGCAACTACGTTCGCCTTTCCGGATGATACTTAATTGCGCAATCATAATCATTTAGTAGTTCCACCCAACGTCGCTGCCTCATATTCAACTCTTTTTGCTCAAAGATATGTTGAAGACTCTTATGATTGGTGTAGATTGTGCACTTGGTACCGTACAAATAAGGTCTCCAAATCTTTAAGGCAAAAACTACTGCACCCAATTCTAAGTCATGGGTAGTATAGTTCTTCTCGTGAACCTTTAGTGGTCTCGAAGCGTAGGCTATCACCTTGTCTCGTTGCATCGAGACACAACCAATCCTTGAATGGATGCATCGCAATACACCACAAAGTCATCTGTTCCCTCTGGTAATGCTAATATCGGGGCAGTACAGAGTTTTTGTTTTAATAATTGGAAAGCTGATTCTTGGCTCTCAGTCCATTTGTATGTCGTTCCTTTGTGAGTCAAGGCTGTGAGAGGTTGTGCGATCTTAGAAAATCCTTCTATGAATCGGCGGTAATATCCTGCTAATCCAAGGAATTGTCTTATCTCGCTTGGCGTTTTGGGTGTAGTCCAATTCTTTATCGCCACAATTTTGGCAGGATCAACGTGTATTCCTTTCTCATTAACAATATGACCTAGGAATTGTACCTCTCTTATCCAAAAGTCACACTTTGAGAATTTAGCATACAGCTGCTCATTTTTCAATAGTTCCAAGATCATTCGTAAGTGCTCTTCATGCTCCTCCTTGGTCCTAGAGTATATCAGTATATCATCGATGAACACAATGACAAACTGATCAAGATAAGGTTTGCACACGCGGTTCATGAGGTCCATGAACACAGCAGGTGCATTAGTCAACCCAAAAGGCATGACTAAGAACTCATAATGACCATAACGAGTACGAAATGCAGTTTTGGGAATGTCTTCTTCTCGAACTCTGAGTTGATGATAACCAGATCTCAAGTCAATCTCAGAGTAATAGCTTGATCCTTGAAGCTGATCGAACAAGTCGTCGATACGAGGTAAAGGGTATCGGTTCTTGACTGTTACTTTGTTTAACTCTCGATAATCGATGCACATCCGGAATGTGCCATCCTTCTTCTTAACAAAGAGTACAGGAGCTCCCCAAGGTGATGTACTAGGTCGAATAAAGCCTTATCCAGAAGCTCCTGAAGTTGTGACGACAACTCCTGTAGTTCGTTTGGTGCTAATCGATAAGGTGCCCTCGCAATCGGAGCTGCGCGGGAGTCAACTCAATCTGGAATCCCACTTGGCGGTGCGGTGGTAATCCAGGAAGATCTTCTGGGAACACCTCCGGAAAGTCGCGTACTACGGGAATATCCTCCATTCTCTTTTCTTCCTTTTGCTTATCGGTTACAAGTGCTAGGATAGCCACGCGGCCTTTTCGTAACAACTTTTGAGCTTTCATATACGAGATGATGCCTATCACAGCACCACTCCTATCACCTTTGACGGTAAGAACTTGACCACCAACCGGGATCCGTATAATCTTCTCATGACATATGACTTCCGCTTGCTTGCTAGAGAGCCAATCCATGCCTATCACAACATCAAAACTCCCCAGCGTAACAGGCATGAGATCTATAGCGAAAATATGACCAGCAAGTTCTATCCTACAGTCTTTAAGGATATGCGTTACATGGATTTGTTTACCATCGGCTAATTCCACAGTGTACTTAGATTCTAAAGCAGAGGGTATATCACTTAAAAGACTACAGAATTTTAAGGACACAAAACTCCTATCGGCTCCAGTATCAAATAGTACCGTAGCAAAACAACCATTAACAGGGAATCTACCAGTAACAGTTGTGGGATCATTTAGAGCCTCACCTGAGCCAATGACGAAGGCTCTCCCTTTGGCTCCATCTCTTTTGCCACCATTTCCAGTGCCATTCCCACCATTGTTGTTATTATTGCCATTGTTGTTGTTGTTCCCATGATTATTGGTGTTGTTGTTGTTGTTGTTGCCATTTCCGTTCCTTCTTAGTTGTGGGCAGTTTCGCTTGTAATGCCCTTCTTTCCCACACTCAAAACAACCCTTGGGGGTTTCTTGAGATTGTTGTGGCCTCTTCATTAGTTCACCACGGCAATCCTTCGCAGCGTGTCCAATCTTTCCACAACGTTGACACTTGAAGCTATCACACCGTCCCACATGGTGGTAGTTACACCGTGGGCATTTGGGATGTCTGCCGCCGTAACCGCTGGGTCCTTGGTTATTTGGGGCAGTTTGGTTGAAATTGCGGTTATTATCGAACCGCCGCTGCTGCTGCTGAACTGGCTGTTGCTGTTGTTGGGATTGTTGTTGACCGCCAGACGATGATGATGATGATTTGTTATTGCTGTTGCTGGGAGCATCCCACTTCCTTTTGTTGTCGGGCACGCTCACCACAGCGCCCCGTTTGGGTAACCGCCCTTGCTCTACCGCCTGATCAGTAAGTTTATGGGCAATTTGGATGGCCTGCTGAATCGTAGTCGGGTTAGAAGCTGTTACCATACTTTGGATTTCAGGCACCAATCCTCGTATGTAGTGCTCGATTCTCTTATGTGTCTCATTAACCATTCCTGGACACAATGTAGCCAGCTCATGAGTACGGGTCGTGTAAGCCTCAATTTCTGAACCCTTCATCTTAAGCTGCCAGAATTCCATCTCCAACTTTTGCACCTCATTTCGAGGACAGTACTCCTCGATCATCATATCCTTGAACGCATTCCAGGGGAGTCCATTTGCCATCGCTTGTCCAAGCATCTGGACTTGCGCGTTCCACCAAGACAGGGCCGCACCCTCCAAAGTCCCGGTGGCATACTTTACTTGATCCGCCGGTGGACAGTTACATTTGGAGAAAACGGACTCAGTCTTCTCGAACCAGCGTACAAGCCCTACAACACCCTCTGTACCGCTGTAGGTGTGTGGTTTACAGTCCATGAAGGACTTGTATGTACACACTGGTGGTCCTGTTTTAACACAACACACATTAATCAAACATCCCCTATAGTTATAAAGGATATCAGATTTGTTTTTCTGTTATTGTTTACCTGCTGGCTGACCCGCGTGGGCAGCAGCCACTGCCGCCTGAACATGCTCATTAATTAGAGCAGCCAATTCTGCAGGAGTCATGTTAATAGCACCACCACCCTGTTCTCGGTGCCACGTCCACGTCCGCCTCCACGACCACGTCCACGTCCACGTCCACGAGCGTCCATTCTTTTCACTTTATATTCACAATACAATAATGAGTAACATCATACACATTTAACTCATTGAAGCGTAGTAAACAGTAAATGAAAGAAATAACGTATCATCACAACCACAACATTCATAACAAAAATAATAACCAAAGTAAATAAATTGCAATAAGTCACAATGTATTTAGCAATGTCAAAATTGAAGTTTTGTCGTTCGTGTGGGGAAACAACCCTTCCCACATAGGTTTCAAAAAAGAAAACACTACGTAGTCTAAGTCATATAAAGAAGTCAATCGACAATGTCTGACCCATCACTATCATCCTCCATCTCCTCCGGTTCCTCTTCCTCGGGTCCCTCCTCGGATCCTCCTCATCCTAGAGTCTGCTGCTGAGCAGGAGCTATAGCAATCTGGAGTGCTGCTAGTTGAGCTTCTAATATGGCAATCCTATTATCGGCTATGGTCCCGCTGTTCACGAGCAGTCACGCGTCCTTGGAGTGCCATAACACCATCTTGCATATGGTGACAACCGTTCAGCGTCTTCCCGTGTTCTTCCTTGAGTTCGTCCAATTGATGTCTCAGGTTGTACACCTCTTGCTGCAGTGTACAGACATCACCCGTGAGTCGTCTTACACGATGCTGTTCAGTATCCAGTGCCGCCATTAGTGCAGCAATCAGTTGCTCGTTGGACTGCGTCGTTCTTGGGAGTGAAAGCATGGGTTGATTGGCATTGTTCCTAGTCCTTGGCTTTAGGACAGGTACGCGTCCCTAAACATGATGTGGTCAACAAACCTAGGATAAGAACGCCAGTCTCGCGGAGGGTCACGCTTCATGAATGCGAATGGTTGATCCCAGTCAATCTCCTCTCGGGATAAGCCAGTCGGGGCCAATCAAATCCATCATCAGGTACAGGTGCGGGAGGTGGGGATTCAGATCGTGTAGGTGATTCGGGTCGTTTACCCGGAGCACTTGAAGACGATGCCATGTTGCAGAGAGTGTGACGTGTATGCCAATGAGTATACAGTAAATGAGAGTAAGGCACAGGTACTAATTAACTGTGTGCGGTTTAGTCTAGTGTGTATGCAACCTAGTTCCCTATAACCAATGGCTCTGATACCAATCTGTCACACCCTCAAAATCCACTTGTGGAGTTTTACCGCGAGGCGTGTGAACAAACCAGGATCACAGTCAATAGTTACTCAGAACGACTCTAAATGCCATAATTTAAACATAATCAACCAAAATACAAACTTTAAACAATGCGGAAGCGTTTTTGAAAACAACCCAAGTCATAAAGTATAACTATGGCAAAACAAGTGCCAACCCAAAAAAGAACTATAATTGTTAAAATGTCAAATTGTCTTGAAGCACAGTGTCTTAAAATGCAATGAACCGTGCAGTGCTCCTATGGCAAGCAAGCTAAGGACCTGAGAAAAGCATACTAAAATGTCAACACATAGGTGGTGAGTTCAAGAGTTTGAGTTCAATAAACATGTAAACAGTTGCGATATATATATAAGCAGTGCATGGTAATAGATAGCTAGTCTATTATCAGTAAATATTAATACATAGTGATTTTGCAATTGAAGCTGACTGTGATAGTTGTTGCCTCCTATCACGACTTACCATGTCGTGACAATGTTCATTAGGACAAATTGCACCCGGTTGACCTCGAGTCATACAGGTGGGGCTCGTCAGACCCAGTAGTACTACCCAAGTTTCCCCGCCATTAAATATTAACAATTCAAAAGTGTGAGGACTTTTCCCATGGTAACCAGCACTATATTAATATTATACACAATTTAAATAATAAAAGCGTTCGTATAAATACCAGTATGCTATCTCCCCCAAAAGAGATTAAGTAAAGAGTGGGGCATGAACTCACCTGATGTATGCAAAGGGTACTTAGGGTTTATTTTGAGAAACGAGAGGATAGCCAACCTTCACAGGTTACCTAGATCATGTGAGTACATAAGTACGTGTAAATAAAAGACATGTGAAACCCTAATCATACCAAACAAAGACTCAAGCTTCCAGAAAAATAGACACGTTTGACCTAGTTGACCCGTTTGACCCGTTGGTGACATTATGAGTTATAATTCATATAAAGCCAATGAGCACATACAACATACATGATTAACATTCAAATAGTATCATACATATGTTATATCAACCAGGTGTATCACTTAGATCATCATACAATCAAGTACTATACAAGTCATGCGAATCTAGAACATTAACATATCCATTAGTTATAATACAACTAACATGTCACACAAAGTTCAACCATTCATCACATGCCATGTGAAGCCACTCACGACTTCACATCCTAAACCCTGCCATTCCTACTAAGTAGGGGCCTCAGATCCGCACGCGTGTATAATGATCATAACCATATTCTTTAAGCATATGCATTGCATTCACAACATCACAACAATCATTACCAGACCCAAGCATGATGTCCTACTACTACACAACATCCAAACCATACATGATCACCAAGTCCAAATATCACACATGATTATCCAAGCATGCCATACAACTAAGTTAACACGTTCTATCACACTAGAATCTATCCTTGAACATAATAGCAGGCTCCTAACATCCCAAACATGATCATAACATCATATTTCAACGTTTACACAAAAAGTTTCCCTTTTGGGAAAGAACATCCCAAATCTATCAAACATCCAAAGCATACATGAATTCATCATTAATATACCAATTCAAGCTCATACTAACATCCAAGCATAATCAACCACATCCAAACATCATAATCACCAAATCATATCCAAAAGTTACTATCTTTAGTAATGTATGAACTATACATGTGTTCTTGCATTCCCAATGATCACAACATCAATCTAACATCTAATTATCACCATGAACACATCCATAACATCATAACATCCATAGATCAACATTTCATGCAAATAAGTTACTATTATTAGTAACCTATGAACATCAACCCTAAATCATCAATTTCTTGCAAGATTCATGATTCCTAACATTCATACAACTTATTATCACCACACATTCATCAAACAACCATCATTCATCCATAATCATGCCCAAAATCGATTTAGGGTTTGACTAGAATCAAACCCATGATTAAACCACTAAAAACATGTAATTCATTCATGATCGACGTTAACATGTATTCAACCTAACTAACATATAAACATCATCAAACAACATCCAATTCGACCTAATAAGGATCAATTTCGAATCTAAGGTTCGGCCATAATGAAGAACATCACAAAACATGAAAAATCTAACCTTTAAACTTGTAATTGCTTGAAATTGATGCTTCCTATGTGTTATATATCTTGTAATCGAACCAAAACCACACGAAATTGCTTTTGTTCTTGCTGATTTTCGAAGATGGAGAGGGAGAAGAGGGGAGTCGCGGCCGCTTTTGGGTGGTTTTAGGGTTTTTTTGTTTTATTAATTCAATTTTACATATTTACCCTTTTAACCCTTGTGTTTTGGTATTTTACAAAAACTAGACTTTAACTCTTTTTAAAATGCCTTTAACTTGAAAATATAAAGATATGAACTAATAATATTCATTACATCATTTATCTTTGCAAAAACACAAGACATACGAACAAATAGGCACGTTTCCGCTACGCGTTACGCGAAATTCTTTAATTAACCTTTTATAAATGTGTAAACACATAAACATAACCCAATACTCACATAATCACTTAGATTCACATCAAATTAACATTATTCATTATTATTAGGTCACCAACGTTCAACGACAACTAGTGTGTGCTCACGACACGTGTATACAAGACTTAACGGAACTAACGGAGCTTGGTAACGGAAATTTACCGGATGTCCCACTTGACCACTCAGATGACGAAGGACAAGATTGGAGCTTTCAATTTGTGTCCCCGGGAGAATCCAACATCGCTAGTGTTAAGATTTAGATGACGACTTAGCAAGCGAAGGTTATTGCAATAGAACTCGCGATGTCAAATATTGAAGAAACTACAACTGTGGTTGATCACCTACCTAATGAAAGGACAAGTTCAACAAGTTCAGAATCACCAGAACCAGAAAAGTTAGACTCTGCTTTGATGACTGATTCAACCGCACCCTCTCAGGTAAGTACTACAGATCAATTATTTAATAATCATGCTTGTGTTGAATGTAATAAATTTAGGAAAAGCAATGATTTGAAATTTGCTAGGTTATTAGATCATGATTGCTTAGTAAGGACTTGCAACTGTGCAAAGAAGCAATAGAGTTTTAAAAAAACAAATGGCATAGTTATAAAGAAAATATAGAACTTTTAAATAAACAACTTAGGGAACTGAAGTTGTAGCTTTTAACCAAGCTAATGACATTAAGTTCTATCTAAACTCCCTAAAAGAAACAAAGAACAAAAAGCATTTAGGAAGTAGAAGTAAATTCATTAAAACAAAACTGCATAGTTGGACTAGTTCTTCTCACATAGTTCAGCACTTAGTGAGAGAACGTAACAACGGGGAGGGTTTGGGTTATAAAGTGTTTCCACTAGCACATGAGACCTTGTTGAATGCAAAAATCAAACCAATAAATAATAACCCAATCAAGGATTATGTGGTGTCCACTCCTCTTGTAAGTGATCCAGATTCCACATGTAAACCAAATGAATCTGGCACTAAACAAAATGAGGCCACTTCTAAATCAAAAGGTAAAATGCCTATTGTTAATCTGGATGAACAAACTGAAAAGGTTAATATAAATTCAGGTTCAACCACGTTAATTCTGAACCTAAAAAGACCATACAAGTTAACCAAACACGTGCATCATGTCCAAGTCTAGGTAAACAAAAAGGTAAAGATGTTAACAAGGTTCAAAAAATTAATTCTGTTAAACAATTAAAACATCGAAACAAGAAGTGTCTAAACCCAAATTGAATAAAGTCACACGTGTGTCACACATTTCTCCACAGAAACAGGTACTCCATCATGTCGAAAGTAGATCATGCTATAAATGTGGAAAGTATGGACACATCGCGTCTACTTGTCCTTATTATCAGACTCCAAGGTACAAAATTGAACTTTATGACACTAAACCTAGCTCTTCAAAAAGGAGATCCCTGACTCCACCAAAAAGGGTCAGTGAACCTAAAGTTCAACCCATTAGCCAGTCGTCTGTTTACCACAAACAGGCCTTACACAAAGCTGGCTTATGGAAAGAAAAGTCTATTTTAATGTCTGGTATTGAGAACAAAAGGACAAATGATCTTCCCTCACCCTCTAATGGACAATGGGTAGAATTTATGATGTGTGATGCCTTTGGGACACCCAAGCCGGTTAAGGCTTGGGTCCCTAACCTTAATTAATGTTTTCAATTGAATGTGCAGGGTGTTCGCTATAGTGCTGAAACAAACACTTGGATTGTAGATAGCGGAGCATCGAGGCACATGACTGGGAACCGGGCACTCCTGTCAAACATCAAACAAATAAAAGGAGGCCATGTTTCATTTGCTGGAAACAAAGGAGGTTATTCACAGCTCAAGGGGAAGTGGGGAATCAGAAAGTGAAGTTTGACAAGGTAAATTATGTTCAACAACGTCAAATAATTTGCTTTCTGTCTCCCAAATATGACAAGAGATTTAAGGTAGTATTCGACAATAAGAAGTGCTAAGTCCTGAAAAAGGACTATGTGATCCTGGAGGACCAAGTCTTAATGTTAGCCTCAAGATATATGACCTTTGTGTCTTGGATCTATCAAAGGCCTCTACAACAGATCATCAAGTTCAGTGCTTCTTGTCAAAAGCTACTGAGAGGATTCTATCTCCTGGCATAGGAGAATAGGGCACATCAATCCACGGAAGATGAACCACTTGATCCAGAATGATCTAGTGCGAGGAATAAATGTCAAAAACTTCCAACTACCAGATTTTTGTGTCGCCTGCAAGAAAGGCAAACATACTAAGAAGTCTCATAAGGCAAAGAAAGTTCATTCCATAGAACTGCCTCTTGAGCTTCTTCACATGGATCTGTTTGGTCCAGTTAATACAAGGAGCATCGCCGGTGACTTGTACTGCTATGTAGTTACTGATGACTACTCAAGATTCTCTTGGGTAATGTTTCTAAAATCTAAATCTAAGACATTTGAGTCATTAAAGAGTTAGTAACTACATTAGAGTCTCTCTACAAGCTGAAGGTAAGACAAGTACGCTCAGATAATGGAACAGAGTTCAAGAATCAATGGATGGAGGCATTCTTCAAAGAAAAGGGAATTGTACATCAGTTCACATCTGTCTACACTCCATAGATGAACAGGGTTGCTGAACGGAAGAACAGAAGCTTGATAGAGACTGCCAGGACGATGCTAGCAGACTCGAAACTGCCTATCCAATTCTGGAACGAGGCAGTGGCAAATGTATGTTACACTTTGAATCGACTCTTGGTGGTTAAACAACATGGAAAAACATGTTACGAGTTGCCACAATGACGTGAACCTAATCTGGAATACCTCAAACCATTTGGAGCACCATGTATGTTGTTGAAGAAAACTCAGGAAGGCAAGTTTAGCGAGAACGCCGAAAAGGGAATCTTTCTGGGATACAACATACCGAATAAGAGAGTTTACAATAACTCAATGGGTCAAGTAGAGGTGTGATGTAACATCGACGTTCAGAGATACACCACTTGTCCTGCTGGAAAAGGACCCGCA
Organism: Flaveria trinervia; assembly: GCA_025506515.1. Lineage (NCBI taxonomy): Eukaryota > Viridiplantae > Streptophyta > Magnoliopsida > Asterales > Asteraceae > Flaveria > Flaveria trinervia. The sequence continues at coordinate 294,712 of CM046445.1, read as the reverse complement.
TTCTTTTTCGACTATGATGGATTCTTCAAGTCCTTCAACATTCCTTTCTCCACTTCTAATGATGAGTTAGCAACCAAATGATGTATGATGTCTTAAACACACCAACACAAGACTCTACAACATCTGGTTCACAAGGTGAGTTGCCTAGTCAATTAGGGGGAGCACTCAAGGTAAGTGACTCCTCCTCTAATGATGAAGCCGTGGAAAATGATCAGAATGATTAGGAGGAACAGGTTCCTACTACTACAAGTCCATAAGCATCTGACATTAATGCCTCTGAGTCTTCAGAACCTCACACTCCTACTGCCTCAGATATGGAACCAAACGTTCATAATCTTGATTCTGAGATAGTGTACCAACCACTCCTGGATCACACCTTAATGTCTATCATCCTCTGGACAACGTCATTAGGGATGTCAGATCAAGTTCAGACAAGAAATCAGCTATATTAAGCTGATTATGCCTCGGTAATGGAAAAGAGATATCTTCACGATGGTGCATATCATTGTTTTGTGTCTTAGTTTGAGCCAAAATACCTCAGTGAAGCCCTAAATGATGAGGCATGGGTGAGTGCCATGCAGAAGAACTTCTTCAGTTCAAGAAGTTAGGTGTATGGACACTGGTGGATAGACCTAAAGGTGCTAAGGTCATTGGCACAAAATGGGTCTTAAAATGCAAGAAAGATGACCAAGGGGTCATAATCAGGAACAAGGCTCGACTTGTAGTTCAAGGATTCGACAAGTCGAGGGAATTGATTACAGCGAAGTGTTTGCACCCGTGGCAAGAATGGAAGCTATCCGTATCTTCCTAGCCTATGCATCGTATATGAAGATTAAAGTCTATCAGCTCAATGTTAAAAGTGCATTCCTTCATGGTGAAATCTGAGAAACAGTGTATGTCAGTCACCTGAGGTTTTGAGGATCCATATCATCAGGACAGAGTTTACAAAATGGATAAAGCTCTCTACGGGCTCCACCAAGCCCCGAGAGCATGATATGAAAAACTCTCAATGCACCTTGTGAAACACGGCTTTTGCAGAGGTGTATTGACTGTACACTGTTCATAAAAGAAAAGGATGGTGATCTGCTGCTTGTTCAGATTTATGTTGATGACATAATCTTCGGTTCCTAGAACGAAGACTTATGTAAAGAATTTGAAGCAGTAATGAAGGCAGAATTTGAAATGAGTGCCATGGGAGAGATGTTCTTTCTTGGGTTATAGGTAGATCAAACACCAAAGGGGATATTTCTACATCAGACCAAGTATGTAGGGGATATTCTCAGTCGGTTTGACATGGGAAATGCTTCCGCAGCTGGGACTCCACTTGCTACAAACCATGATGTAGCACCCGACGAGAATGGTGATCTGGTTGATGCCACCATGTACCGAGGAATGATCGGATCCCTCATGTACCTCACTGCCTCAAGACCTGATATCATGTATGCGATGTGTCTTTGTTCAAGATATCAGGCAAAACCAAAAGTTAACCATCTTATAGGGGTTAAAAGGATATTTCGTTATCTGAAAGGTACACCAACACTAGGGTTGTGGTATCCTCATGATAGGATCTCAGCATCTAGTTTGATCGATTCGAATGATTTCAGCAGCGGAATAGAGTACCAACTAGCACAATTCGAGTAAGAATACCAAGGATATAGCAATGAACAGAATTAGTTATAGAGAGAGAAAGTTTCTGCAAAAGGAATATTTCATTCAATCACACGCTTTGGCATGGCTTTCGCAAAATTACAATTTAGGTCATTCTTCCTTATATAAGGAAAGATGACGTAGGCTGATGTCACTTGATAGTGACATCTAACCGTTATTTAACAAACTACTGAAACACTAAAACTACTGAAGATGTCAAGCAGCTGACATCTTCTTACAAGAAGCTAAGTGTTTACTTATTACAATAAGAAAGTACTGAAACTACAACGACCGAAGAACAAGCTCTTCAGTCATTTTACAAAACTACTGAAAGTAAAAACATAAAACTACTGATAAACACAACTACTGAAGAAGTACTCTTCAGCTGTTGTGACAAACTACTGAAACTTCAGCACTTGGTCTTCAGACTTGAACTTCAGACGTTTCATCAGTTGATGACTTCAGTAGATGTCATCAGCTGATGTCTTCAGTCTTTGTCTTCAGACTTTGTACATCAGTTGTTGATCTTCAGCACTTGTGGACTCTTCAGCTGTTGAACTTCAGTACTTTGGTCTTCAGCTTCAGCACCTGTATTCTTCAGCTGTTGACCTTCAGTACTTTGGTCTTCAGCTTCAGCACTTGTGTTCTTCAGCTGTTGGACTTCAGCACTTTAGTCTTCAGCTACAGCACTTGTGTTCTTCAGCTGTTGAGCTTCAGCACTTTAGTCTTCAGCTGTTAAAGTCTTCAGTACTTGATCTTCAGCTGTTGAAGTTTTCAGCACTTGTCGAACTGCTGATGAAGCCTTCAGCAGTTGTTGTGATATCATGTGGGACTTAGAGGTTTTCTGATTTTGGCTCGTTGGTTCTTTTGGTCCAACAAACTCCCCCTGAACCAATGCAGCCAAAACCTCTAATTGATTTATTTTCCCACTTATTGTTGGCAGAATGGTTGGTCTTTTTCCTTCTTGATCAGCTGAGAAGATGACCCATATAAGCACTGGCCTGGGAATGAGTCTTTGATGATTTGGTTGGCAATGTATGGATGGGAGCTCTGTATTGGGGAATTGGACACTGAGCTGTTCCCCCATCCATGAGACTCACTTCCCAACTATGAGCTTGTAGGATTCCCTGGTGTAGGCCTCCAAAAATACAATTTGTTCCTCCATGGTGAGCTCCTCTGCCTCACCATCGAAGAATCCTTCTGGCCCATAGTGTCACACCCCAACGTTGACGGCGGAAACGTCGAGGAGTGAGAGTTAAGATCGTTCATAGCCACATAACGCTATTAATAACCCAAATATAAATTATTCATGAAGTTCAATTGTATCAATACAAGCTTAAGTCTCAAAGAAACAAACAATATAACATAAAAGATAACAAGTCTTTAATTCACTACTTTATCTAGGTCCATTCCTAGATATGTAAGCTTCAATGTGTAGGAATCAAACTTGGGCATTTCCTGAAACAGTTAAAAAATAAAGAGGTCAACAATGATGTTGGTGAGCATTCCGTAGTTTTAAATACATAGATTATATAAAAGATGGCAATTCAAGTCATAAGTTAGTGAATAAATATGATTAGGGATGTTATGAACAATGCAACAATCAAACCTCGACAAAGTTTTACAAGTCTCAAACGTTTACAAGATTATACGATCAGCTAAGTGTACTTGGATCAACCAAAGCAGGCTTGTCTTGCCCATAGATCTATGACTTCGCTGGGCTAGCAATAGTTAATGATTGTACATATAACGCCATAACATGGTAACCACAAAAGTTCAACTAACCACAACTTTGCATAATGATTGCCATAAAGATTACAAGTCTCAAATAAGTTTACAAGTGCAATGATAATAAGTTAACATGTTTCACCCCAAAGTGTGAAAATGAGAAAAAGGGGTATGGAAATACTCACATGATCAAATGAGTAATGACGATTAATAAGAAATGAAATAGCAGTGATCCAATGTAGTTCTTCACAAGCCACCTAAAATTATATATATATTTACAAGGTTAAAGTTTGATTAAGTTTTACGAATTAACTAAAACTTGGTTTCAATATGGTATTAGGGATTGTTAAATAATTATGTTTAACAAATGGAACCGTTTATATTTATTAGTATCAATAACATTATTATATCTTATATAGAGTTTTATGTAAAACTTATAACATTATAAATATTTCCTAAAGGTTGAATAGAGTTTAATAATATAATCTTAACAATAATTTTACGTTTAAAATACTCATAGTTGTGTAACAAGTTTTGGTTAAAGTATAATTTTATAAAAGCAAATTATTTAATAATAATAATTTTGTTTTAGAATATTTGTAAAGAAAAGAAGTATAAAAATATTACTTTTTAAGAACTCAATTTATAGAAAATAAAGTATTTAAAAATATCAGATTTATTAAAATGGTTTTTTTAATTAAATAGAAATATAAAACTAAGTTTGAAGGCTAAAAAAAACCTTAAACAAAACATGGGGTCCCCCGATTCGAACCGGGGACCTCAGGTTTATGGGGCGCAACTTACCAGTTACTCTAAGGCCTCAGCCGCATTAATAAACGATTTTAAAAACTTATAAACACAATCCCCATGCATTTCCCCCAAACCAAGAACCCTAGATTCGATTGATCCAAATTAAACTATCAAATGATGTTGTTATCGAATTAACCATGGGGCTTTTACTTCCATGCTTAAACGTGCGAATACAAGTGTTTAATCACCTGAATTCATGAAAAATCGATAGAGATTGAGCACAAGAACAATCGCGACTCACGTATTGTAGGTTTGATGTTCAAACGACGTTGCTAATCAAATTAGTTGTGCAGGTAGCATCTAATGAACTCAATGAACGAAAGCCCTCTTTCAATTGAGAGTGAGATTGTAGAAAAATTCGTGTTCGACTAGCCCACAGTTCGCGACGGGAGATGCTGATCGATGCTTATGTTCGCGTTTGTTTCAGGAGAAATTGAGAGTTGCAAATGATTAAGTTTTGTTAGGTAATTGTTTAGGTTAGTTTAATTGGTCAATTAAGATGTGTACATGCTCGAACGGCTAAACGAGGTAAAGGCGTCGGTTACTCGTTTCATAGAGGTTCATAACAACGATTTAATGGCGTTTAAGGCTCATTATGGTGTTCGAATCACATACCCGAAGCGATTGGAACGGTTTGGAAGTTTATTACAAGCGTTTTGAAGGGTGAAAAGGCTTTGCCGGAGGTTCGCCCGGCGGTGGCCGGTGACCGGCCGGAAAAACGGGACTTAAAGGGGAGGGGGTTTGGATTTTTATAAATCTACATAAATAGTCCCTGAGGTTTAAAAGTTGATAATTAATGTGCAAACCTTTCTTTTAAGGTTTCTAACATGACAACCAGCCCCCTTGACTTTTAAATCAATGTTTTATACATTTTAATTTACAATACTTTATTATTATTACAATTATTAGTGTTGTTAGCAACATAATTATTATTGTTCTTATAATTATTTATTATTATTATAATTATTAGTTTGATTAGAAAAATTAAAGGTAACAAAGAATAAGCATAACAAATTCACAAGTTTCATAAATGACAAAATTAGTCCATACAAGAACTTAACAATGTTAACTTTAATTTAACCCAAAATTACAAGATGCTACAGTCTCCCCAACTTAAAAGAATTTCGTCTCGAAATTAAGAATAAGCTAAGAGAACAGATGCGGGTATCTCTCTTCATAAGATTCTCACACTCCCAAGTGAACTCAGCTCCACGTTTGTTTTCCCAACGGACTTTAACGATAGGTGTGGTAGTTGTTCGGGTCTTCTTCAGGGTGCGATCCATAATCTCAACAGGCTTCTCAACGAAATGCAATGACTCATCAATTTGAATTTCCTCTAGTGGAACACACAAATTTTCATCAGCCAAGCACTTCCTCAGGTTTGAGACATGGAAGACAGGATGAACTCCACTAAGTTCGGAAGGTAGCTCCAGTTTGTAAGCCACTTTCCCAATTCTTTTCAGAATCTTGAAGGGTCCTACAAAACGTGGGGCTAACTTACCCTTCTTCCCAAAACGTACAACACCTTCCATGGAGAGACCTTAAGAAGAACCATGCCGTCGACTTGAAACTCCAACGGTTTGCGTCTTTTATCGGCATAACTCTTTTGGTGACTTCTAGCCACCTCGAGATTATTTCGAATTTTGGAAATTTTGTCGGTCGTTTCTTGAATAAGTTCCGGACCAGTGATAATATTTTCCCCAATGTCAGTCCAATAGATTAGGGAACGGCATTTACGACCATACAAAGCCTCGAATGGTGCCATTTTGATACTTGAGTGGTAACTATTGTTATACAAAAATTCCGCGAGCGGTAAATGCGTATCCCAATCGCCACCAAAATCAAGGACACAAAGACGCAGTAGATCCTCGAGGGTTTGGATTGTTCGTTCAGTTTGACCATCGGTTTGAGGATGGTAAGCCGTACTTAAATCCAATTGAGTACCCAAGAGTTCTTGCATCGAAGACCAAAAGTGCGAAGTGAAACGAGCATCTCGATCGGAAATAATGTGCAACGGCACGCCATGACGACTCACAATTTCGTCAACATAGATTCGAGCCAACCTTGAAACCTTGTACGTATCTGTATGGGTATGAAATGTGCTGTCTTGGTCAAACGGTCAACAATGACCCATATGCTATCATGACCACGAGGTGTACGAGGTAACTTGGTTATGAAATCCATGGATATATGTTCCCATTTCCACATAGGGATTTCAGGTTGCTCAAGTAAACCACTTGGTCGTTGATGTTCGGCTTTGACCCTTGCACACGTGAGACACTTGAAACATAAGTCGTGATATCTTTCTTCATTCCAGGCCACAATATTGACCACGCAGGTCCATGTACATCTTATCGGAGCTAGGATGAACGGAATATCGGGTTTGATGAGCTTCATTCATAATGAAGTGCCGAAGGTTGTCATGATTCGGGATCCAAAGTCGATTCAAGAAGTATCACATGCCGTTCGGTTTTGTCTCTAATTGTGACGGAATGTTAGACATCAAATCCTCATCTTTCCTTCGTCGGTTAGTGCCGCTTGTTGAGCCTCGCGAATTCATAACTCGAGGTCACTATCGATCCTTATGTTTTGAAGCATGATAGTAGCCTCGTTGACATCCACATGAATCTCGGTATCAAATTCTCCTAGCGTATCAAACCATTGCCTTCGATCTCGAATTTCTTGGAGCGAGACAGTCTTGTTGTGGACTTTGCGACTTAGCGCGTCGGCTACAACATTCGCCTTTCCAGGGTGATAGCGAATGTCGCAGTCGTAGTCGCTAATCAACTCAATCCAAAGTCTTTGTCTCATGTTGAGATCCTTTTGATTGAACACGTGTTGGAGACTCTTATGATCGGTGTAGACTATACATTGCGTCCCATATAAATAGTGTCGCCAAATCTTCAATGCGAAAACCACAGCACCAAGTTCAAGATCATGAGTTGTGTAGTTCACTTCATGAACCTTCAATTGCCTCGACGCGTATGCTATAACCTTGCCTCGTTGCATGAGGACACAACCAAGACCTTGATTAGAAGTGTCGCAATATACAGTAAAGTCATCGTTCCATCGGGAAGTGTGAGAATAGGCGCGTTACACAACTTGCGTTTCAATGTCTCGAAAGCCTCTTCTTGCTCGGGTCCCCATTCAAAAAGTCGGTTCTTTTGGGTTAATGCCATTAACGGTTTAGCAATCTTCGAGAAATTAGCTATGAACCTACGGTAATATCCTGCTAAACCCAGAAAAGAACGAACCTCGGTTGGGGTTGTGGAAACACACCAATTCTTCACAGCTTCAATTTTAGCAGGATCCACGTGAATTCCTTGGCTATTCACCACATGCCCTAAGAATTGCACCTCGTCCAACCAAAATTCACACTTGGAAAGCTTGGCGTATAATTGCTCCTTCTTCAAAAGTCCAAGAACTTGTCGCAAGTGCGTCTCGTGATCGATTTTGACTTGGAATAAATAAGAATGTCATCAATAAACACGATCACGAACTTATCCAAATACGTTTTACATACTCGATTCATGAGATCCATGAACACAGCAGGCGCATTGGTCAAGCCAAAAGGCATGACCATGAACTCGTAGTGTCCATATCGAGTACGGAAAGCGGTCTTTGGAATGTCATCATCATGAACACGTAGTTGATGATACCCAGAACGTAGATCGATCTTTGAGAATTGAGTTGCTCCTTGAAGTTGGTCGAAGAGAGATCATCGATTCGAGGAAGAGGGTATCGGTTTTTGATAGTAAGCTTGTTGAGTTCTCGGTAATCGATGCACATACGAAATGAACCATCCTTCTTCTTCACAAATAGTACAGGTGCACCCCACGGTGATGAACTAGGGCGAATAAAACCCTTATCGGTCAACTCTTGCAATTGACTAGCGAGTTCTTGCATTTCAGAAGGTGCAAGACGATAAGGCGATTTAGCCACAGGGTTTGCACCAGGGATTAAATCAATCTTGAACTCAACTTCTCGCACGGGAGGTAACCCTTTAAGATCCTCGGGAAAAACTTCGGGAAAGTCCCGCACAACAGGAATGTCCTTCAACTCCTTACCCTTGGCTTTCGTATTAACTACATATGCCATGAAAGCCATGTAGTATTACTCAAGCATTTACGGGCTTGATGCAAGACATGAGTTTGAGTCTTTGAGATGATTTCTCCCCAAAGACCTTCAAAGTATCACCAGTCGGTATCGGAATTCGGATACACTTCTTGAAACATAGAATTTCCGCACGGTGCTTGGCTAACCAATCCATGCCAATGATAACATCAAAGCTTCCCAGATGCATAGGAATAAGGTCGACGAAGAACTCGTGTTCATTAAAGCTCAAGGTGCAGTCACGTATTACGACGTCAACGACAATAGATTTTCCATCGGCGACCTCGACCGTGAAAGATCTCTCTAGATTAACACGCGGTTTAGAAAGTATAGGCTCGAATTCCAAGGACACGAAACTCCTATCGGCACCCGAATCAAACAATACAGAAGCATAATAACTATTTACAAGATACATACCTGTTGGTAAGAATCCATTATTGGTATGATGAACACAGATAGAAAACTTTATAAGACAAGAGACGATTAAGAAGAGTTCAACGACGTACCATTTACCACGTCGTTGTTGGCTTGAGCTTGGTTAGCATTGATGTTGAAAGCCCTTCCACGAGTCGGTGGCACAGTTCCCGAATTATGAGGACATTGTGGACGAATATGACCAGGCTCACCACAGTTATAGCAGGTTCGGTTGGTAAGCATGGCAGTGTTGTTTGGCGCACGAAAGCAAGTAGCTACCAAGTGTCCATACTTCCCACATAATGAGCAAACTCGGCATGGAGAGTTGCTTGAATGATGGTACTTGCACGTGTTACACATAGGATGTGGACCAGTATAAGCTTTAGCCATGGGGGCTTGATTTGCAACCAACATTTGTTTTTTAGGAGCATTTGGTGCGGTCACAGCGTAGTTGCGTGTCGGGGTGAACTTACGCTTCTTGTTTTGAGAAGATGACTCGGCTTTACCTCCTTTGTTACCTCGGGTGTCACCTTCGCCATAGCCTTGGAACCCTTTGCAGACATCGTGCTAGCTCTTATGATTCTTGGTAAGCTGTGCAGTGATAGTAATCGCTTCCTCCAAAGTTGTGGGCCTACTACCCACCACAGCATCTTGAATTTGAGGTGGCACCCCCTTGATAAATTTCTCGATGTTACGGGGCACGGTGTCCACCATGTGTGGTAGAAGCATACTCAACTCATGATGCCGGGTGGAATAAGCCAAGTGATTCCCGCCATCCTGTTTAAGGTTCCAGAACTCCTCCTCAGTTTTTGTAATTCGCTCCTCGGGCAAAACTTTTGGATCATAATATCCTTAAATTCTTCCAAGGCAACGCCATTGCGACCTCCGTTCCAAGGTTTCTCTTTTCACTATTCCACCATGTTAGTGCTCGTTGTTGAAGAACACTTGTGGCATAGCGAACCTTGAACTCGTCGGGACACTCACTAATAATGAATGTGTTCTCCATACTTTCGAACCACTCAAGAAGTCCAGTGGCTCCTTCTTTTCCACTAAAACTAGTGGGTTTGCATGAGTTGAAATGCTTGAAGGTGCAAGTAGAATTGTTCCCGTTTTGGTTGTTGCTATTCTCCCCATGAGTGCCACTATTGTTCCCATTGGTGTTGCTGCTATTAGCCATTAGGGTACTATTAAGTTCAGCAACCATAGTCAGAATGACGGCAACCATTTGCTGGGCGATCATTGCAGCTAGTTTACGATCAGAACTTCCACACTTTCCATGATGACGAGACATGCTGGAATATGCAAAATGAGTTAGACACGAGGAATAGAATAACAAGGATTATAATTCAACAAAGATAAGGCAAGACTTATAGGAACTTGGAATGGTTCCATTTGGTAACGCATTACCATTTGGAAACGTTGACACGTCAAGGTAAGTGACCCATTCGCCTTAGAAGTTTGTGCATGTTGACCATAGTTTATCACTCATCCCGGAAATCCCCAGGTAAGCATAACTAGTCCGTAGGATTTATGCGATATGCTTGCCTTAGCCTGAGGGCCTTTTGCCAGGAAATCCAGAATACAGGTGTCTATGTGTCACACAAATTTCTTAGGTTCATGATATCAAAACCTTGATGAGATTTATATAGATTAGACATAACGTCTAAAGATCCAAATCATAACATAAGTATAAGATTCCACGTGTCGACGAGAATAAAGTTAAGAGATTTCATGTTCGGGGAGAGTCAAGAGTCAAAGCTAAGTTTAGGGAGACAAGTAACAATGTTTAGGCAATCCTATGCTAAGGCATCAAATTGCACATAAGTGGGCATAACATTATGTAGCTTGCAATAAGATCATATTTCTATAAGGTTCATGCATACTATAGTCTAGGTCACCATTTCTAATAACCTAGATCCCTATAGTTATGGGCTCTGATACCAATCTGTCACACCCCAACCTTGACGGCAGAAACGTCGAGGAGTGAGAGTTAAGATCGTTCACAGCCACATAACGCTATTAATAACCCAAATATAAATTATTCATGAAGTTCAATTGTATCAATACAAGCTTAAGTCTCAAAGAAACAAACAATATAACATAAAAGATAACAAGTCTTTAATTCACTACTTTATCTAGGTCCATTCCTAGATATGTAAGCTTCAATGTGTAGGAATCAAACTTGGGCGTTTCCTGAAACATGTTAAAAAATAAAGAGGTCAACAATGATGTTGGTGAGCATTCCGTAGTTTTAAATACATAGATTATATAAAAGATGACAATTCAAGTCATAAGTTAGTGAATAAATATGATTAGGGATGTTATGAACAATGCAACAATCAAACCTCGACAAAGTTTTACAAGTCTCAAACATTTACAAGATTATACGATCAGCTAAGTGTACTTGGATCAACCAAAGTAGGCTTGTCTTGCCAATAGATCTATGACTTCGCTGGGCTAGCAATAGTTAATGATTGTACATATAACGCCATAACATGGTAACCACAAAAGTTCAACTAACCACAACTTTGCATAATGAATTGCCATAAAGATTACAAGTCTCAAATAAGTTTACAAGTGCAATGATAATAAGTTAACATGTTTCACCCCAAAGTGTGAAAATGAGAAAAAGGGGTATGGAAATACTCACATGATCAAATGAGTAATGACGATTAAATAAGAAATGAAATAAGCAGTGATCCAATGTAGTTCTTCACAAGGCACCTAAAATATATATATATTTACAAGGTTAAAGTTTGATTAAGTTTTACGAATTAACGAAAACTAGGTTTCAATATGGTATTAGGGATTGTTAAATAATTATGTTTAACAACTGGAACCGTTTATATTTATTAGTATCAAATAACATTATTATATTATATAGAGTTTTATGTAAAACTTATAACACTTAAATATTTCCTAAAGGTTGAATAGAGTTTAATAAATATAATCTTAACAATAATTTTACGTTTAAAATAATCATAGTTGTGTAACAAGGTTTTGGTTAAAGTATAATTTTATAAAAGCAAAATTTAATAATAAAATTTGTTTTAGAATATTTGTAAAGAAAAGAAAGTATAAAAATATTACTTTTTAAGAACTCAATTTACAGAAAATAAAGTATTTAAAATTATCAGATTTATTAAAATGGTTGTTTTTAATTTAATAGAAATATAAAACTATGTTTGAAGGCTAAAAAAACCTTAAACAAAACATGGGGTCCCCCGGATTCGAACCGGGGACCTCAGGTTTATGGGGCGCAACTTACCAGTTACTCTAAGGCCTCAGCCGCGTTAATAAACGATTTTAAAAACTTATAAACACAATCCCCATGCATTTCCCCCAAACCAAGAACCCTAGATTCGATTGATCCCAAATTAAACCATCAAATGATGTTGTTAATCAAATTAACCATGGGGCTTTTACTTCCCATGCTTAAACGTGCGAATACAAGTGTTTAATCACCTGAATTCATGAAAAATCGATAGAGATTGAGCACAAGAACAATCGCGACTCACGTATCGTAGGTTTGATGTTCAAACGACGTTGCTAATCAAATTAGTTGTGCAGGTAGCATCTAATGAATTCAATGAACGAAAGCCCTCTTTCAATTGAGAGTGAGATTGTAGAAAAAGTCGTGTTCGACTAGCCCACAGTTCGCGACGGGAGATGCTGATCGATGCTTATGTTCGCGTTTGTTTCAGGAGAAATTGAGAGTTGCAAATGATTAAGTTTTGTTAGGTAATTGTTTAGGTTAGTTTAATTGGTCAATTAAGATGTGTACATGCTCAAACGGCTAAACGAGGTAAAGGCGTCGGTTACTCGTTCATAGAGGTTCATAACAACGATTTAATGGCGTTTAAGGCTCATTATGGTGTTCGAATCACATACCCGAAGCGATTGGAACGGTTTGGAAGTTTATTACAAGCGTTTTGAAGGGTGAAAAGGCTTTGCCGGAGGTTCGCCCGGCGGTGGCCGGTGACGGCCGGAAAAACGGGACTTAAAGGGGGGGGGGGGTTTGGATTTTTATAAATCTACATAAATAGTCCCTGAGGTTTAAAAGTTGATAATTAATGTGCAAACCTTTCTTTTAAGGTTTCTAACATGACAACCAGGCCCCCTTGACTTTTAAATCAAGGTTTTATACATTTTAAGTTTACAATACTTTATTATTATTACAATATTGTGTTGTTAGCAACATAATTATTATTGTTCTTATAATATTTAATTATTATAATTATTAGTTTGATTAGAAAAATAAAGGTAACAAAGAATAAGCATAACAAATTCACAAGTTCATAAATGACAAAAATAGTCCATACAAGAACTTAACAATGTTAACTTAATTTAACCCAAAATTACAAGATGCTACACATAGTACTCAGACAGGAATTTGACCTGTTTTCCATTTTTGAGTACCACTATTGTAATCTGTCTGTAAGCAAATTCATCAGGATGATGACCTTCTAACAGCAGTGGTAACTCATCGTTTCTGATCTCATTCAGCCTTTTATACACCAGCCCCTTTTTGATCATTCTGTTCTCCAGCATCTTTTGTGGGGGCATGTTTGAGGTGTAGGCCTTTTTGAAGTCTTCCAGGATTTCCCAGGGTGAGACTACAAGGGCTAAGGAGATCACTTCATCTACAATCTTTTTCACTTGCTCATTGTATCTCCGAGGGATATTTTTCTTTTGTATTCTATGAGCCACCCTGGGATCAGGCCAAATTCTTACTCTTTCTTTCACATACTGAAAAGTATGTCTAAGAGTATAAATCCTCTGAGCTTGTTTTTTCATATTAATGATGGAGGAAGTGGCTGCATATGCTTTATCTACTCTCCTCAATAACTCTTCATCGTGCAATCTGTGTTGTTCTTCTTCTTCCAATTTCACTTTGATTGCATCTCTTTGTTGCTCAGGAGTTATTGCAAGAGAGAGATCTTTGGCCTTAGGCAACTGCAGAACAGCTGAGATCGGCAGCCTGTCTTCATCATCATCTCTTCTTCTTCCAGCCTCAACACCTTCTCTTCTTCTGCTTAGGTGCATCATCGGCTGTTGGTTTTGAGGGTAAGGGAGTTGGTTTTGTGGGTTGTGGTGTGGTTGTTTGGAGAGGGAATGTTGACAGGCTGAGTTAGCATTTTGGAGGTGAGTGTGGCTTTTGAGTGTTTGGCTAGCTCAGTCCTGCTCCTTGCTCCTGCTTCATTCAAAGCTTCTATTACTAATCTCTTAGTATATGCCTCAGACGAACAGATCTTGGAGGTTATGGCCAAGATGCTGTCCCTGGTCCATGATTTTATTTCGATCAATGATCTCCCAAGGTATTTGCTGATAAATCTGATCATGATCTCAAGTCTTTCTCTATCCATTGTGTTGTAGCTGGCCCATCTTTTTGAATCTCTTTGATCTCTAATCTTCTTATTTCAGAGTCCAGCTTTTCAGTATTGAAACCTTGCCTAAACAACTGATCAATGATATTGTCCATTGATCTGCTGTGTTCAGCATCAGCCTCTTTAACCATTTCATTCAAGTTTTTCTCTTTTTCAGCATTTTTCTTTTTCTTATATGTGACATGAAAGTCCTTTTGACTTTCATGTACTTCTCCTTTTCAGCTCCCTTCTCATTCTCATTCTCCTTCTCTTTCTCGGTCTCATACACACAGTCCTTCTCTATTTCCACTTCTTTGTCCTTCTCTTTCTCTTTCTCCTTCTCCATCCTCTTTCTTTTAGCTTTCACTGCTGGAATCTCCCCCTTTTGGGTGCATGGTTTTAAGGGTTTGATCAGCAGAAAGCTTTTGGCTCAGTACATCCTCCACCATAGGTTGTAAGACAGAAGAAAGTCTCTCATCAGCAGTTTTAATGACAAGTTCAGTTATCTGCGATGTGATGAGAGATAGGGGATTTTGAGGGATAGCATCCACTTGCTTAGGGGGGTTTTGGTCCTGAGAAATGGTGCCAGAAACAGAGGCAGGTGGTTGAGATTCTTTGAGTGGGTGTGTGTTTAAGTGACCTTCAGAGGAAGGTGCCATCTGTTGGGTTGATGTGGTGGCAGATGATCTTTCTCCCTGAGAGAGTTGGTCAAGTAGTTTTGCAACTACTGACTTCCTCCTCTAGGATTATGTTCTGGGCAAAAACATCATAAAAGAAGCCTAGGTCATTATCAGCAGATGCTGAATCACCTGACCTCCTGCTTGTAGCAGGATGTACATGCACTGGGTGTAGACCAGATGTAACATGTGCCCCTTTGTCTTGGAACTGGGGACTTCCAGCCTCAGGACTTTGTCCTTCATCAGCTGTTGCCTCTGGTGAGGTCTTAGGTATGTTACCAACCTCAGTCTGATCATATGCTGATTCAGAAGAGGTGGCAGCCTCACCAGATGTTCTGATCTCCATATCTACACCAGGAGATAGAACATGTAAACCCCAGTGCTGTGGGTTGTCAGAAGCATGTGATCCTCTTCCTCAATTGTTGTTGTTTCTCCCTTTGTTGGTGGTTGTAGGGGAGGAGGAGAGGCATGTAGCTGAGTCAGCACATTAGCAATTATAATGGTTGGACTTTGGGGGGCATTTGCATGGGGAGAGGGGATAGAAGCTGATTGCATCCAGGGAGAGGGATGCTCTTCAATGATAACCTCCTCAAGTGAGAGAGGTCTCAGTAATGTGGTTTCCCCTGAAGTGGTTGCAACAGGATCCTTTTGAGAGGATACCTGTGCGACTGTGCTGGTTGAGTCTTTAACACTACTGGGGGTTTGAACCAGTAGTTTATCCTTTGTTTGGGTGGTACAGGAGCATCATCAGGGGACTCATCTCCCTGATTAGCTTGTTTGGTTTGGATTTTGGCTTGGTGGGGACTTTGGATCTGGCAGTTAAAGCTGTGGGTTCCCTTTGCTTGGGTTGAGCAAACGGGCAGCTTCTTTGAGAGATTGGTCGGAGTTATGCCTGGAGTATTCTCAGCTAGAACAGCTGGTGCAGGGACTCTAAGGCCAACAAGGCCATCAGTTTGTAATTCATTTAAAATTATGGCCATCAGAAACCTGGGATATAATAGCCATCTGTCTCCCACAGGTTTCTATGCCAGATCTTTGATTTCTAGAAAACAATTTGTGAAAAATTTAAAGGTTGGTGTTCTAGAATTGAATATAATACCTGTTGCCACCGGGAAGACATTTGACCCATGAGGATGTCTTCGAGGCTAAGCAAACATTCACCATATGAAATATCAGTCTTTCAGCATCAGGGAAGTTCTTCTTCAGTATGGTAGCAGCTCAAAGATTTCCGTCGTACCCATTGTTGATGAAGGAATATCAGTTGTGCCCTTCGGGTACTCAGTCACAACAGTAGCATCTTGTAAATTTAGCACTCGACGAATGCTATCAGGTGTAACCTCTACTTGTTTTTGGTTGACCAAACCGAACAGAACAGAAATTTGGCCGGAAGGCACATCAGTGTGAATGTAGGCATTGGACCAAAACTAACTTAGTGACTCTGGGTAGATGGTCGAGTTTAAGAGCAGAGCAGTACTATACTGAGAATCAGCCATTAGGTCTATGGCGTGATCAAACTTTGTCCAGAAGGCCGATTTCGTGAGGTAGGCGACGCAAATGTTATGTCTGGGTTTAGACCATTTTGAGAGTATGAAGGTCAGAAGAACGGCTAATGGAACATTTGAGAAGAAGACAGGTATTTATAGGGTTGGGATAGGAAAAGGCTGAAAGAAAACTACTGAAGATTTTGGTGTGGTCATCAGCTGTTTGAAACTACTGATGACGTGGTATTAACCTTCAGAGGTTTTAAAACGACTGACAGTGGTGGTGTTGTCATTAGGTGTTATAAAACAACTGAAGACTTGGTTTTGACCATCAGACGTTGAAACAGCTGAATTTTGGTGTTAACCATCAGTATTATGAAACTACTGAAGGTCGTGGTTTTGACTTCATATGATAAACAACTGAGGACTTGGTGTTTGTCATCAGTAGTTGTGAAACTGCTACAACAACTGAAGACTTGGTATTAGTTATCAGTAGTTGTGAAACTACTGAAGACTGTGGTCTTGCTTCAGGTTTTAGAAACAGCAGTTGTAGAAACAACTGAAAAGAAATTACTCATCAGCTGTTTTCGTCAATTCTTAGCTTTTCAGCTGTTTCATACTGTCCTCAACACTTACTCATCAGACTTTCATCTGCTTTTCAGGTGTTTCATAGGACGTCAGTACTTATCTGTTTTTACTGATTTCAGTAGTTGTAACTACATCAGTAGTTGTAACTACATCAGTAGTTTAGAACAGATAAAGTACTTCAGTACTTGTGAGGCATTTAGCCTTCAGTAGTTATAAAAACTACGGAGGGTAAAAGAACTCATCAGTACTTATATGTGACATGGTTACCAATGATCATCAGTACTTATTACTGAGATCATCAGTAGTTGTCACTTATTCTAGCTGCGGCATACCAAGCCTTAACACCAGGTTGTGGAAAGTTGAACTATCCAAAGCTTAGTAAAAATGTCTGCAAGCTCATCAGCATAGCCACAAACATAGGATTAATTAGACCCTTTTCAAAACAATCTCTTATAAAATGATGTCTAATTTCTATATGTTTGGTCCTAGAGTGCTGGACTGGATTTTTGACAATGCAAAGAGCTAAAGCACTATCCATTAATAACGGAGTCTTAGTCTCTGTAATGTCATAATCCAAAAGTTGATTCTGAAGCCAGAGTACTTGGGATGTACAACTTGCAGCAGCAATGTACTCGGTTTCAGCAGTGGATGTAGCAACAGATGTTTGTTTCTTACTCTGCCAAGAAATCAAACAGTTGCCTAGGAATTGACATCCACCAGAAGTTGATTTCCTGGTTAACTTACACCCTGCATAGTCACTATCAGAGAAAGCAACTAATTTGCAAGAGTGCCCAGTGGAATACCATAAACCTAGAGATTGTGTACCTTGCAAATATCTAAAGATCCTCTTGACTGCAATCAGATGAGACTCTTTAGGTGCAGCCTGAAATCTAGCACAAACACATGTAGCAAACATAATATCTGGTCTAGAAGTGTTAAATACATCAAGGACCCAATCATACATTTGTAAAGCGTTTCATCAACAGCTTTACCTTTCTGATCAATATCCAATTGTGTGGTGTTGCACATGGGAGTAGAACAGGGCTTACAGTTTTGTAAATCAAACTTATTTAAAAGATCTTTTGTATATTTAGACTGATGAATGAAAATTCCATCAGCTTTTTGTTTGATTTGCAAGCCTAGAAAGAACTGTAATTCTCCCATTGCACTCATTCAAACTTCCTTTGCATTAATTTTGTAAAATCATCACACAACTGGGGATCAGAGGATACAAATATAATATCATCAACATAAATTTGAACAAGTAGCTTATGCTGATCCACCTTCTTAATAAATAAGGTTTTATCTATGGAGCCTCTAGTGAAATTATTTTGTAGAAGAAAGTTAGATAATGTCTTATACCAGGCTCTAGGAGCTTGTTTCAACCCATAAAGAGCCTTATCAAGCTTGTATACCCATTCTGGGTGTTTATTATCCCCAAAACCTGGTGGTTGACACACATAAACTTCTTCTTTTATTTTACCATAAAAAATGCACTTTTAACATCCATTTGAAAAACTTTAAGATTGTGGAGTGCAGCATAGGCTAAGAACAATCTAATTGCCTCCAGTCTGGCTACAGGGGCAAAGGTTTCATCATAATCAATACCTTCTTCTTGTGCAAACCCCTGAACAACCAGTCTGGCCTTGTTCTTAACAATAAGCCCATTTTCATCTATTTTATTCCTAAACACCCATTTAGTGCCTATTGCACACTTACATGGGGGAAGAGGAACAAGCTCCCACACTTGCTGCTTTTTGAACTGAAGAAGCTCAAGCTGCATTGCTTCAACCCAACCATTGTCTCTAAGTGCAACATGATAATTCTTTGTCTAGCTGACCGATGAAGAGAGCATAGAAGCAGAAATTGGACAATTGACTTCTGGTTGAAACTCCAGCATTAATATCACCAATGATTTGAGACATTGGGTGATTCTTCAGCTCTTGGTAAACAATGAGATCAGTGCAAGTGTTTGTAGAACCTTCAGTAGCAACAGATGTTGATGTAGACTCTTGAAACCATGTAGATAGTGGCAACTCAAATGAAGTTGAAGATGCAGAAATCTCATCAGCACTTGTTGTGGATGAAGCTACTGAAGCTACAGGAGCATCAGGTTTAGAGGACACAGGCAGTTGGTCACTAAACCTGAAGAGGTGAGTACTGCAATCATCATCATCATCAACACCAGCAGTACCACCAGGTGGTGAACTGTTGACAGGAGCAACAGCAGGAGTTTGATAAGGAACATATTGCAGTATGTCCAAATCAAATAGCTCCACAGGGCTTTGTGGAATCTTGTCCTTGGAGATTCATTAAACTTAACATGTAGAGTCTCTTCAACCATCTTTGTTCTACAGTTGAAGACTCTGTATGCTTTTCAAGTTGATGAATAACCAACAAAGTACCCTGCATCCACCTTAGGATCAAAATTTGGAGTTGATCCGTGTGTTGAGAATGAAACAAGGACACCCAAAAGCTCTGAAGAATGAAATTAGAGGGGCCAAATGATGAAGAACTTCATATGGAGTCTTCATCAACCCTGATTTACTAGAACTCTATTCTGTACATAGCAAGCTGTATTGATAGCTTCAGCCCAAAAAGTCATTGGCAGTCCAGAATCAGCCAACATGGACCTTGCACCTTCAATAAGGGTCCTGTTCTTTCTCTCACTACTCCATTTTGTTCAGGAGTTCTTGGAATGCTAAACTGCCTCTTGATTCCCTTTGAGAGGTAGAACTCATCAAGTGTATTGTTTCTGAATTCTGTTCCATTATCACTTCTAATACACTTGACTGAGAGGGAATACTGCTTCTCAACATACAACACAAAGTTGATAATCTTCTGAGCTGCCTCATCTTTGAATGCAAGAAAAAGTCCATACAAATCTGGAGTAATCATCCACAATTACCAGACAGTATTTCTTCTTAGCATACTCATCACTCTCATAGGACCAAAGAGATCCATGTGAAGAAGCTGTAAGCAGGCAGTGGACTTAGGTTCTTCTATGGAGGGAAATGAAGCTTTGTGTTTTTCCTTTTAAACAAGCAGTGCAGTTATTTTCACATTTGAACTCCTTCATAGGCAGTCCCCTTACTAAACCATGGTTTATCAGCTGATTTATGTTTTTGAGATTACATGACCCAGCCTTCTATGCCATAGAGTAGATTCTTGAGGGGAAGCCTTGGAAAATAGGCAAGGATGGCCTTTGAGATCTATTTTCTTGGAAAGATCTAAGGCATACACTCTTCCTGTCCTGTTGGCCTTCAGGAGAGTGTAATCCAACACCTTATCAATCAAACTTAGAACTTTGGATGACAGAATCCGACAGTTCTGACTGGTGAAAAGAGCAACATGGCCTTTGTCACACATTTGACTGACACTCAAGAGGTTGTACTTGAGATTTTCCACATGGTTAACATCATCAAACTTTATTTCCCCATTGGAAACAAAGCCTTTACCGATGATGTAACCCTTTGCATCATTGCCAAATGACACAAACCCCTTCCTTCCTTGAGAGTAGTCATTAAGAAGTGATCTGTTTCCTGTCATATGCATGGATCCTCCACTGTCTACATACCAGATGCCTCTGTGGCATGTTGAAGAACCCTGCAAAACACAACAAATTAGTTAGATTTTGAGACCCAAACCTATTTGGTTTTGGGCCTGTTCTCATCAACAGATGGTAAACTAACAGGTTTGTTGGAAACAACAGCTGAGAGGAAGAAGATGGTGAAGAAGAGGAATCCTTTGGCTTGGACCTCCTTTCTGTGGTTTCAACATAGGAACATCTAATTGGTTAACTCTTCCTAATAGATGTTGAACCATCATAACCAGCTGGTCTGATTTTGTGATAAAGCTTTCAGCTCTCTAGACACATTGGCATTGGAGTTTGATAAGTTCCTATGTTGCACCTTCTTCTTTTGAGCAATCTCAGCTGTTACCTGTTTAACCCTTCCTTTTTGGATTTCTTTTTGGACTTAAGGGTTACAGGATTTGATGTTGCTGGTAAAATGTGGCTTCAAACTCAGTTTTCATTTTAACCATTTTCTCTTTAATTTCCTTTATGTTTGAGTTTGGATCCTCTTTTGTACCAACAATCATCTGTAAGATGATTGAACAAACCACATATTTCACATGGTTTCTTCTTCATCTTATGTTGATCATCAACTAAAGAGAATGAAACTACTGAAGACTTGTTCTTCAGCACTTGGAAGCACTATTTGCTTTCTTGACTTCCTCTTTAGTAGTCTTCAAACCCTTTCTACTGACAGTTTTCTTCTCTTCAGTGCTAACAGTAGTTGGAGTTTGAACTTCAGGTGTTAAATCTTGCTCTCCAGTCCTTTCAGAACTTTCAGAAATAACTCCTGAGTTGATCAACTCTTTGATCATGTGAGTGTCAGTATTTGAACCATCAAGATCAGCTGATAGGTTCAACGAGGGAATAATACTAACTTCAACTTCTGATGGTGCTCTATAGAAAGTGAATCACATGATGAGGTGGATTGGTTATTGCTTTCTCCATCAGATTTCACTTTTGCTCTTGAAGCAAAATCTGTAGGAGGAGCAGTGTGATTATAACCAATGCCAAACTTCACATTGGAAGCTGATTGCTTACTAAGAAGCATTTCAAAACCTTTGCATGATTGTACCCATCGATCACACTCTACTTGGGTGACTGCAAGGGTTTTTGAGGTCTTTGTACTTTTCTAAAAGTGCCCTTCCCTAGCCTTATCATCAGTGATTTGGCATTTAAGTTTATAAATCTCATCATTTTTCTCTTTAAGCATAGACTCAAACTCAGCTTTTCTTTTGGAAATGATCTTTTCTAGCTCTATGTTCTTATTAATTAAAGCTACATTTGCTTCTCTAATAGAGGCAAATGCTGCTATGCATGTTTCAGAACATAATTTGGCCTTAGCCTCAGAGGATACCTGTGATACTTGTGATGAAGAGGCATTTGAGGATCATCCATCTGCAGACTCCAGAGCCATAAGTGCAAGATTCCCAAAAGGACTGTCACCACCATGTTGACCAGCACCTGTGAACAGTTGTTCATGACCAGACATGTCATCTGGTAAACTGCTCCAGTCAACAACTCCAGGGGTGAAGAAGCTGTTGTTGAGGTTGAGGAGGTTGATTAGATTGAGATGGTTGAGGCTCAGGAAGAGCATGTGGTTGTTGAGCAATGGGTGCTTGAACCTGACTGGTTTGTGGCATGTAATAACAAGGGTAAGGATATGGCATTGGACCCTGAGGAACAAAATATGCAGGAGATTGTGGTTGAGAATGATGACCAGAATTGACAGGATGTTGCCCTCTGTGTTGTTGACTATTGCCAGGGAAGTCACAAAGGGTGCAGAAGAATTAGATCCAGTGATGATCTACATTCTCTAGCAAAGTGTCCAAGCCTGTGGCATTTGTGACACCTCAACTTACTCTTGTCAAAACCAACTTTGTTTTGCCAGAGAGTCCTGGGAACTTTCTTCCAGTTCTTTGTAGAACTTCTGAGATCTGATATTTATCAAGGTCATTTGGCTCAAAATATCCATCTCTTCTAAGTCATCATCAGCAATCCCCTTGAGATCATCCATGATGAAGCATAGATTGTCATTATTACCCAGTAAACTGACTATCAACACTCACAAATGCAGAATCAGAAGTGTTTGAAGAGAAATCAATATGCTCATCATACTGGCATTCAGATGAAGCATATTCTGACTCATGACCAACCAAGGCAGTGTTGCCTGGTACAAAGTCTTCAGTGAGCTTACCAGATGAAGCCAGTTTCCTTTTCTGCTCTATCTCTCTTTCGAATGTAAGCAGTTTTCCATGAGTTGGGTGAGAGATAGACTATCCAGATTTGCACTGGAGCGTAGGACAATTGTATATGGTCCCATCTCTCAGGCAGTGATCTGAGGAATCTGTGGTTCATTTGGCTTTGGTATATTCATGTTTAACCATTTTCAACTCAGAGATTAAACATGAAAACTGCTCAAACTGCTAAGTCAGAGTCTCACCCTTTCTATGAGCAAAAGTCTCATACTGTTGGGCGAGGATTTCCCTGTGTTTGCTAAGACCTCATCAGTGCCACCAAATTGTTCTTTCAGTGCATTCCAAAGGTCATGAGCAGTTCATGATGCATAAGCCCGGAATAGATTTCATTAGGCAGTGCCATGGCCAGAATTCCATGGGCTTTAGCATCAATCTCAAATAACTTCTTGTCCTCATCAGAGTATTGTTCCTTCTTCTTCGGAATCAACTGATTTGTTTTCGGTGATTCACCATTGGCTTATGTGGTCCATGTACCACGGATGTCTAACAACCTGAACTATTGACAGACAAGTGATGGAGCATTCTTCGCTGCCAAATGTTATACTCATTCCTAACCAGCATCGGAGGCTTGGTTGAGGAACCAGTATTGTGGGATCATTAGAAGGTGTAGTCATTTTCAAAATTCAGACAAATTCAAGATAAGCAAAACAAATTTAGCTCAAAACCACTAAGAACCTCAATTAAAATAGCCAAAAGCGACAGAACTTCAATCTCTATAACAGATTCGTGCGAATTTGCTAGTTCGATCAAACTTAGAGCAAATGAGCAGTTTCAATGATCAATTGTTAGATCGATCAATGATTAACCAGCTCTGATACCATTTGATAGGATCTCAGCATCTAGTTTGATCGATTCGAATGATTCAGCAGCGGAATAGAGTACTAAACTAGCACAATTCGAGCAAGAATACCAAAGATATAGCAATGAACAGAATTAGTTATAGAGAGAGAAAGTTTCTGCAAAAGGAATATTTCATTCAATCACACGCTTTGGCATGGCTTTCGCAAAATTACAATTTAGGTCATTCTTCCTTAAATAAGGAAAGATGACGTAGGCTGATGTCACTTGATAGTGACATCTAACCGTTATTTAACAAACTACTGAAACACTAAAACTACTGAAGATGTCAAGCAGCTGACATCTTCTTACAAGAAGCTAAGTGTTTACTTATTACAAAACTACTGATAAGAAACTACTGAAACTACAACGACTGAAGAACAAGCTCTTCAGTCGTTTTACAAAACTACTGAAAGTATGAAAGTAAAAACATAAAACTACTGATAACACAACTACTGAAGAAGTACTCTTCAGCTGTTGTGACAAACTACTGAAACTTCAGCACTTGGTCTTCAGACTTGAACTTCAGACATTTCATCAGCTGATGACTTCAGTAGATGTCATCAGCTGATGTCTTCAGTCTTTGTACATCAGTTGTTGATCTTCAGCACTTGTGGACTCTTCAGCTATTGAACTTCAGTACTTTGGTCTTCAGCTTCAGCACTTGTATTCTTCAGCTGTTGACCTTCGGTACTTTGGTCTTCAGCTTCAGCACTTGTGTTCTTCAGCTGTTGGACTTTAGCACTTTAGTCTTCAGCTTCAGCACTTGTGTTCTTTAGCTGTTAAGCTTCAGCACTTTAGTCTTCAGCTGTTGAAGTCTTCAGTACTTGATCTTCAGCTGTTGAAGTCTTCAGCACTTGTCAAACTACTGATGAAGCCTTCAGCAGTTGTTGTGAAATCATGTGGGACTTAGAGGTTTTCTGATCTTGGCTCATTGGTTCTTTTGGTCCAACATCTCATGATGATGACTTTGAGCTTACCGCGTACAGTGACTCGGATTATGGCGGCTGCAAAATGAACTACAAGTCCACTTCAGCAGGATGTCAATTCTTTGGAAGGAGATTAGTAACCTGGCAGTGTAAGAAGCAGACCTCGATTGCTCTGTCAACCTGTGAAGCCGAATATGTTGCTGCTGCAAGTTGCTGTTCACAAATCATCTGGATTCAATAGCAAATGCGGGACTACGATTTGCATTCTCTTACTCCTATATTTGTTGATAATTCTGCTGCAATAGCCATAACTAAAAATCCGGTCCAACATCCTAAAACCAAACACATCGGAATTAAATATCTTTATACGTGATTGCTTTGAAAAACATTTAATCGATGTGGTAAAATAAATATGGATTTTCAACGCGCCGACCTCTACACAAAAACCTTTGATAAACCACGTTTTCGATATCTGTTAGAGGTCAACGGCATTAAAAAGAAAGGTGAGTTATTCCAGAAGAGATGAACATGTTAGTCTGATGCGTCGAGTCCATTTTTCTTTTATTTTTTTTTTGTTATTTTATTAAATTTATTTTAGTGTTTTTATTTCTTCGCCTATTAAAATCCTAAAAACGCAAATCTTTTACGGTTTTAGAACTTTAGGAGGAGAATAAGTTAAGTTAGTATTAAAAAACGGGGGAGGGGGAGACAGGCAAGCAAAAAGAAATGAGATTGTATCTGAGATATCGATTCAATGACTATGGAAAATGATAGTACACAGGAACAAAGAATTTGAGACTTTAAAAGGATTTAAATTGAATTAGATGCGAAATTCAAAGTATAAGTCTGATAAGTCTAAGCAAAAATAAAGGGAAAAGTGATAGTAAAACTAGCTATTACTAAGGTAACACGGAGAAAGTAGACCTAGAGGTTGCTAGACCATTAGATGATGTGCTGGTAGATTCAACACAATAGATAAGTAGACCTTGTTAGTGATTTCAAGATTAGACTAAGTTGTTCAACAAGTTGTGAGTTATCATCTTATCCCTGGTTAACACAATCAACAGAGTTCCAATAAGGGGTGACGAGCAAAATAAACGTCACAAATGTGTGCGGATGACCAAAATATGAGCAAAGCACATGATGAAAAATGCAATAAGCAATCAAACTAATAACCTATGTTGTTGGTGCGATCTGTGCAAAAAGAATAAAATTGCTCAACCAAAAAGATAGGTTGTGCGCCTCTCTGCTGTGCGGTGGCACTGACCTGAGGATAAGCATAACCTATATATTCTGGAATTCATTATTGTTTGCCACCTCTCTGTTGTGCAGTGGCACTGACCTAAGGCTTGGCTTCTCTTTGAAAGCTCTAGGAATAGTTTCTTCTTTTCAAAATACCCATAGACCGCTCAAAAATCTCCTGAGGAATGTTGATTACCGTATAAGCGTGGGATCCACAAATGCTTGTTGAAATAATTAAACCTTAAACAATCACCAATATGTGTCAAAAGTCTGTGTATGGATTTAAGTGGACAAGTATACTAACAATCATCGTGGCTGCAAGTCTTGAAAGTCCAAATCAATGTGTGCATCTTGTAGTACTAGTATGATTTCCTAAACTTGCTAATGACTCTTGATGAAAACAATAATCTAGCATCAAAAGACTTTGGTAACACGTCCTGAATGATTTGATCTACGTGTATGATTCCATAATGAATCATTCTACTTATAGTCAAATAACTTAAAGCTGCCTGTTCAAGAAATAAATTTGTTAGATTTCTATCTTAGGATTCTACCTCACACAAAATCACAAAAATATGTTTTAAATTATGTCCTTAGTTCTAGTAGTTTCAGTTGTTTAAGTTGTCAATTTAGGTTTATATGTCGGACTATGTCGTGGAATTCAATCTGGGATTTAATCACTTAAAAGGGTCACGTTGAGGTGACCAAACGTGTTTTCAAATGTTAAATGGGTCACGTCTAAGGTGACAAAATGTGTTTTGTTTAAAAGGATCACGACTGAAGTGATCAAGAGTTTCTAAGTTAAAATGATCATGTCTGAGATGATCGAATGCTCAAAATCTTTAATCAAAAGTTCAAAGGGGTTAAGTGTCAAATGGTCATAAATTCAAAATCATGAGTATGATCCATTCGCACGACTGGTCCATGAGTATGGACCAGTCGTATGATTGGCCCGTACGAATGAGCCCAATCGCATGATTAACACACACGGATGGGCTGGATGTGCGATTGGACCATAAGCACGAGTAAAATCACACGATTGGAACACAAACCTGAACCAGTCGCATGGATGAAGGTGACCGAATAACACAGTCTCACGACTGAATTCTAGTCGCACGACTGAAGGTGACCGACTGTGCTAGTCACATGACTGATCTTCATTCGCACGAATCAACTATACGACTCGGCTCAGTCGCACGACTGAAGGAAACCCTAGTATAAATAGAGGGGGAGTCAGTCGTAGTCATTCATCACTCCCAAATCGTCCCCAACTCGCATGACTCTACCATTACTCTGCCAAATTTTCAATTGATCACTCTAGACCACTGATTATTGCATACTGACAATTTCTAGTTATTCTACAGGTAATGTGCGGTGAAATCCACTCAAATGTCCATCGATTAAGGCTCTAAATCGACTGAGTTGAACCCTAAAAAGAACCGAGACTTAGTTTGTCTAAGAAACTAATTAAACTAAGTCCATTGTCAAATTAAAGGTAGTTAGGTGTTATATCGGACATTTGTGAGTCTAATGATCCAAACCACGATGTCTAAAATTAAACTTTGCTCAAAATTTGAATTTGGATGGAACAATAGTCTGTCATGCGAATGGGCACCCGGATGAACTTCAATCGCATGACTGAGCTGAGTGTATGGCCCAATCGCACGACTGCACCATGCGAATGAGTTCAGTCGCACGACTGGTTCAAACCGATTGGGATAGCTTACGACTAAGCCCAGGCGCATGCTTAGTTGTACGTGTGAGCTCAATCGCACGACTAAACCTCAGTTGCACAGTTCATTCACACGACAAACCAGAAACATTCAAGTTAAGAAATTCAATGGCTATTCATTAACACACACTAACGTTTATCTGCATTGTGTGATAGATGATGAGTCGTTTGCCCATGAGCACTAAGCACAATATTTGTGCTCATCTAGATCTCACCTCAAGGAATGCTGCAGACTTCTCTGCAATTATTTCCTTTCTACGGAGATCTAGGATATTCCAAGCTATCTCGACACCATGTACTCCTTATCACTCAGTCCAACAAGTTTTCTGGGAAAGCGCTATGGTGGACAGGTCCTCTAAGCCCTATTGCATCAGGAGTTCGATATTCGGTGAGGCTATTGAGATCACAGAGGATGATCTCCGAACTGTTCTAGAGTTTGGGGATGACGCTGACTGACCCACCCGATTACACCCACTTACCGTTCGAGGATGTTTCATGAGGGCTAAGTACTCTGGGGACATCAACGCAGGTGTGCTCAACAAGACCAACCTATGCCCCCAGTTCAAGTACCTCGCCCATGTGCTGTTCAAGTGCATAGCTTCTTGGAAGGGAGGGTTCGACGAGCTTTCCGATCAGATCTAGAACGCTTACGCAACGTTGGTGCTGAACCACCCATTCAGCTTCTCTAGGATGATCTTCACCTATTTGGTGGAGAATATTGAGGGGAAAGGGAAGGAGGGGTTTTGTATGTACCCCCGATTCATTCAGATGATTATTGATCAGAAGCTACCGTCGCTGCCTAAGGAGAAGGAAGACGCAGTAGTACTTAAGGTGATGGATGACACCATATTGGGTCGCATGAAGGTGTATAGGGGAAAGCAAGTTAAGCCCCCGTGAGGAGACTATTCGGGCACCTGGCCCGGGATTACGTGGCGCCGACAAGGCGTAAGTGGCGCCACGAGGAGAGTGACTCAGATGTTGAGTAGATTGCTCTTCCATCTGATGACTCCGATGACGATGACAGTGGCGCTAGTGGAGACTCTGGCCCTGCTTCTTCTAAGGCCACCACTGCACATGTTACACCTCCACCACCCACTCATAGAGATGCCACCACAACCAATTTCCATCAGGATTTCTATCCTCCTGATGAGGAGGAGGAGAGTGATGAGGAGTCATTGACCAGGACGGTGGGCAGTAGGGTGGTTGCCATCGAACGAGGTATTCGGGAGGTTGGAGGACGCCTAGTGAGTCTAGGGAGACTACTATAGATCCATGTTACACACCTGATCAGCCCAGTAGCATCCTAGGGGGAGCATCCTCTCAAGGGGCATGAGGAGAAAAAGGATGGCTCAGCCCCATGGGATGAAGACTAAGAGGAGGAGGATGACATTCATCACTAGCACCACCACAGCCACCACTACCACCATTCAACCTACCACCACTACCACCATTCCACCCACCACCACTACTACCACTCCACCCATCATGACTACCACACCTCCACCTGTCACTACTACAGCCGCTCCCTCACCATCCACACATATCCCACCACCCATCTTCTCTACATCCACTACCACCACCACCACTCACGGAGCCGGAACCTCATCACAGGTCCCACCTGCTTTTGGATCCTCTTACCCATCTGTTAGGTTGGAGGAGCAGCTGGCTAACCTAAACCTATTAGTACTGAAGCTGCTGGCGACGGATGAACAGAGAGCCACTCAGCTTAATCAGCTGATGGAGCTTAATGTCTCCCAAGCCCAGAGGATTGAGGCTTAGAGCCAAAAGATAGAAGTGTTGCATGAGATGCATGCCTTATCTGCACAGAGGATTAAGGCTCAAAGTCATGAGATCACAGAGCTACGAGAGATACAGACATCCTCTGTACAAAGGATACAAGATTTGGAGGCCAAGAACAAGAAGCTCATGTTGAGGCTCAAGGGATCCAAAGATGAGCCTCTAAAGATTAGAGAAGGGGATGACGATGGTGATGATGATGATGATGATAAGGATGATACTGATGATGATGGGGGAGATGATGATGTGGAGAGAGGATGAGAGTAGAGATGATGAGGAGGGTGATGATGCTGCTGCATTTGTTGCCACTCAAGCCAAAGAGAGAAGATCAAAGAAGGGCCAAGATCAAGGAGCCTCGTCTTCGGCCCCGCCAGCTGATAAACCCATGATTCAAGAGCAAAGTAATGATTAGATGTTTATGTATTTTGAACTTTTGTGTAATTGTATCATGTATTAAACTCATGTACTGAATGTTTATATATATATTTGATTATTTAACTATCTTGATTATTTACTAATGAATGATGTGTTACATGTTCTAAATCAAATAGATCAACCATCTTAGCTGGATGAATATGATGTTGCTCCTCAGCAGCAGATCAAGTCTCAATTCACTATGATACTTGATCTGCAAGGGATTGTCAGGAGGTCAGTAAGCTATACTCCCAAAGAAGGAGAAATTATTCACGATCTCATTGATGAGCAACTTGCAGAGATGTTCCGGTTAAAACCGGATGAATGGTTAAAGATGCCCCTACCGTCGATGTTGCTAGTGATGACGAGCTCAACGATGTTGATGAGATAGAGATTGAAGACATCACAACACAACACTATCCAGAATATACTGATCGAGAGGGAAATATGGTTTCTGATTTTGGAGATACACTCGATAGTGATATGTATGCTAAATTGGATACGATAGAGAGGGAGACCGAAAAATCAGAAAGCCAAGCCCAAGCCTCAGACGCCAATGTTGATATCAAAAAGGCTGAATGGGCGGCTTGTTTTGCAGAGATCCGTGCCCAACGCACAGTGCCAAAGTCGAGTGCCTACGCCAGGCTCTACAAAGTAAAGAAGCATCTAAGGTGTCTGGCAAAATTATAGCGTGGGCTTACTTTGAGGATCTAAATGTGTATGCTGTGAAGAGGGAGAAGGGAATCGAGTACTTCAGATTTCTACATGATCTGAAGACTTTCCCGGTTTTGCGCTCAACCAGTTGGTACGCCTGAACCTGGCGTATGCTGACCCAGGAAGATGTCAGGATGGTTTGAATCTGCGTTGAAGAAGAAAGAATATTACACTCAATAGGTTAATTTCAAGCCTCAACAACCTACAAGGTACACTCGAAGTTCAAAGGTGGACCCAAGGACTAGGAAACCCAAAGTGGTGCTTAAGTGGAGTCCTCCGCGCACTATGTCAAAGATCCCCATGAGGGAAATGCCACAGGACTTCACTCCCCACTTTAAGTGGTGGTATTATGAATGGAGAATAGGAGAAGCGGTCATAGTATTATAGAAAGAGTGCCAAATGGAGACCATCCAGGTATTTGACCTAATATGGCTAACCAACCTGTCAGCTAGTGATGTTTATACTTTATACAGGTGGCCATTATTCTATGATCCACAGGATACTATACAGGCCCTCCAGTTTCAGAACATTATAAGACTCTATTTTGCATTCGAGATACATGCTGGAGTCACAGTCGAGGAGAGGCATAAGAAGTTTGAAGAGCTAATGAATGATGCCAGACAATGAAGGAAACTAGGTCCAATGGGGAGTTTGTTGATCCATATGTACCTAGTTTACGATCTTAATGTAATATGTCTATCATGTCCTAAATGTAAATGAATTGTATGAGTTGAATGAAACAGAATATGTGATTAATGATCTTAATGTTGAATGTTTCGGTGTATGTTTCAATGTTTATTATTTATTAACGCATTGAACCAACTATATAGGTGTGTGGTGTTTGAATAGATCTTAGTTAAGTAGTGATTGAGAAACATATTCAAACTTAGTCGTATGGAGTTTTCATGCAAATGGACAATGCTAATGGACCATACGCATGAATACTTCATGCTAATGGACCAGTCGCATGACTAAACCAGAAGACTGGATCAGTCGCACGACTGAGACATACGGATGACTCAATCGCCTGACTGAACCGTCAGTCGTGTGATTGACTTAGTTGCATGCATTAGTCGCACGACTGAACCATGCTAATGGTCTAGTCGTACGATTGACTAACCCTAACCTATAAATAACACTTAATTCATGGAAAAACGGAAGACTTTCAATATTTCGACTCCTACTCATACCCTAGCCGTCCAGAGACCCAAGAACACCTGTTCCAAGTTCATAGATCGCTGTAAATCGTCCTACTATCGTTCTTGACGTTTAGTTACATTCTTGGATTGATTTTACATGCATTCTCACTAATTGGATCGCCAATCAAATAGGATTCCGCACTTTTTGAGTTGGTATACACGTAAATCAGTTAGTACTCTGTCCGTACACGGTCCTTAACAAAATTTGAGAGAGGTAACTATAAAGGTTTTAAATGGTGTGAACATGTATAACATAAGATTAGAAAAGTTTTATATGAATCATACCTTCCTAGGGGGTGCAAGTTTTAGGTAATAGTATTGCTTTTGTATTTGCTTCATAGATTTTAAAACCTCATAATTTGTATTTTCTCAATTATTATGCACAGGTAGGTTAATTGATATATCATGATACACAAATTGTTTTAAAACCAAATGTTGACTTACGAAGGCCGTAAAAGCAGTGAGGTAATGATTATATCACTAACATCAAGCGCAACCCAAAACTCAAGTTCAGACACATTTCAAATTAACATGGAAACACATACAAATTCCTTTTTCCAAGCAACACAGTTTCCAAGACGCTCTACCAATACAAATAAGTAAATATGTAACATGGTTCCATACACTTGCAACTTCAATATAACGCATATTAAAAGCATTCCAACCTTTACATGTTATGACACCTTAAATAAGGATACGGAGTGGCATCATTTGAATTTAGTAGAAGACACAAACCTTAAATAAGGAATAAAGTAACAAGTAGAGAGAGCATCAAATTCTAAATATTAGCCTAATTAAAAGTAATTTTTTACCTTGTTAGTAAACTATTCTCAATCCATTAGATTAGCATACTTTCACACTTCTTTCTTGGACCATATAATCTTTGAACAACTAAGGTTTCTAGGCAGTGGTGCATAACTAGTGCACATGAAGATTTATAAAGGGTCTTAGGTTTTGTTTCTAGAACAGGAACATGTCAAACTTACAACATTTGCTAGATCCTGGTTACCGGCATGCACACCCCTCCTTTTTAAGCTACGAAGATAGGTTTCTAGTACTTCAAAATGAACGACATGTGAAGCAAATCACATATTCTCTACTACATGACAAGTTAGTGGCCTTCATCATACCATATCTTTTCATTGTTAATGTTGGTTATTTTTATTGTAAACATATTATATATACATATATATATATATATATATATATATATATAGGGGAGGGATCAAATGAGAACTAGCTTTTTTTGTGAGAACTCTAGGAACCAATCTCAACCACTAGTTCTCAATGGCTAAATTGTAATTAACAAAAACATATTAAAAAAATTATAAATAAAAAATAATATAAAAATTAAAAAATAAAAACACAAAAATGTTCCCCAACTATCCCTCTTTCATAAAAAGAATATAAAAAATTTTATAAAAAATAAAAAAAATTCCTTTTTTAACGAAATTCATTTTACACATGTGTAATATCGGATTTGCATATGTGTAAATCCAGTACTACACATGTGTATAACTAGATTTACACATATGTAAATAACGGATGTACGATTTTTTTTAGAAAAGTATATCAATATGGTAGGCGTTGGAAAGATAAAAAATACTGAATTTTATGATGATTTTTTTTGAAAAAATGATATCGTGAAAAAAAGTTATGAACGTTTAAAAAAAAGGGGGAAATGACATGTGATTTGATCCTATATATATATATATACATACATATATATATTACATATACATATATATATATACATATACACATATACATAATACATATATAATCTTGGCCGTCGAAAACCATCTAAATTTGATCCTATCCGGGTAAAATTACATTGGATGACAAACATACAAAATCTTTATGTTGCATATGTTATCCTCAAGACCTCAATAGATGTACCATTCACACAACTAATACATATTTTAATGATTCATAAGTGCTTACATAATCTAAAGGTACTATTCTCATATCCTCCCATGTAAATCTTAAGGTAAATTAGAATCAAAATTTATAATAAACATGTTGTAATTGTGCTTCAGTGCTGGATTTGGATTTTCACAAAAACCATAACTGGATGCCACTAGTACCATGGTCATAGGTTGGCTGGCCCCATGAGCGTCCTCAAACTTTTCTTCAAATTGACAAAATAGAAACGATTTTGTGTTGATTACCTACTTCCGATTTCAATTATTACAGGCCTAATCAACTATTAACCCATTGAATGACTTAGTGTAGGATTTGGAAGTGATGAATGTGACATGTTAATTTCTTCATAACAATCGAACCAAAATCATGGCTGCTTACAAAATAAGAATGGGTCAAATTGGGTTTGATTGGTCATGTTCAATAGGATATCTGATCATTTTATTCCATGTTGTAATTCTAGTGCTTGAAGGCAGTAAAAAGAACCTACTCTAAAAACAAAATATATGTAAACTATTCAAATATCCAACAACAAAACGTATAAAAACTATCAAGAAGAATTTTAAATTGGCCAAGTTCACCCACTCATTTGGATAAACACACGTAGATACATAATTTACAATCTACAGCAAAGTCAATACACAAAAGAAGCATAAAAAATTCAAAAAGAAGAAAGAAATACATGCGTACGTGTGTATAAAAACTCGCAAAAAGAAATCTAACAGCTCTAGTAGCTTGCAAAAAGTTCCCAAAAAACAATAAGACGTCTCAGAACAAAAAAAAGCAATTAAATCAGATAAGATAAGTTCGTAAACTCGAGAATAATCAATGATAACCATTGTCATGGTAAGATAGCAGAAGATCTCAAGTAAAAATAGATGCACACACATAATATATGCTCAAAAGTATTATACATTAAAACAGTAAGAAATACAAACTTAAAACAATCTGAATATCAATGTCTACTACTACTTTAAGCAGACTAAATGTTGCTTCATGTTTGGTTTCCAACAACAAAAGTAACCGAATGCTACCCCACTAATGAATATTCTAAATTCTCACTTTAACTAATAGCCAAAGAGAATTATATAATTCTCTAGTGATGAGAAATCTAACCAACATATGTTATCAATATAATAAAACTTTATATACTACTAAGAATAGAGAAACAATATAATCATCTTCCCCACTCTCTATCTCTAACATTTTTCATGTACAAACAAACGTTATCAAAATTACATTGGATGAAATACATACAAATCTTTGTGTTTCATATATTATCCTCAAGACCTCATAAAAATATAACATTCGCACAACTAATACATGTCTTAGTGAATCATAGTGTGAAGGCACTATTCTCATAATCCTTCCAGGTGAATATTAAGGTAAATTACAACCAAAATTTATAAAAAACATGTTGTGATTGTGGTTCAATGTTGGCATCTGGATTTTCACGAAAACCAAAATTGGATGCCACTGGTACCATGGTCATAGGTTGGCTAGACCCATTAGCATCCTCAAACTTTTCGTCAAATTGAGTAAATAGAAATGATTGCGTTAATATAAACCAAAATAAGTGGATATATGCAATTACCTACTTCCAGTTTCAACTATTAGCGGCCTAATCAACTGCTAACCTAAAAAAATCATAAAAAGTAACTTAACAATTACATAACAACACAATCAACAGTATTTGAAACCCAGTACCAGTACACGCGGGAGTGGGATGGAACCGAGAAGCGATTGAATCGAGTATATGTTTATGTGCACACAGGAACATGCTTTGAATGGGGATGCGGAAAGGCCATTGAAATAAGTATATGTTCATCCTTTCATTAGATAGCTATCTCAACAACTTTCTGAATCAAAGCAACAAAAGCTTCTTATCAAAACAATATTAGCAAATAAATTCAAACATCATATAAAATAGTTAAAACTTCCTAATAGCCACACCTAATATGTGCAACCTAACTTCTACCATAATTATATATGAATGCTTTAGTTTTCATAGAAAACAATAGTGCCCATGCTTTGTAGGTTTTGCATGATCAAAGTGAATGTCAACCCCATAAGACCTTAGAAAGTATGAAAATTCAACAAAGCAGGGATCATGACAATTTTTCATTACAAATTATTATAAATTGTAAATAGAGTGAATATCTAATTGTAGTTAAAGAAGCTAATTGTTATGGTAGAATCATGTTACGTGAAATTTTTTTTCAAGTATAAGATAAATACTTCCTGGTTATAACAATTCACTTAGTAAAACTATAGGCAAAAACGATATGTAGAAGGTTATAACCTTAATTCATACAAGATGACAAACATAAAGGTGTAACTTAAACCCTAAGATAGAAGTTGACAGATATCATGTTACAAAATAATATTAGGAAATGGATAACAACTCAACAAATCATAAACCAAATAACTAAACAATTGAACCAAACAACCTTCTTGCAAAATAATAATATGCTCTAAACTATTAGTGAGTTAGTAGACCATCAAAACCATCAAACCAAGGGGATCAAACTTAGGTGACCTTAATGTTTTTTAAGCATACATAAATACAATAATATGATGTTCCTAAATGGTATTACAAAAATAGCAATAACCAAGACATCTGTAAGGATCCCAAACATGGGTTGAGGGTATTTTGAAATGTTACCTAACAACGAGAAACCCATTAAGCCTCCCTTAGGAAAACATTGCATGATAATTAAATGTCTTGAATGGTATACAATGAATAATCAGTTACATTATACAAACCAAAATTAGAATTAAGTTAAATGTTATATTATACAAACTTCAGTACTCCATATGTAGAATCAACAGTAGTACATCTAAGGCTTCTAAGCACCAAAGTACACAGTGTCAACTTCCTTAAACTCCCAAATGATCAAACACACATAAATGAAGGAAAAAATAACAAATAAGTCGAAATATAGCAATTCTTGTGCACAAAGTCAACAAAATACAATAAAACTAGAATCAAGTTAAGTACAAATTGAATTAAAACACAAGAAATCAATCAAAGAAATTGAATTAAAATAGTTCCAATAAATACCTAGAATTTAAGAAAGAACTGAAGATGAAATTTTGCTGAAAACCGAATCCAGCACATGCCTTTATAATAGTAGTGGACTTGAGCACCAATTGAATGAATTGATGAGTGAATGGAGGGGAGCCATTAATGATTGAAATCGAATGGGTTGCGATGGATTGAAGAAGACTTAATCGGCAGTATTAAGTTGTGCCTTAAATAAAGAATTCTTTAAACCATTGGCGTCGGTTACGGTTGCTGAAGGTGTCGAATGGGGTTTACATGCTGAATTCTTTAAACCACCAACATCGGTTACGACCGACGGTGAACAACTGAAGGGGCTCCGATGGTGAACGACCGAAGTGGCTTTAAGAGGTAGGGGCAAGTCAAAATCAATTACTCCCACAATCATTGGTGGCACCTTAGTGAAGTGTAACGAACGTCGGTGAAGACCAGAAGAGGAGGAAGTGTAACGGGCGCCCGTGAAGAATAAAGGGTGAACTGGGTACGCAAGGGCGCGTCTTACAAAGGAATGTGAATTTCCGGTTGTGTCCTTGATTTATGCATTATATATTAATATACATACATATATATATATGTATATGTATGTATATATATATGTAAATTATTTCTAATTCTGAGCTCGGTGTTGGTGGGTGTCACAATGCCGCACATGTACCATGACTTGAATGGACTCATTCATGTTAGATATTTTAGTGTAATTGGATTGACTAATGACCAATGTGATCATAATATCCATCAAACATGTTAGGAGGTGCGTAGTGCACGCTTGTTTGAGTGTATTATGATCTTCAATAATGAAAACCTTTTTAGGGGAGAAGCCCCTAAGCAATGGGGGTTCCAAGGGGCGGCAGCCCCTGGTGGGGTCTAAGGGGCGGCAGCCCCTAGTGGGGTCTAAGGGGCAGAGCCCTTGGCTGGGGTCGGGCTGGGGTCGAGCTACCAGGTCAGCTTGGAAATTTTTTATTTGGTAAAAATGAATTCATTAAAAATTGCATTTCGAATCGATTTTCCAGAATTTCACATGTGAAATTCGAGTGGAAAATAAGTAATTTTAATGGTTATTTAAAATAAAAGTAAATTTGATGAAACTGCCAAATGGCAGTTTTTCCTGCTTTTTTCCCTCCAAAACCGAATGAGATGAGGAATGTTGGTCATATGTTCATTCTCGAATTCTTATTCTTCTGCTAGTTCAAGAAAATTCACTCAACTTAACATACAAATCTTGATCTCGTCTGAGTTGTATCCGGTTGATTATTCGGGTGAACCACCGAATAATTTGATCTGAAAGTGATCTTCACGACTCTTAAATTCTCAAGTTTGATTTCAAGTATTCTACAAAGATTGAAATTATCTACTGTCAAAGATGACGGACGGAGATTCTGTGAAAGACATGATAAGCAAATTTGTAAAACTCGACAAGTTTGAAGGACAAGACTTTCAAAGATGGTAGAAGAAGATGCATTTTCTGTTAACCACTCTGAAGGTTGTGTATGTTCTAAGTACCCCCATGCCAGAATTGATGGAAAACGAGACTCTAGAACAGAATAGGAGGCGATGCAAGTGGGAAAAAGATGACTACATTTGTTGTGGTCACATCTTAAATGGTATGTTTGATTCCCTGTTTGATATCTATCAAAATGTTGAATCTACAAAAGAACTATGGGATTCCCTTGAATCCAAATATGTGGTAGAAGATTCTTCAAGTAAGAAATTTCTAGTTAGTAATTTTATAAATTACAAGATGGTGGATTCAAGGCCTGTCATGAAACAATATAATGAACTTTTAAGGATTCTGGGACAGTTTGTTCAACATGATATGAAGATGGATGAATCCATCTCGGTTTCTAGTATTATTGACAAACTGCCTCCTTCTTGGAAAGATTTTAAACATACTTTGAAACATAAGAAGGAGGAATTGAGTCTGGTTCAACTTGGTAGTCACTTTAGAATTGAAGAGTCTCTAAGGGCTCAAGAGGGTGACAAAGTTAAAGACAAAAACATGGCTGGCCCTTCACAAGTGAACATGGTTGAAGAAGGTGAATCATCAAAAAATTCCAACAAGTTTAAAGGAAAATGAAAGTTTAAAGGTAACAACAATAACAACAAAGGCCCCAACAAGTAGCCAAAGTTAGCATGTTGGAAGTGTGGCAAACCTGGCCATTTCAAGAAGGATTTTCGGTTGGTAAAGGCAAGAATGATGCTGGTCCAAGTGGATCTAAGGATCGGGAAAGCAACAAGGTCAGATTTTAGTTCCAAATTATAATTCGGGTGAGAATTATGTATCACTAATTTCTAAATCATTTTATGTGCAGGATGATGATGTTGCCTGGTGGGTTGATTCGGGAGCAACTAGTCATGTGTGTAAAGATCTTTGTTGGTTCAAGGATTTTCAAGCAATTGAATATGGATCATTATTAAAAATGGGCAATGTTACAACCGAACCAATCAAAGGATTAGGAAATATGAAGCTTGTGTTTACTTCTGGAATATGTTTAGTATTAAATAAAGTGTTGTATGTACCTAGGATTCGAAAGAATGTTGTCTGGTATGTATTAAATAATTGTGGTTACAAACAAGTATGGAAAGTGACAAGTATATTTTGTCAAGACATGGTATTTTGTTGGAT
Source organism: Flaveria trinervia (assembly GCA_025506515.1). Taxonomy (NCBI): domain Eukaryota; kingdom Viridiplantae; phylum Streptophyta; class Magnoliopsida; order Asterales; family Asteraceae; genus Flaveria; species Flaveria trinervia. The sequence continues at coordinate 255,582 of CM046445.1, read as the reverse complement.
TTGGTTATGTATGTAATGGTATGTTTATGTTGAATTTGGATATTTCTTTTGGTAATGATTCTGTTTGTATGGCTTCAACTAGTTGTATTAATAATATAAACAAATTGGAATTATGGCATGCTAGACTAGGACATGTTCATTATAAAAGACTAGAATATATGTCTAAAATGAGTTAATCCCTGCTTTTGATATGAATAATGAAAAATACAAGACATGTATGTTGACTAAAATAACTAGACAACCTTTTAAAGATGTTATTAGGGAAAGTAAAGTTTTAGACCTCATACATAGTGATTTATCTTATTTGCATGTAGCACCATCATTAGGTAATAAAAAGTATGTTATTACGTTTATTGATGATGCATCTAGATATTGTTATATTTATTTATTGCATGCTAAGGATGAAGCTCTTGATAAATTTAAAATTTATAAACAAGAGGTAGAGCCTCATTAAAATGGATTGATTAAAACTCTTCGTACTGATAGAGGAGGTGAGTATTATGATCCCGTGTATTTCCAATCCACTAGCATAATACATCAAACTATAGCTCCTTATACACCATAACAAAATGGTGTAGCAGAACGAATGAATAGAACGTTGAAAGAAATGGTTAGTTCTATGTTGTCCTATTCGGGTCTAAGTGAAAGATTTTGGGGTGAGGCAATGTTAACATCCTGTTTTCTATTGAATAGAATTCCTAATAAAAAGAATAAGACTACCCCATATGAACTTTGGCACAAAAAGCCCCCAAACTTAAATTATCTTAAAATTTAGGGATATAGAGCTTTTGCGAGGCTTACTGAACCCAAAAGGAAAACTTTAGGTGAAAGAGGTATAGATTGCATCTTTATTGGATATGCTCAACATTCCAAGGCTATAGGTTCTATGTCTTAGAACCTAATGATTATGTATCTGTAAACTCGGTTATAGAGTCAAGAGATGCAATATTTGATGAAGAAAGATTTACTTCTATACCTAGACCAAAGGATGTGATTTCCAACGTTTCTCAAACTGACAATACATTTGGTAGTAATTCGGTTAATAGCAAAGATGAACTTTCTACTAGAACCGAATCAAGGAAAAGTACAAGAGCAAGAAAAGTCAAGTCTTTTGGTGATGATTTTAACTTTATTTAGTTGAAGGATCAAGGAATGAGATTAGATATCAATATCAATATTGTTTAAATATTATGGAGGATCCAAAGACTTACATTGAAGCTATGGCTTCTAGAGATGTTGCATTTTGGAAAGAAGCAATCCAAGATGAGATGGATTCCATTATGCAAAATAATACTTGGAAGTTGGCTGATTTACCTCCTGGATGTAAACCATTGGGGTGTAAATGGATATTTAAAAAGAAAATGAAGGTGGATGGTAGCATAGATAAATTTAAAGCTAGATTAGTTATCCAAGGCTTTAGACAGAAAGAAGGTATTGATTTCTTTGACACTTATGCTCCTGTTGCTAGGATTTCTACTATTAGATTGTTATTAGCACTTGCAGCTATACACAATCTTGTGATTCATCAAATGGATGTGAAAACTGCATTTTTAAATGGTGAATTGGATCAGGAGATTTACATGAAACAACCTGAAGGCTTTGTTATGCCAGGTAATGAGAATAAAGTTTGTAAGTTAATAAAATCTTTATATGGTCTGAAGCAATGGCATCAAAAGTTGATGATGTTGTGTTGTCAAATGGTTTTGTTTTAAACCAAGCAGACAAGTGTGTATATAGCAAGTTTGATACTTTTGGAAAAGGAGTTATAATTTGTTTATATGTAGATGACATGTTAATATTTGGTACTAGCCAAAGTCAAGTTGATAAAACTAAGGAATTCTTGTCATCTAAGTTTGCTATGAAAGACATGGGGGAGGCTGAAGTGATACTTGGTATAAGGATCAAGCATGGGAACAATGATATTTCAATTTCTCAATCTCATTATGTTGATACATGTATGTCCCTAGATCATGATATGAAATGTAATAGATCTTGTTTATCTGATTCGGATGTAATTTGATATTATTAATGAAATGATATTGATTGTTTGTGATTTGTAATGTCTAATATTTCATTAATGAGTCGATATTGAATTGGTTAATCAGGTTAGTGATTGTTGAATGGTTACACATAATGTTATTAATTAATACATTCAAACTTAACATAATGAAGTTCTCATGCGAATGACCCATGCGAATGGACCACACGCATGAATAACTTCATACGATTGACTCAGTCGCACGACTGAACCAGGAAACTGGATCAGTTGTATGATTGACACATAAGATTGGCTCAGTCGCACGACTGAACACTCAGTTGTGCGAATGGATCAACCGCATGGTTCAATCGCACGACCGAACCATACTTATGGTCCAGTCGCCCGAATGAACAATACTAACCTATAAATACAACCCAATTCATGGAAAAATAAAATAATTCATTCTATTACGACTCCAGATGTACCCTAGCTGTCCAGAAGCCTCCCAATTCATTATCCAAGTTCATAGAACACATTAGATCGATTCCCAATCGATTTCTAACGTTAGTTTCAATTCTTTATTGATTCTTCGTGTGTTCTCACTGATTGGATCGCCAATCAAATAGGATTCCGCACTATTTGATCTGGTTTACACGCTAATCACTAGGTATTTCGTTCAAATACCAGGTCCTGACAATTGGTATCAGAGCTTTGGCTCTTGATTACGTGTGATTCAATCAAGATTGATAAAAAGTTTGTGTTTTTGCACTAAAAAAGCAATCTTTTGTGTCAAAAGTGATCTTGGACGTTCCCTGCTCATCAAAGTTTGGTTTCTACGAACTTAGGCGATTAGACCTTGCGAAATTTCGAATTTTTACGGCTAAAACACGTTTAACCTAGAAATTTTCGCAAAACAGCAGCTTCAGTCGCACGAGTGAGCCATTCACACGAATGGAACTCATTCGCATTGCTCAGACGCACGATTGGACCTAGTCACATCTCCATTCGTACGATTGAACCATTCATTCGCAGTGTGTTCATACGCATCAGCTTCATTCGCATGACTGAACCAATCGCTTAGTTCAGCCGCACGATTGAACCATTCGCATAGTTCATTCGCACGGATAGCCCAATCGAATCCTTCAGTCACACCAGTTGACAGTTTGTTTTAGTAGACTTAAAGTTATTCACCATGGAAGATCAAATGTCAGCATTTACTGCTGGGAAGGACTTTAGGATCCAGAACCTGCTGTTACTTGAGAGTGAGGTGGGTAATCATTATAAACCACCAAAGCTCTTAACGTTAGATGAGTTTCCCCACTGGAAACAACGTTTTGAGATCTTCCTCAATGGAGTGGATCCGAATCTGTGGGAAGCTATCGAGATTGGGTATAGTACGCTGGTGGGAGCCGATGGAGTAAAGCTAACCTTAGGAGGGATGACAGACGCGCAGAAAGTTAAATATAATGCAGAGAAGAGGGTTTATGCATTGATTACACAGTCTATCCCTAAAGACATTTTCCACAGTACTCAGAGAATAAGCAGTCCAAGAAACTATGGGATGAGCTGGAAAAGAGGTACGACGGGAATGCTTCGTTGAAGGCAATCAAGGCTAAGGAGTTAAAGAAGGAATTCGATAACTTCTCATCGATGGAAATGAGAGTTTGGACGATGTTATAGATAGATTCCACCATCTGATGAGTGAACTACATACACATGGATGACTACTACCATGGAAGAGAAAGTTACTAACTTTGTAGACGGATTACCGGAAAAGTGGGCTTCATTCATGTCTAACCTGAGACATAATGGAATGCTGGCAAAGCTGGATATAAATGACTTCATTCTAAAGCTGCGAGAAGAAGCTCTTAGGATGAAGTACAGAGCTCAGAAGTCTTCGTATACTCAGAATCTAGTTTTGTACAATGCCACGCCTCAAGCTAAGACATCTGGAGCACCTCTCTAGACTGCATTTTTTTCTAGCTCATCGGGTCCTTCACAGGCTTCTCCTTCAGGATCAGACACGTCGGGGTCTTCTTGTACCCATCATATTGGATCTGAATCAAATGCTACTAGACTGAAGACCGAGAACTCGGTAAGTGACTGTAGAAGTAGCTCGAGAACACATGGATCTTTTGGCTGCAGTGGTTCATTCTTATGATGGACTTGTTGCTGGGAAGATTGGAAACTGCCATCTAGCAGACGAGGACTATGAGCAGGTGGACGAAATGGAGCTTGAGAGAATGGAAATAATGTGGGCCTTAGCTAGTGCTGTCCGGAGGGCGAAGAAGTTTGTGAAAAAAGACGGACAGAACTTGGTAGCTACTAAGGATACCACATTTGGCTTTGACAAGAGCAAAGTGACCTGCTTTAACTGTGGAGAGAAGGGGCACTTCAAGAGAGAATGTTTTAAGCCAAAGAAGACAGGTAACGGGAACCCATTCTCGTCCTTCACTCGTCAAGACAAGCAAGCTACTAGTTCTACTTCATCAAGCAAGGATCCAAAAGCTTTGACTGCTCATGATGATGAAGGACAGGACTGGAGCTTTAGGTTTGTCTCTCCAGGGGAATCAAACATTGCAAGTGTAGAAGACATTGACGATGATTCCGCGAGTGAAGGAGATCTAGCAGTTGAGATAGCGATGTCAAATATTGAAGAGACAACTGCAACTGAGGTCAGCTACAAGCCTAAAGAGGAGACTACCACAGCAAAGACAGAAAAGACAGAATCACCAGAACCAGAGACATCTGATGCTACGTTGATGGCTAACTCTTCTGAACCAACTCAGGTAAGTACCACTGACCAAATGTTTGATAATCATGTTTGTTCTGATTGTAATACGTTTAAAAAATAGCATAGATGAGAAATTTGCTAGGTTATTAGATCATAATGATAACTTAGTAAAAGATTTGCAACTGTGCACTGAGGCTAATAGAGTATTAAAACAAAATGAGCATAGTTACAAGAAAAGATAGACCTTTTGACTAAAAGCTTAGGGAAACCGAAGTAGTTGCATTTACCAAGCTAATGACATTAGGTACTATCTAAACTCCCTAGAAGACACTAAGAAGCAAAAGACAGTTCTAGAAGTAGAAGTAAACTCATTAAAACAGAAACTGCACAGTTGGACAAGTTCATCACACATAGTCCAACACTTAGTGAGAGAAAGAAACAACAGGGAGGGTTTGGGTTACAAAGTGGTTCCACCACCACCTGAGACCTTGATGAACACTAAGAGTAGACCAGTAAATAAACCCCATCAAGGATCATGTGGTGTCTACTCCTCTTTTTTGTGATCCAGATTCCTCATGTTCATTTATTGAATCCGGAAACAAACAAAAGGAGGCCACTTCAAAGGCAAAGGGTAAATTGCCTTGTGTTAATCTGGTAAAAGAATTTGAAAAGGTTAACTTAAAGTAAGGGTCAAACAGAGTCAAATCAGAACCTAAAAAGACTTCTAATGTTAATCTTTCACATGTTTTAAGTAAAAAACCAGTTAACCAAAAGGAAAAAGATGTTAAACATGTTAAAACAGTTAACTTTGTTAAACAAGAGAAAACATCAAAAGAACCAGAGTCAAAACCTAAAGTGAGTGATGTTACTAGAGTGTCACACACGTCTCCACAAAGAAAGTTTAATCATAAAGTTGATAGCAGGTCGTGCTACAAGTGTGGAGAAGGTGGACACATTGCTTCCTATTTTCCTTATTATCAGACACCTAGGAAGAAGATTGAACTTCAGGACTCAAAACCTAGGTCTTCTATGAGGAGTTCTTTAACTCCACCTAGAAGAACTAGTGAACATAAAGTTCAACCCGTTAGCCAGTTGAATGTTTATCAATAACAAGCATTGCACAAATCTGGATTATGGAAAGAAAAGTCATCCTCTGTGTCGGGTAATGATGATAAGAAGGAACCTGAGCTACCCTCACTCTCTAAGGGTCAATGGGTGGAATTCATGATGTGTGATGCCTTTCTCTCCCTCGGATGACGAGTTAGCTACACGGATGATGTATGATATCTTGAATACACCAACATCTAGCTCATAGGGAGAATCATCTACTCAGTCAGGGGGAGTAGTCGACGTCAGTGACTCCTCCTCTGAAGATGAAGCTGAAGAAGATGACCAGAATAGTCAGGAGGAACAGGTTCCAGTTCCTGAAAGTCCACAAGCATCTATCAGTGATGCACCTTCGACTTCGGAGCCTCAAACTCCAACTACCTCAGATGCATAACCAAATGTTCATAATCTTGGCTCTGAGGTAGCTGTTCCTACTACTCCAGGATCACGACTAAACGTCTATCATCCCTTAGACTATGTCATTGGGGATGTCGGATCAGGAGTACAAACCCGATATCAGCTATACTCAGCTGATTATGCCTCAGTTATAGAGAAGGGATATATTCATGATGGTGCTTATCGGTGTTTTGTCTCGCAGTTTGAGCCAAAATACGTTAGTGATGCACTAAATGATGAGGCGTGGGTGAGTGCCATGCAAGAAGAACTTCTTCAGTTCAAGAAGTTAGGTGTCTGGACTCTGGTTGATAGACCTAAAGGTGCTAAGGTCATTGGCACCAAATGGGTCTTGAAATGCCAGAAGGATGACCAAGGGGTCATTATCAGGAACAAGGCTCGACTGGTTGTTCAGGGATTTCGCCAAGTCGTGGGGATTGACTATAATGAAGTGTTTGCACCAGTGGCAAGGATGGAAGCCATCCATATCTTCCTTGCCTATGGATCGTATATGAAGATTAAAGTCTATCAATTAAATGTGAAGAGTACATTCCTTCATGGGGAAATTCGAGAGACAGTGTATGTCAGTCAACCTAAGGGATCTGAAGATCCTTATCATCGGGATAGAGTTTACACGGCTTTTGCAGGGGAGTCATTGACTGCACGCTGTTCATCAAAGAAAAAGATGGCGACCTACTGCTCGTACAGATCTATGTCGATGACATAATCTTCGGTTGAAAGAATGAAGAGTTATGCAAAGAGTTTGAAGCAGTTATGAAGAAAGAATTTAGGATGAGTGCTATAGGGGAGATGAAGTTCTTTCTCGGGTTACAGGTGGATCAGACTCCAAATGGGATACTTATACATTAGACCAAGTATGTAGGAGACATTCTCAGTCGTTTTGACATGGAGAATGCTTCTGCTGTTGGGACTCCATTTGCTACGAATCACGATATATCACCTGATGAAAATGGAGATCTTGTAGATGCCACAATGTACCGAGGAATGATTGGATCCCTCATGTATCTCACTGCCTCAAGACCTGATATCATGTATGCTACATGTTTATGTTCTAGATATCAGGCTAAGCCTAAGGTCAACCATCTGATCGGGGTCAAGAGGATATTTTGTTATTTGAAGGGTACACCCACACTTGGGTTGTGGTATCCTCATGATGATGACTTTGAGCTCACGGCGTATAGTGACTCGGATTACGGGGGCTGCAAGATGAATTACAAGTCTACATCAGCAGGGTGTCAATTCTTTGGGAGAAGATTAGTTACCTGGCAGTGTAAGAAGCAGACATCGGTTGCATTGTCAACATGTGAAGCCGAATACGTTGCTGCTGCAAGTTGCTGTTCACAAATCATCTGGATTCAACAGCAAATGCGGGATTACGGTTTAAAGTTTTCTTCTACTCCTATTTTTGTTGATAACTCTGCTGCAATTGCAGTAACTAAAAATCTGGTTCAACATCCAAAGACCAAACATATCGGTATTAAATACCACTTCATAAGAGATTGTCTTGAAAAGAACTTAATTGATGTGGTAAAAATTAATACTAATTTTCAATGCGCTGACCTCTATACTAAAGCCTTTGATAAACCACGTTTTCAATATTTGCTAGAGGTCAACGGCGTTAAAAAGAAAAGTGATGTTATTCCTGATGATGATCATGTGTAGTCCGATGTAGTTTAGTTAATTTTTCTTTTTTATTTTATTTTATTTGTTTATTTTAGTCTGTTTAAATTAAACTCATGTTATTTTGCTGTTTATTAAAATCCTAAAATAATTAAACCAGTTTTGATTTTAGTATTTTAGGGAGAGAATAAGTCAGCAAGTAACATTAAAAAAAACGAGGGAGAAGGAGTGGAAAGCTGATATAAGGTAGATCGTATCTGTGATACCGATTCAAACCCTTTGGAATATGATAGTACACAGGAACAAATCAAGAGGGACTTTAAAAAATTTAATTTAGAAAAGATGCAAAAATTCAAAGTATAAGTCTTTGTAGTCTAAGCAATATAAAAGGGAAGATGATAGAAAAACTGGTAACTCCTAAGGTAACACAACGAGAGTAGACCTAGAGGTTGCTAGACCACAATTGATATGTCGGTAGATTCAACACAATAGATGATTAGACCTGACTGGTGATCTCAAGATCAAACTAAGTTGTTCAACTGACTATGGGCTTCCATCTTATCACCGGTTAACACAATCAACAATATTCCAATAAGGGGTAATGAGCATGTAAACGCCACAAATGTGTGCGGATGACCATAAATAGAGCGCACGAAAAAATGAAAGAAAAATGCTATCAAGCTAATGACTTATGTTGTTGGTGCATTTTGTGCAAAATAAAATTAAGTTGCTCTAACAAGGAGATAGGTTGTGTGCCTCTCTGTTGTGCGATGGCACTGACCTGAGGATAAGCATAACCTAGATATTCTAGAATTCAATGTTGTTTGCCACCTCTCTGCTGTGCGATGGCACTAACCTGAGGATTGGCTTCTCTTTGAAAGCTCTAAGAATAGTCTCTTCTTGTAAAAATACCCGTAGACCGCTCAAAAGCTCCTGAGGAATGTTGATTACCATACAAGTGTGGGATCCACAAATGTTAGTTGAAATAATTAAACCTAAATCTATCACCAGTCTGTGTCAAAAGTCTGTGTATGGATTTAAGAGGACAAACATATTGACAATCATTGTGGCTGCAATTCTTGAAAGTTCAAATCAATGTGGGAATCTAATAGTACCAGTGTGATTTCCAAAATTTGCTAACGACTCTGGATGAAAACCAAGAATTGAGCATCTAAGGTTTTGATAACAAGTCCCAAACGGAACCAAATCCCGTAGATTTCCATCTTAGGATTTATCTCTCACAAAAAGCCAAAAACAAGTTTTATTTTTTGTACGTTTGTTTAGTTTTTTTTAATTCACTTAGTCTTTTAGTTTTGTTTGTTTGCCAGACTACATCATGAAAATCGGTAAGGGATCAACTCACTAAAAGGGTCATGTCTTAGATGACCACATGTGTTTTCAAAGTTTAAAAGGGTCATGTCTGAGGTGACTAAATTGTGTAAAAGGATCACGTCTGAGGTGATCAAAAGTTTTTCAAGTTAAAATGATCATGTCTGAGATGATCAAATGTTCATAATGTTAATTTCAACAGGTAAAAAGGGTTTAAGTGCTAAATGTTCATAAGTGTAACCCATTCGCATGACTGGATCATAAGTATGGACCAACCATGCGAATGGAACCCATTCGCACGACTGGACATGAGATTGAGACATTCACCCGAATGGCTTATCAGAATGATCCATTCGACCGAATGAAAGGGTGCGAATGAGTCAGTCGACCGACTGAGACTCAGTCGGTTCACTGAGGGTGCGAATGAAAGGGCACGAATGAGTCAGTCGACCGACTGAGACTCAGTCGGCCAACTGAATGCGACTGACTGGGCCAATTGCACGAATGAGCCTCAGTCGCCCGAATGAACTGAGCGAATGAGGCCAGTCGGCTGATTGAACTCAGCTTCAGTATTTAAAGGGCCATAGTCGATCGCATTCCGCTCATCACCCTCAATCGCTCCTAAATCGCACCAAGTACCGTTACTCTGCCAAAATTTATCTAGACCTTCTTTCCACATCTTTATTGATATTCTGATTTGCGTTGACATTTATACAGGTAGATGGCATTGATATCGCACCAAAAACAGAAGGAATGGAACCCCAATTTGGTGATATTCGAATGAAAACAAGAAATGGACTATAAATGACCTAATAACCAACCTAAACTATGCAAAATGTAAAATTAAGTTTAATAGGTTATTAGTGTCTAAATGGCGAGTCTATTGAACCGGTAACCCATGTTAAATTACTTGATTTGGTCAAGATTCGAACCACAGGCGACTGAACAGTGGGACAAGCGACTGGTCGACCGGATGAACTCCAATCGCATGATTGAATCTTGCGATTGGATCAATCAGCCAAATGAACCATGCGAATGAGCTCAGTCGGCCGACTGAACCAATCACAGACTCAGTCAGCAGATTGAACTCAGTCGCATGTCTCATTCACCCGAACGAGCTCAGTCGCATGAAAGAACAACTGACTGACTTCAGTCGCATGATTCATTCGCACGAATGAATCAGAATGAATTTAAACATTACACTTAGAACTGAATTTTGATGTATTATGTACTAATGGTTCTGTGTCTTGTGTTTCAGGAAAATGGCTGATAGATGGTCCATTAATCCAAAGCACAACATATGTGCTCACTTGGATCATACTACTCGGAACGGGGCCGAGTTCACAGAGATTATAGCTTTCCTTAGACGTTCCCGGATACATAAGGCTATATCTACACCTTGCACGCCCTACAGGTCATTACACCAGGCATTCTGGGAGAATGCCTCATTTGATCGCTCTCGTGAGCCGTACAGTATACGGAGCTCCATTCTGGGTCATGATATCGAGGTTACTGCTGCTGATATCCAGAGAGTTCTTGAGTTTGGGGACGATACGAATCACCCCACCAGATTACATCCACTGACTGTGAGAGGCTGCTTCCTCAGGATCAAGTACGCCGGGGACATAAACTCGGGTGTGCTCAACAAGAGCAACCTGTGCCCCCAGTACAAGTACTTGGCGCATGTGATCCTAAAGTGCATTGCTTTGAGGAGGGGTGGGTTCGATGATCTATCAGACCAGATTCAGAATGCCTATGTGGCACTGGTGCTAAACCACCATTTCAGCTTTTCGAGTATGATCCTCTTTTATTTGGCGGAGAACCTGGAGGCAAAGGGGAAGGAAGGATTTTGTATGTACCCCAGGTTTCTACAGCTGATCTTCAACGAGAAGCTGCCACTTCTTCCCAAGGAGAGTCATGATGCAGTTGCTTTGGAGATTATGGATGACACGACCTTGGGTCAGATGAGGGTGTATAGGGGCAAGCAAGTGAAGCCCCAGGTGAAGAGGTTGATTGGCCATTTGGCCAACGAGAGATATGTGGCACCGGGGAGACGCAAATGGCGTCATGATGACAGTGATTCTGATGACGAGAGGCTACTGCTCCCAGAGCATGACTCTGATGATGACGATAGTGGGGACGCTGGGGATGATATGCCTACTCCACCAAGAGGCTCAGTTTCTGATGTTATACCTCCAGTGTCCGCCCCAGCTGGAGACATAGCTGAGTCTGTTGGTTTCCATCAGGATTTTGTTTCTGGTGAGGAGGAAGAGGAGTCGGAAGAGGAGCCCTTGACACGTACTGTGGGAAGCAAGGTTTTCCCACAGAACATGGGCTAAGGGCGGTTGGTGAACGCCCAAGAGACTCAGGAGAGACAGCCACTGATCCGAGTTATGCACCGGAGTCAGCTAGCAGGGTTGTAGGGGGAGCATCCACCTCAACGGGAACGAGGAGGAAAAGGATGGCTCAGCCCCATGGTCAGAAGAAGAAGAAAAGACGACTCACCTTCATTACCATCACAGCCACCACATCTGCCACCACCACTACCACTTCCACAGCCACACCATCCACCACCATAGCCACCACAGCCACCACAGCTACTACTACCACCACCACACCTCCCACCACTGTACAGATTCCATCTACCACCATATCTTTCACTCCCACATCACCTCCACTATTTCACAGACCCATCTTCACTACAACCACCACACCACTACCACTACCACTACCCACCAAGCTGGATCCTCAGCCCATCCATCTCATACTTATGGATAACCTCTACCTCCAATTGGGGTAGAGGAATAGCTGTCTGCGCTCAACAGGATGGTGATGCGCCTATTAGCTGCAGATGAGGAGAAGGCGGCTTAGATCCGCCAGCTTGCTGATCTTACTGCTGCTCAGTCTCACTAGATAGGAGAGCAGGCTCGAGTGATAGAGGAGCAAGTCCAACAGATGGCTGCTCAGAGCCATGAGATAGCCCAACTCCAAGCACATAGTGTCACATCAAACAAGAAGATAGAGAAGTTGGAGGAGGCGAAGAAGACGATCATGTTAAAGCTAAAGGGATCTAAGGAGGAGCCCTTGAAGATCAAAGAGGGAGACAGAGATGATGAAGATGATGATGAGGATGATGAGGATGAGATAGAGGAGGACGAGGGGACAGAAGAAGAAAGGACAGAGGAGAAGGATGATGATGATGATACAGCAGGAGGAGATGCAGCTGCATCGGGCTCTGCTTCAGGTCAAGAGAGGATGTCCAAGAACAGACAAGACCAACCAGCTTCTTCCTCTGCTCCACCAAGTGACGAGACGATGATACAAGACAAAAGTAAAGATTAGATGTTTATGTATTTAATTACTTTTGTATTTGAATCATGTATTGAAACCTATGTATTCAATGTTTAAATTAAGTTTAATGCATTTCTGTTTTGATTAATTACTAATGGTTGATATGTTGAATGTGTAAATCAAACAAATTACCAAAGGGATGAGTTTGATGTTGCTCCCCTTCAGCAGGTCAAGACTCAGATAACAATGATTCTTGATTTGCAAGGGATCGTAAGGAGGTCGGTGAGTTATACCCCTGAAGAAGGGGAAATAATTCACGACCTATCAAACGAGCAACTCGCAGAGATCTTCAAGCTCAATCCAGATGAGATAGTGAAGGATGCTCCGACATGCGACTCGACCAGTGACGAAGAGCTCAACGATGTTGATGAAATCGAGATTGAAGATGTCACTGCCGAGCACTACCCTCAGTACGCTGACAATGAGGGAATGTGGTCCCCAATCTGGGTGAATCCCTCGTCAGCGATACTTTTGAGGTGTTAGACAAGATAGAGCAAGAGTCGGAGAAAGTAGAGGAAACGGCCCAAGCCTCAAATGATGATGTCGATATCCGAAAGGCTGAGTGGGCTGCGTGTTTTGAAGAAGTTAGAGTCCAACGCGCTGCACCGAAACAGGATGCCTACACCAAACTATACAGAGTCAAGAAACATCATAAGGTGATTGGCAGGATCATAGCGTGGGCGTATTTTGAGGATCTTAACGTATATGCAGTTAAGAGGGAAAAGGGCATAGAGTACTTCAGATTCCCACATGATCTGAAGACTCTACCAGGTTTTGAGCTCAACCAGCTGGCCAAACTAAAGCTTTTGTATGTTGACCCAATGAAGATGTCAGGCTGGTTCGAGGCTGCCCTAAAGAAGGAGTACCACACCAGGTGGGTTAACTTCAGACCCCAACAGCCTACAAGATACATCAGAAGGTCTGAGGTTGATGCCATTACTGGAAAGCCGAAGATAGTGTTGAAGTGGAGTCCTCCGCGCACAATGTCAAGAATCCCACTCAGGGAAATGCCACAGGACTTCACTCCACACTTTAAGTGGTGGTACAACGATTGGAGAACAGCTGTAGCAGTCATAGTCCTAAACAAAGAGGGCCAAATGGATACGATCAGGGTATTCGACCCAATGTGGCTTACCAACTTGTCAGCAAATGATGTTTACACGCTATACAAGTGGCCACTGTTCTATGATACGCAAGATATTGTACAAGCCCTCCAGTTCCAAAATGTCATAAGACTCTGCTTCGCGTTTGAGATTCATGCGGGAGTCACAAAAGAGGACATGTACAAGAAATATGAGGAGGTGATGCAGAAAACAAGACATTAGAGAGATCTAGGTCCAAGGGGGAGTTTGTTGATACATGTATGTCCCTAGATCATGATATGAAATGTAATAGATCTTGTTTATCTAATTCGGATGTAATTTGATATGATTAATGAAATGATATTGATTGTTTGTGATTTGTAATGTCTAATATTTCATTAATGAGTCGATATTGAATTGGTTAATCAGGTTAGTGATTGTTTGAATGGTTACACATAATGTTTATTAATTAATACATTCAAACTTAACATAATGAAGTTCTCATGCGAATGGCCCATGCGAATGGACCACACGCATGAATAACTTCATACGATTGACTCAGCCGCACGACTGAACCAGGAGACTGGATCAGTCGTATGATTGACACATAAGATTGGCTCAGTCACACGACCGAACACTCAGTCGTGCGGATGGATCAACCGCATGGTTCAATCGCACGACTGGACCATACTTATGGTCCAGTCGCCGAATGAAGAATACTAACCTATAAATACAACCCAATTCGTGGAAAATAAAAAAATTCATTCTATTACGACTCCAGACGTACCCTAGCCGTCCAGAAGCCTCCCAATTCGTTCTCCAAGTTCATAGAACACATTAGATCTATTCCCAATCGATTTCTAACGTTAGTTTCAATTCTTTATTGATTCTTCGTGTGTTCTCACTGATTGGATCACCAATCAAATAGGATTCCGCACTATTTGATCTGGTTTACACGCTAATCACTAGGTATTTCGTTCAAATACCAGGTCCTGACACATTATATTGAGAAGATTTTGAAGAAATTTAATTTCTGATTGTTCTCCTGTAAGCACTCCTATAGATCCTAATCTTAAGCTTCTACCTAATAAAGGTATTGCAGTGTCTCAACTTGAATACTCAAAAGCTATTGGAAGTCTCATGTATGCCATAATTAGCACTAGGCCTGATATAGCCTATGCTGTTAGAAAACTTAGTAGATTTACTAGTAACCCTAGTTCACATCACTGGCAAGCTATTAATCAAGTAATTAAGTACTTGAAAGGAATAATGAATTATTGTTTAACATATTCTGGGTTTTCTTCTGTTATTGAAGGTTATTCGGATGCAAGTTGGATTACAAATATGGAAGATCATTCTTCCATCAGTGGATGGACATTTCTACTTGGAGGAGGTGCCATCTCTTGGGCATCAAAGAAACAAACTTGCATTACTAACTCAACAATGGAATATGAGTTTGTGGCATTAGCAGTAGCTGGAAAAGAAGCTGAATGGCTAAGAAAATTGATTTATGAAATTCCATTATGGCCTAAACCGATATCACCTATATCTATTAGATGTGATAGTGAAGCCACTTTGGCTAAGGCTTATAGTCAAGTGTATAATAGCAAGTCTAGACACTTAGGTGTTAGACATAGCATGATTCGTGAGCTCATCATGCATGGTGTGATATCTTTGGAGTTTGTGAGAACTCAACATAATTTAGCAGATCATTTAACTAAAGGGTTAAATAGAGATCTTGTACACAAGTCGGCTTTAGGGATGGGATTAAAGTCCACCTAAATCCTTTCATGTTAAGATACCTAATTCCATCTAGTATAACACTAGATGTTGAATTCAATGCGGAAAGCTTAACATCTAGAGATTGGAACGCATTAGTAGCAACATCCCAAGTTATATGTTCAGACCTGCAAGTTAAGGAGGTTGAAGTGTAACTTCTTAATAGTTCTTTTGAAAAATTGCATATGTAGGTGCAAGAGAAAAAGAGCTACCTATATAAGCATGAAGTTTAGCTGCTTCAAGAAGCTTGGACTTGGCTTTGATATGCTTATGAAGGATAAGGACACAAGGCTAGTAAAATATAGTGTCAAGTAAGAACGTATAAGTATGTAAACTTTTGTGTATATTATCTTCATGTATTCACTATGAATAGCAAGGGTTCAATCCTAAGTGACACCCTAATATTCAAATATTTAGAATGTGTAATATACTAAGATGAAATTCAAACGTCACGATAATTCATTTATGCATAAGTTTGTAGTTTGTGTGAGTTTGTTTTAGTTAATCAAGGAGTACACTAAAATGGGGGAGGAATGTTAGATATTTTTGTGTAATTGGATTGACTATTGACCAATGTGATCATAATATCCATCAAACAAGTTAGGAGGTGCGGAGTGCATGCTTGTTTGAGTGTATTATGTTCTTCAATAATGAAAACCTTTTAGGGGCTAAGCCCCTAAGAAATGGGGGTTTCAAGGGGGCGTTGCCCCCTTGGCGGGGGTCCGGGGGCAGCGCCCCTAGTAGTGGGGTCCGGGGGCAGTAGCCCCTAGCGGGGTCCAAGGGGCAGAGCCCCTGGCTGGGGTCGGGCTGGGGTCGAGCTGCCAGGTCAGCTTGTAAATTTTTTATTTTGGTAAATATGACTTCATAAAAAATTGCATTTCGAATCGATTTTCCAAAATTTCACATGTGAAATTCGAGTGGAAAATACGTAATATTAATGGTTATTTAAAATAAAAGTAAATTTGATGAAACTGCCAATGACAGTTTTTCCCCTTTTTTCCCTCCAAAACCGAATGAAATGTGGAATATTGGTCATATGTTCATTTTCGAATTCTTATTCTTCTGCTAGTTCAAGAAAATTCACTCAACACAACATACGAATCTTGATCTCGTTTGGGTTGTATCCGGTTGATTTATCTGGGTGAATGTAACACCGGTTATTATCAAAAAGGATAAGAGTTGAAGAATAAAGAAAGAAAAATGTCAAGGAACCCAAGTTGAGGGTTAAAATGTAAAAAAGGACTAAAGTACATAAAAAGTTAGTGTAAAGGTGGGCATGGCCGCCCACCCTCCCTTCACATCATTCTTTCACTTCGGTTTTTGAGAGAGAGAAAGGGAAGAGAGCAAAACTTCGGGTTTTGAAGAAGAAGAAAAGAAGAAATCGAATTCAAGGTAAGAATTCGTGGTTTTTATGTGTTTATGACATGTTTTATCCCGGTTATATGCTTGTGTGCTTATGTGTTTGTGTATGTGCTCGGGTGTGTGTGTTTGGTGGTGTTTTTAGGTGTTTGAACTCAGTTGTAAAAGGGATAGAAAGGAAGAAACACCCAAGTTGCATCAGGTGAGTTCTAGACCCCGATTTTTACTTGTTTTAAACTTTCTTTAGGGCTAAAAATGTATTAATATGATTTTCAATGTTTATGTATGTATACCCGCATGTAATGTGCATGTTGGATGTTGATTCTTGAATGCTTATAGGTTGTTCATGTTTAGAATAGCCATATTAAGCTTAGAACAAATGGGTTTGATGATTGGGTTTGAAAACATACTAGAAACATGTTACACAGAAGGTTCATCCGCCTAGATAAGGCTCATTCGCCTGAAAATTGCCTTAGAAATGTTTAAGTATAGCCCATGCGACTGAACAGTGGTCCATGCGCCAAGAAATATTAGTCGGACGACTGTGTAGGGCCATGCGCCCCAATAGTACCCATGCACCCAACAGGCCTGTTGATACACTTATGTACCTAGATCCTGATCTCAATGTATTATGTGTTAAATGTCTTGCACTTATGTAATAATGGGTACTTAATGAAATGATAATGTTTGGTTGTGATTTATAATGTTTAATATTTCATTAATGAGTTAGGTAACGCATATTGACTAGATTATATAGGTTTGTGATTGTTTGAATTGATGTGCATAATGTTATAATAATAAATACATTCAAACTTGGTTAAGTGAAGTTCTCATGCATCCGACTGGACCATGCGCCCAAACAGTGTTCATGCGTCTGAATGGCCATGCGACTGAGTGTCCATGCGCCAAAATAGTCCATACGTCTGAACAAATTCATGTGTCTGACTCAGTCGCACGACTAAACATTCAGTCGTGCGAATGGATCAACTGCATGGCTCAATCGCACGAATGAACCAAGCTCATGGTTCAATCGCCCGAATGAGCAACCCTAACCTATAAATACCACCTAATTTGTGGAAAAACATAAGCATTGAATACACTTCGACCCCAGACGTACCCTAACGGTCCAGAAGCCTCTAAGTTCGTAGTCCAAGTTCATAGAATGTTGTAGATTAATTCCTAATTGATTCTTGATGTTAGATTCAATACATTAGTGTGTCTACGTGTGTTCTCACTGATTGGATCACCAATCAAATAGGATTACACACTATTTGGTTTGGTTTAACACGTTAATCAGTTGGTGTTTCGTTCTAATACTAGATCCTAACAAGGCCCATGCGCCTAAGTGTCTATGCGTCCGAATAACCCATGCGCCTAAGTGTTCATACGCCCGAATAGTGCCCATGCGCCTAAATAGTTCATGTGCCTAAGTGATAAAATGATTTAAGTGTTGGCTGATGCGCCTACATAGTGATGAAACGCCCAAACAGGGCTCATGCGCCAAATAGTGTCAAAGCGCCTAGACACTTAGAAATTTTTAAATAATTTTTGCGAGTCAATGCTTTTAGGGTTTTGACCGAGGTTTTACTAGGGCTTATTTATGATGATGTTCCATGCATGATTATGATTGTTCCTTATTATTATTGCTATTACTATTATTACTTATAGTCTGTGACTTTACGTGGTATGTTTATTATCATAACGTAAAGTATATTGTAATAATAAAGAGAAAGAGCAATAAAGAAAAGAAGAGGAACATTAATAAAATGTTAACAAGTCTTGCAAGCTTACAGGAGTGACATGACCATGTTGTTGTTAGCTCGAACGTGTTGCGGGTTAGCTACCCCATATTGCACACGAGACCAGGACCTTTGCAGCGTGCCCTGGATGATTGGGTCGGCCTTGTATATAGTAAACAGAACACTTTCGAGGGATATAGATGACCCTTTCGAGAGATATAGATGACCTTTTAGGGATATAGATGGCCCATCACCCATTTTCCATCGCGCATACAATTTGGAGTATTGCTCATTGGTCCATACAGAAAGTGAAAGATAAAGATAAAAGATTACAGAACATACAAGGCATAGAGTAGAGAGAATGAACAGTATCTATTCATATAGTTAATGTGTACTCGCATATACAGTACCGAGTTGTATTTTACAGAAAAGAGTATTTTCATATACAACGTACAGAAAGTAATTTTGTTACTATTAAAACTAGAACTCACTCAGCAACGGTGACTTTTATACATTTTCAGTTGGCAGGTAATTATTGCCGAGGATGGCACGAGGGTGAAACTACTCGACAGGAAAAGACTGACATCCATTCGTATTTTATGTTGCTGTTGTTTTGTAATGCAGTAAAACAATTATTTTGTAAACAGTTAAATGATGATGTATTGCTCAACAACAGTGTTTTAAATGAAATGAATGGTTTTTGATAAATTATTTCCGCCGCTTAAGTTTGTATATTTATAATGTTTAATGTTTTAACTGCTGTGATTGACCAACTGTGAGGTCTCCGGGAATGGGGCCTTACAAGTTGGTATCAGAGCCAAAGTTTAAGAGAATTTGGTTAAATAAACTTTTAAACCTAAACTTAAACTGAAAATGGGACAAAAGGAGGGGTGTTAGCCCGAGGTATGTATTTTCTTAATGTTAACCATTATTATGTGCGCATGCTATGTGATTTATGTGCTCTTAGTAGATTTAGATACTGATTAGGTCAGGATAGGAAATGCTTGGGGTATGAAGAGTAAAGTAAGTGGCTAATCACAACTGGCCACTCTAATTAGGGACTTACTATACTTGACATAACTGAGCTATTCCCTTGAATGATCGCGCTAGTGTTTGAATCTTATAGTGTGCGTTTAGAGGATGATCAGTGGTAGATCTTCGAAGGTTTCATCAGGTGAAGGTTGTGGTGGACGTGGTGCTGGACCGCGTGTCACAAGAAGTATGGCTAGGGCTGCTAAGGTAGCACTCAAAGAGCCTGAGATCCATCACCTGGAAGCCGGTGATGATAGTGCTAGTCTGAGGACCATGTTGAAAGAGGCTGTTGTCGAGGGAGTTCAACGGGCCATGCAGACGATTTGTCCGGGTATAGTGACTGAGATAATTAGGACGGTGAAGGAGATGACCGTGATTGAAGTGAACAAGGACTGTAGCAATGACAAGAACTGCAATGGAAAGCTAGTCAAATGTGGGGGTTACACCCCATATAAAAAGGTTGCAAGGACGGATAACCGGTGTGTAGCTTCATCCGGTGCGGGGACAAGAAAGTGTGGCAGATATGGAAGGGAGCATATCGGTGAGTGCAGGGTTGGAATGAATGTATGATTCAGGTGTGGTAAGCCTATCCACATCGCTAGAGACTGTAAGAAGCCATGGGACAAGAGTTTTGGCACAATGATGATGACTGGAATTGCGGGATCGAAAAGGTGTGACAAGTGTGGACGCAAGCACCGGGGAAATGTATATTGGGGAGCAATGTCTGTTTCCGTTGTGGAAGGACCAGACATGTGGCGAAGAACTGCGGGATGGGGCGGTGCTATCCTTGTGGTGAAGAAGTTCACATGAGCAGGGACTGCAAGAAGCCGAGGACGGAAGGTTCGGGGGTGAAGAAGGTCGGAGGAAGCTAGGACGGACCCCGATGTTATGTCAGGTACGTTTCTAGTAAACTTTAGCCTAGGTGTTATTTGATTCTGATGCTAGTAAAAGTTTTATCTCTGTTGCTTTCTGTGCTCAGTTACGTGTTAGTAGTAGATATGTCCGTGAACCATTCGATGTAGAACCCGCTATTGGTACGTCCACTAGAATTACTGATGTGATAGAGGACTGCGCCATAGAACTAGAAGGTCATAGGTTTGCTGCTAGGTTACATGTGATACCCCTAGGTGGATTTGATGTAGTACTAGGGATGGACTGGTTAGTAACCTATGAAGCAAACATCGTGTGTCGCAAGAAGATGATTCCATAGTTGCGCCCGATAAGAGTTTGGTTACGATTTATGGAGATCGCGTTACTACGATCCCGAAGATGATTTCGATGGCGGTGGCGAGGAAGTGCATGAAACGTGGATGTAGCGCCTACTTGGCCTACATAAAAGATGTGGATGCTTCGGTACCGCAATTATCCGAGAACCAGTGGTGTGCGACTTTTGAGACGTATTCCCGGAAGACTTACCTGGCGTGCCACCAGATCGTGAGATTGAGTTCCAAATTGATTTGATACCCGGTGGTTAACCCGTTGCCAAAGCACCGTACTAGTTAGCTCCGATAGAAATGAAAGAGTTGATGGAGCAGTTGCAAGAGCTGATCGATAAGGATTCATTCGACCGAGTACCTCTATGTGGGGTGCTCTGGTATTGTTTGTAAAGAAAAAGGACAGAAGTATGCGAATGTGCATCGACTACCGAGAGCTGAACAAGTTGACGGTGAAGAATCGGTACCCCTTACCAAGGATTGACGACTTGTTTAACTAGCTCCAAGGTGCCAGTTGGTTCTCGAGAATAGATTTACGATCTGGCTACCATCAATTGAAGGTGAAGGAACAAGACATTCCTAAGACAACTTTCCGTACGCGTTATCGACACTACAAGTTCCTCGTTATGTCTTTTGGTCTAATTAACGTGCCAGCTGCCTTTATGGATTTGATGAATCGAGTGTGCCGGCCGATGTTGAATAGATCAGTGATTGTGTTCATTGATGATATTCTGATCTACTCGAAGAGTGAAGAAGAGCATGTCGGTCACATTCGGGAGGTGTTGGAGACCTTAAGAAGGGAGAAGTTGTATGCCAAATTCTCCAAGTGCGTGCTCTGGTTAGGCGAAGCTCAATTCTTAGGTCACGTGGTAAATCCTGAGGGGATTATGGTAGACCCTGCTAAGGTGGAGGTTGTGAAGCAATGGAAGTCTCCAACGATGCCATCCGAGATTCGTAGATTCTTGGGGATAGCGGGGTAGTATCGAAGGTTCATTCAGGACTTCTCCAAGATAGCCTCCCTGTTGACTAAGCTGACCCGTAAGGATGTAAAGTTCGTGTGGGGCGAGGTGCACCATTTTCACTGACCACAAGAGCTTGAAGTACTTCTTTGAGCAGACGGATTTGAACATGAGGTAGAGACGATGGTTGGAGCTTATAAAGGATTATGATTGCGAGATCCATTAACATCCGGGCAAGGGCAACGTGGTGGCTGATGCCCTTAGCTGAAACGAGGTGCCCGAGTCGATTAGGGTGAAAGCATATCAATTGATCATGACCTCTGATATAATGAAGCAAGTCAAGGAGCTTCAAGATAAGGCATTAAAAGAAGATCATCTAAACTACGAAATAATGAGAGGTCTGGTTGGGGAATTGGGTGAAAACACACTCGGTGTTAAAAGTCGATGTGGACGAGTGTGGATTCCTCGTTTTGGAGATCTATGTGTGAGGATTATGGATGAAGCTCACATGACTCGATACTCCATTCATCCTGGTGCCACAAAGATGTATCAAGATATGAAGAAAGATTATTGGTGGCCGGTATGAAGCGTGATGTGGTGGAGTATGTGAGTAAGTGCCTTACTTGTTTGCAAGTGAAGTGTCACACCCTAACCTTGACGGCGGAAACGTCGAGGAGTGAGAGTTAAGATCGTTCACAGCCACAAAACGCTATTAATAACCCAAATATAAATTAATCATAAGATTCAATTGTATCATTACAAGCTTAAGTCTCAAAGTAATAAAAACATAACATAAAAGGTAACAAGTCATTTTAATTCACTTATTTATCCAGGTCCATTCCTAGATGTGTAAGCTTCAATGTGTAGAAATCAAGCTTGAGTATTTCCTGAAACATGTTAAAAATAAAAGGTCAACAATAATGTTGGTGAGCATTCCATAGTTTTAAATACATAGATTATATAAAAGATGGCAATCCAAGTCATAAGTTAGTGAATAAAGTGATTAGGGATGTTATGAACAATGCAACAAACAAGCCTCGACAAAGTTTTACAAGTCTCAAATGTTTACAAGATTATATGATCAGCTAAGTGTACTTGGATCAACCAAAGTAGGCTTGTCTTGCCCATAGATCTATGACTTCGCTGGGCTAGCAATAGTTAATGATTGTACATATAACGCCATAACATGGTAACCACAAAAGTTCAACTAACCACAACTTTGCATGATGAATTGCCACAAAGATTACAAGTCTCAAATAAGTTTACAAGTGCAATGATAATAAGTTAACATGTTTCACCCCAAAGTGTGAAAATAAGCAAAAAGGGGTATGGAAATACTCACATGATCAATAAGTATTTATTGGATGATTAATAAGAAATAATATTAAGTGCCGATTCAGCGTAGCCCTTCACAATGTACCTTAAAATATATATTTATAAGATTTTTAAGTTAATAATAAAATTAACGTTTTAACGCGAACTAGGGTTTTTGGATTTTGGGGTTTTGTAAACAATTTAGTAAACTCTTATATATATATATTTAGTTCAATAGAGAAGTATTATGAAATTTTAAAGGAAATATAGCCATTGTTAATAATTTGTGTAACAAAACATATATCTTTAATCAAAGAAAACATAAGATTCATAATAATTAATAGTTCAAATTATTATATAAATCCATTTGTTTATAACAATACTTAGTTATAACTTTTATAATAAAATATTAAAATATTTTATAAGGATAAATTTACAGAAAATATTTTTTTGATTTTTTTAAAAGATTAGAAGTTTGTAAAAATTATTTTTATATGTAATAGAATTTTTCTAAAATGACATTAAGGCTAAAAAGCCATTTTAAAAATAATAAGAGGGTGCCCGGGTTCGAACCCGGGACCTCTAAGTTGAATTGTGGAGTGTGAACCGGTGAGACAAGGCTCTCAGCCGCGGTATAACCCGGTTCCAATTTGATTTATCCTTAATCGACCGAACACCCCCAATTCCAAGAACCCTAGGTTGTTCTTGAATCAAATTGAACACCAAATCGATGTCGTTAATGAAATTAAACTTAGGGTTTTCATTGCCCATATGAAACCGAGTGTGAAGATGTGGCGTATTACCCGAATTGGTGAGATTTTAATGAAGAACGAGTACACGAGCCGCTCGCGACCACGTACTACTTGTTTGCTACCCAAACGACGATGATAATCAAATAAACTCGAGGGAAGCTTCGAAAGATTATCCAGATGCGAAGCCCCTTGTCAATTTAAGTTAAATTTGTTCGGACAGTGGCCTCGACTAAGTTGCAGGTTCCCGACGAAGATGAAGCTCAATTTCGAGGATTTTGATTGTTTTAGATTCAATTGAGTGTGGTGCTCGATTAACAAACGGTATAGCATCGTTTAGGTTAGTTTAATTAGGTTATTAAGGAGTATTAATGCCTGAACGGCTAGTGGATTGAAGATGTTTCGGTTATGTGATTGTTTAGGTCGTAACCGATGCTTTAACTTTGATTAAACAAGGCGTTTAAGTTCGAATCGAATCCTAGAATGGTTTGGGAACGGTTTTAGACCATGAATCGACAGAATTTGAGTGTTTCGGGGCTCGCCGGAGGTTCGGCCGGCGGTGGCCGGTGACCGACCGGAAAGACGGGAAGAAAAAGGGGGAGGGGTTTGGGTTTCAAAAGTTTACACAAATGGTCCCTCAAGTTATGAATGTTTATTATTTCATGCATAAACTTTCTATTTAAATTTTATAAAATGACCTTAAGGCCCCTTAACTTATTAAATCCAAGTTTTAATCATTTCTAAGTTTAATAATTTTTACAAATTATTATTAATAACAATATTATTATATTATTATTATTATTATTATTATTATTATTATTATATTATCATTATTACTATTATTTATTTATTAAGTAACAAAAAAATTAACATTATAATCTTTCAAGATAAAGAATTAAAAGGTGAATTAAAGCAATAAGCATAAGTAATCCACGAGTTTCATATTTGACAACAAAGGTCCTTACAAGAATTTAACAAGGTTAACTTTAATTAACCTAAAAATACAAGATGTTACATGAAGGCCGAACATCAGAAGCCGTATGGGAAGATCCAACCTTTAGATATACCGGAATGGAAGTGGAAGCACATCACCATGGATTTTATTACGAAGCTGCCATGTACCCCGAAGGGGTACGATGCCATATAGGTGATTGTCGACCGTCTGGCAAAGAGTGCTCACTTCCTACCGATCCGCGAGACATATTCATCTGAGAGGTTGGCGGATCTATTCATCAAGAAAATTGTAACTCATCATGGTGTGCCGGTGTCTATTGTATCCGACCGCGACACCCGGTTTACATCCAAATTCTGGAAGAAATTCCACGATGCCATGGGAACGAGCTTACATATTAGCACGGCATATCATCCCCAAACTGATGGTTAGTCAGAAAGGACCATTCAGACATTGGAAGACATGCTTCGGGCATGTATGATTGATTTTGGGGGAAGTTGGGATGACCACTTACCATTAGCTGAATTCTTGTACAACAACAGCTATCATGCCAGCATTGGTATGCCACCATACAAGATGCTATATGGTAGGAGATGCAGAACAACCGTTTGTTGGGGTGATATTGGTCAAAAGGAATTGGGGAGTGTCGATGTAATTGAAGCTATGACTGAGAAGCTTGAGAAGATTAAAGCCTTCATGAAGGCAGCTAAAGATAGGCAGAAGTCGTATGCCGATAGACGACAAAGGCCAATCGAGTTCCAGGTGGGTGATCGGGTTATGTTGAAGGTCTTACCTTGGAAGGGTATTATCTGATTCAGGAAGCAGGGCAAGTTGAGCCCAAGATATATAGGCCTTTTCGAATCATTGCTCGAGTAGGAGAGGTGGCCTATATGTTGGAATTACCAGATGAGTTAAGTGGGATTCACCCGACATTTCGTGTATCTCATCTGAGAAAGTGTGTAGCTGATGAAGACATGATTGTTCCACTGCAAGATATCAAAGTAGATGGAAGGCTCAATTATGTGGAGCAACTAGTGGCAATCATTGATCATAAAGAGAAGAGATTGAGGAATAAAGTGCTTCCTCTTGTGCGTGTACAGTGGAAGCACATGAAGGGATCTAAATCTACATGGGTAACTAGGGAGGAGATGAGGCAGCATTATCCTCGTCTGTTTGAGGAATAACAAGTTTTAAGAACGAAACCTATATAAGGGGGGTGGACTTGTAACACCTGGTTATTTTAAAAAGGATAAGAGTTGAAGAATAAAGAAAGGAAAATGTCAAGAAACCCAAGTTGAGGGGTTAAAAATGTAAAAAAGGACAAAAGTACATAAAAAGTTGGTGTAAAGTGGGCATGGCCGCCCACCCTCCCTTCACATCATTCTTTCACTTCAGTTTTTGAGAGAGAGAGAAAGGGAAGAGAGCAGAACTTCGGGTTTTGAAGAAGAAGAAAAGAAGAAATCGAATTCAAGGTAAGAATTTGTGGTTTTTATGTGTTTATGACGGGTTTTATCCTGGTTATATGCTTATGTGCTTATGTGTTTGTGTATGTGCTCGGGTGTGTGTGTTTGGTGGTGTTTATAGGTGTTTGAACTCAGTTGCAAAAGGGTTAGAAGGAAGAAACACCCAAGTTGCATCAGGTGAGTTCTAGACCCCGGTTTTTACTTGTTTTAAACTCTCTTTGGGGCTGAAAATGTATTAAAACGATTTTCAATGTTTATGTATGTATACTCGTATGTAATGTGCATGTTGGATGTTGATTCTTGAATGCTTATAGGTTGTTTATGTTTAGAATAGTCATATTAAGCTTAGAACAAATGGTTTTGATGATTGGGTTTGAAAACATACTAGAAACATGTTACACAGAAGGTTCATGCGCCTAGAGAAGACTCATGCGCCTGAAAATTGCCTTAGAAATGTTTAAGTATAGCCCATACGCCTGAACAGTGATCCATGCGCCTAGAAATATTAGCCGGACGACTGTGTAGGGCCATGCGCCCTAATAGTTCCCATGCGCCAAAGAGGCCCATGCGCCTAAGTGTCCATGCGTCTGAATAACCCATGCGCCTAAGTGTTCATACGCTCGAATAGTGCCCATGCGCCTGAATAGTTCATGCGCCTAAGTGATAAAATGATTTAAGTGTTGGCTGAAGCGCCTAGATAGTGATGAAACGCCTAAACAGGGCTCATGCGCCCAAATAGTGTCAAAGCGCCTAGACGCTTAGAAATTTTTACAAAATTTTTCGGAGTATGTGCTTTTAGGGTTTTGACCGAGGTTTGACTAGGGCTTATTTATGATGATGTTCCATGCATGATTATGATTGTTCCTTATTATTATTATTGCTAAAATTATTATTACTTATAGTGTGTGACTTTACGTGGTATGTTTATTATCATAACGTAAAGTATATTGTAATAATAAGAGAAAGAGCAATAACGAAAAGAAGAGGAACATTAATAAAATATTAACAAGTCTTGCAAGCTTACAGGAGTGACACGACCATGTTGTCGTTAGCTCGACCGTGTTGCGGGTTAGCTACCCCATATTGCACACGAGACCAGGACCTTTGCAGCGTGCCCTAGGTGGTTGGGTCGGCCTTGTATATAGTAAACAGAACCCTTTCGAGGGATATAGATGACCCTTTCGAGGGATATAGATGACCCTTTTAAGGGATATAGATGGCCCATCACCCGTTTTCCATCGTGCACACAGTTTGGGGTATTGCTCATTGGTCCATACAGAAAGTGAAAGATAAAGATAAAAGATTATAGAACATACAAGGCATACAATAGAGAGAATGAACAGTATCTGTTCATATAGTTAATGCATGCTCGCATATACAGTACAGAGTTGTATTTTACAAAAAGAGTATTTTCATATACAACATACAAAAAGTATTTTTATTACTATTAAAACTAGAACTCACTCAGCAACGCTGACTTTTATACATTTTCAGTTGGCAGGTAATTATTGCTAAGGATGGCACGAGGGTGAAGCTACTCGGCAGGGAAAGACTGACATCCATTCGTATTTTATGTTGCTGTTGTTTTGTAATACAGTAAAACAATTATTTTGTAAATAGTTAAATAATGATGTATTGCTCAACAACAGTATTTTAAATGAAATGAATGGTTTTTGATAAATTATTTCCGCTGCTTAAGTTTGTATATTTATAATGTTTAATGTTTTAACTGTTGTGATTGACCAACTGTGAGGTCTCCGGGAACGGGGCCTTACAGTGAACCACCAAATAATTTTGATCTAAAAGTAATCTTCACGACTCTCAGATTATCCAAGTTTGATTTCAAGTATTCTACAATTCAATCAATCATTCTATTATGAAATATAGGCATGATACTTCAATTGTCTCTGTCCACCAGTGGAAATGGAACCTAATCAGTTTCTTCTTCCACTTTCAAATTTCCATTATGATTCAACATAGGAATTCCCTTATAGTTGGAATAAACACCTAACGCATTCACTTTAAGGTTTCCATTCCTGTCAAGCCACGGTTGTAATTTTTTTACATATTTACTAAAGTAAAATCATATTTGTTGACTTTTAAATAGAAACTTGACAAAATATAGATGATAAGAGTGACTTATAGGAGTATAAATGATATGTTTCTTAAGAATATAAGTATGATAAACTTGTTTACCGAGTGTGTATTTACAATAATTATCATACATGCCTTTTGTTTTTCTTAACTCGGATGAGTAATTAGAGTATTGGTACTATTGGTGTGATAGTTATAGAAATATTTTGATAGGTGGGTTTGTAAATTTTAGAGTTGATAAGATGAATTTTTAACACATACACACAACACTCACCTACGAGTCATGGCCCCACAATTGATGCTCTTACATTGGAATAGATTTATCCTTATTGCAATGTGATGTAGTACTCAAATAAAAAAATTAGGAGTTTGAATTGTACGACTATAATTATTTATAAAGTGAAGTTAGAGAGAGTGTTGGTTAGTTAAAAAATGAGAAATTTATCAAAATAGCCATTTGACCAATTAAAATTTACATAATGGTCTTTGATTATGTAAAATACCAAAATAAACAACAAATGAGAATTGACCACACACATAGCATATTATAGCATATTAGCGTATTAGCGTATTAGCGTATTAGCGTATTAGCGTATTAGCGTATTAGCGTATTAGCGTATTAGTGTATTAGCGTATTAGCATATTAGCATATTTGGTGGTAGTGCTAAGTGTTGGAGAGTATCAATATCATGATCATCCGTCCTCGTTGGACGAGATGTACCACCGCTCAACAGACCTGATTGAAGAACAACAATCAACATCAGCACTCCCAACTAAATATCCGAATCATCAACGTCCACCAACTAATTGCAGCTGGTCACTTGTTTACCCTCAATTCCAATTCCAGTACTTCCAGCTGCAAGAGCACCCACGAAGAAGATCATGAGGAGTACCCGCAGCAGCAGCAGCAAACAACATGTAAATCCAAGGCGCTCAGGGATTATTTACCCTAAACCCTAAACCCCATCTTCATCCCCTACACCCAAACCCACCAAAACGTCCTCCCTAAGACACAAATCACTACACCAACAACAAACCACCGCTATCAACACAAACCACCAAAAGAAACTTGCTGAAGACCTACAAAAAGAAGGTTGAACGTTTCAGCAATAAGAGAAATAGTGAATATGACTACGAATCCGATGATGGCGGAAGCCATACAAGCTCAGATCTTTTTGAGCTTCGTAATCTCTCCCCTATTACTACTGCTACTGGAATACACAAAGACTTACCCCTCTACGAGACAACTCAACTTAATTCAATTAAATCCTGCCATTGCTAATGCATACCCGGCCTATCCTCTTCAACTTAATTTAATCATTAATTCTACTCTTTTTCTTTTCTTTTCTTTTCTATCCTTTTCTTTAACATAGTTTAATTAATCACTTGTTTGTTGTGGGCAGTCTGTATAAACTAAGATCTTCGGTCAGTTTGATGTAGCCTTGCGTGTTTGAAATTCCTTAGTATAATGTTAGATTGTGCTATATTATACTATAAAGACTTAACTGCGTTTTGATACATCAATTCATAGCTTTACAAGGGCACGAGATGGCTTTTGGAAAAGCTAAACATTCATCTACAGTTTTTGTTTATCATATATTGTACGAAAGATGGTATATAAAGCAATATATAATGTTTGATTACTCGCATATACTTACGTGAATAGAAATAAAGGAAAATGTGAAACGGTTGTTAAAGTTGAAATATGGGCATCGATAAATGAGCAAAAGTTGAAATATGGACATCTTACCATCTTGTTCACACCCCAAACTCAGAATAGAAACCTAATGTTGTGTAGGAATTAGGATTAGATTAAAAGATATTTTAATTTCTGTATTACTTTTAATACGGCTAAAAATTAATGAAAGAAATTAACTTTAAGTAATTTATATGTTTGATGTTTATTTCAAATAAGATTTTAAATATATACCTATATAATAAGTAAATTGTTCAACTTAAAAAGGGTTCCAAATACAAAAAAAATATAATATGAAATATTAACCATCAATCTTCATAAGTAATAGTTGAAATTAAATTATAGAGTAGAAGTTTGTTAAATTGTATTTTAGGCATAGACACATATCTTGACTTTTCAAGTTTTCTTATTTTTTAAATATTTGTACATTTTATACACGATATTATTTTTTTTATAATAATTACATTATAAAAGCGAGTGTTTTTTAATCTTTAAAACGAGTACGATATCATTATATAACTAGTTTTATACATATTTTTCAGCTCATAGGTAATATGCTTGTTATAGTGTCTTTAGTGTGATATAGTGTGTATCTTATTGTGTTTTTGTAAAATAATGAACTATAAAAAAATAATGGGGAATGGCACTGTTGTGTAATTCTAGTATGCCGAAACAAGATAATAAAGTAACAAGTAATTAATCTTATACGTTAAACACAATTATAAAATAATAAAAAGTGATACATAACGAAAAATACAAAAATAAAATGTCACATTATGTGTTTAGCATGTTATTGTGTTATATAGAATAGTATGAGTTTTGAAAAACAAATTAGTGAAATAATATTATTGAGTATTTTAAATGTAAAAAATACAATGAGAAGATAACAACTTTATATTATAATATATAAAAAACAATGATAAAAGTAAACGAAATCATCTAAAACATAAAACACAACGATAAATATATAATAAGTGATGAAAATGTTTGACTTCATAAACTGATATTTAACACAATAACCTAACGTATCAGATAAAAATGACATAATGTATTTGACATAATGACTAAAATATCATCCATTCTAAAAATAATAAAAGGAGAAATGTCAAGCCAAGAATCATTCTTAGCATGTAGCCAATGTATTTTGTGAGTCACTATAATGGGATAAGGTGTGTGAGACTAAGGGAGGGTAAGGATATCTTAGCCCCGGGTAGGAACACCATCTAGTGAACCCAGTGTAAACTTTTAGGCCCTTACCAAGTGAAAATTCACCGAGAACCACCGATTGAAAATCCTACATTATCCACCGTAAATTTAAAAAATTAAGCATTACAAATATCACCCTAACTCATTTTTCTAACATTACTTCTAATGTTCTCTACCCTCTAAATTATCAACTTTCTAAAATACTATAAGTCCATTAGATTTTAAAATTTACGATTCATCATGCTCGGAGGATGAAGAAACAAATACGCGTAAGCATAGTTCTAAGTTTTTAACTATGGTGGTTTCTTTATCATTAGCCGAAGTGAAACACCATCTTGTCATCAAGAAGATATTTTATTTTTTTTGTTTAAAGTATTACTATTTTTATTTATGTTAAGTTTTAAAATATCATTATTATTATTATTTTCCATTTATAAAATATGATTTTTATTCATTTAAATTTAATTTTTTAGAATATTATTAAAGTATGTGAATATACAAGACTTTGAAGGAGCTTGCAAGGTTCCGAAGGGATAAAAACTTATTTTTTGATCGTTGATCAAATAGGATGAACCTTGAGTTCTTCTAAACCAGTTTAGACACGTGGGGGTCGTAAGAGTTTTACTTCGCTATAAAAATGAACTTCTTCAATACTACAACTATCATACAAGAATGCTCTAACTTTGCTTGATGAGTATTTAAATATGTATGAGAGAATATCACATAACTGCTTCTAATGCTTTTGTAATGGTGTTCTTACTTTATATTCAAAAAAATATCTTAGTAGACTGACTTACAACAGCATACAACTATTATACACCACAAATGAGCGTTATCATGATTTTTTGCAGATGTTGGGAGGCTTAAGTTGTACGCAATAGGCTTGGAAGAATTGTTCAATTGAATGGAGAGGACTATTCTTACGGGGTGATCACAAGGATCCGACAATGTTTAAAGTGGTGGCTTCTATGGATTTCGATTTTATTTTTTGGGACTCTTAAAGCTAGCAACAAAATCAATGTCCTTAAATGATTGTAGCTTTTTCAATGATGTTATTAGTGTAAGTGCCCCAAGTGTCGGGTTTTGTGGTAAACTGTGTTGATTATAAATTTGGCTACTATTTGGCAAGGGATATATCCAACTGGACAATGATAGTTAAAATGTTGTCATACCCATTAAAGAATTATCTTAGATGACAATGATTCAAAAGAGCTTAAGAAGTGATAAAAAAAGACATTGAACGAGCTTTTAGGATCTTAAAAGGTGAATGACGTATACTTTTACAACTTGTAAAACAACTACATCCACAAAGAATTAAAAATATCATGTATGCGTGTATAATATTACATAATTTGGTTTTGAAGAGTAATGGTGTGATGATATCTTCGGATACATAGTGTGACATCCTGTATTTTTTTGTTAACTAAAAGTAAACTGCGTTTATTCTTATAAGGGTTACTGTTGTCAATATTGGAATTTATGGGTGATTTATGTTTAGCTTTCTCCTAGTTGTTATTAATAGGTAATGTATGTAAGCTAATAAATGGGCAATAATAATAATTATGATAATAATAATAATAACTATTATAACAATAATAATAATCAAGCTTATGTAACAATAATAATGATAATAATAAGTTATAAGAGTAAACAAGTAAAGAATTAAGTTAGGAGGTTGTATTGTTAACTTTGAAACTTTAAAAGAAAGTTTTATGCATAAAATAACAAAATTTAAAACCTAAAGGACTAAATTATAAATTTTTAAATCCAACCCAATGTTTCCCCGTTCATCGCGGTTTTCCGGCCAAAACATCTGGCCAAGCTCCAGTACCTCAAATTACTTCAACCGGTTCACGAACATGAATCGAGCACGGTTATGCGCTTTAAATGAGTTGAAATGTCGGTTATGAATCCAAACCAATCGAGTAACCGAAGCTCTTAATCTTAGAGCCGTTTGAGAATTTAAAACTCAATAATAATCAAATTAATTTAACTTAATCAATCACCTATCTATTTCTAAACTTGTAATCAACTCAATTTCACCTAAAACTCACACAAACTGTATGGCCCCGTTCCCGGAGACCTTACAGTTAGTCATTCAAGCATTAATACCTTAAAACATTATAATTATACAAACTTAAGCAGCGAAATCATTTTAACAAAAACCATTCATTTCATTAAAAGACTGTTGTTAAGCAATACACTATTGTTTAATCGATTACAAAAGGACTGTTAATTGCATTACAAAACAATAGCAATATGAAATACGAATGGATGTCAGTCTTTTCCTGCCGAGTAGCTTCACCCTCGTGCCATCCTCACCAATAATTACCTGCGAACTGAAAATGTATAAAAGTCAGCGTTGCTGAGTGAGTTCTAGTTTTAAAAGTAATAAAATACTTTATGTTTGTTGTGTATGAAAAATACTCTTTCTATGAAATACAACTCTTACTTTGTATGCGATCACGCATGAACTATATGAACATATACAGTTCGTTCTTTTTACTGTATGCCTTGTTTACTTTGTATTCTGTTATCTTTATCTTTCACTATCTGTATGGACCAATGAGCGATACCCTAAACTGTCTGCGCGATGAAATTTGGTGATGGGCCATCTATATCCCTCAAGAGGGTTCTGTTTACTGTATACAAGGCCGACCCAACCACCTAGTGTACGCTACAGAGGTCCTGCCAATCTCAATTGACTGGCCCTGTGTGCATAATAGGGTAGCTAACCCGCAGCATAGTTGAGCTAACGACATCATGGCCGTGTACCTCCTGTAAGCTTGCAAGACTTGTTAACATTTATTAATGTTCCTCTTTTCTTCTTTATTGCTCTTTCTCTTTATTATTACAATATACTTGATGTTATGATAATAAACATACCACGTAAAGTCACACACTATAAGTAATAATAATAATAGCAATAATAATAAGGAACAATCATAAGACAATCATAATCATGCATAAAACTCATCATTAATAAGCCGTAGTCAAACCTCGGTCAAAACCCTAAGAGCACAAATTCCCAAGAATTCTATAATAAATTGTAAGTGTTGGCGCTTAGACACTATTTGGGCGCATGAGCCGTGTTTGGGCATTTCATTACTATGCAGGCGCCTCAGTCAACACTTAACTGCTTTAACTCTTAGGCACATGAACAATTCAGGCGCATGGACACTATTCGGGCGTATGAACACTTAGGTGCATGGGTCATTCGGATGCATGGACACTTAGGCGCATGAGCCACTTGGGCGCATGGGCACTATTCGGGCGCATGGGCCTACACTTAATCGTCCGACTAATATTTCTAGGCACATGGACTACTGTTCAGGTGCATGGGATACACTTATCATTCTAAGGTAAATTTTAGGCGCATGGGCTAGTGTTCAGGCACATGGGTTACACTTAAATTTTTCTAAGGCATTCCTAGGCGCATGAGCCTTATCTAGGCGCATGAACCTTCTGTGTAAATGTTTCTAGGATGATTTCAAACCCATTCATCATACCTCTTGTTCTAAGCTTACCAAGGCTATTCTAAACATGAACAACCTATAAGCATTCAAGAATCATCATCCAACATGCATAATACATACGGGTAAACATACATAAACATTTGAAAATCGTTTTAATACATTTTCAGCCCCAAAAAGAGTTTAAAACAAGTAAAACCGGGGTCTAGAACTCACCTGGTGCAACTTGGGTGTTTCTTCCTTCTAACCTGCTTGCAAATGAGTTCAAACACCTAAAACACACCAACACACACACAAGCATATAAGCACATAAGCATGTAATCGAGATAAAACCCGTCATAAACACTTAAAAACCTTGAATTGTTACCTTGAATTCAATTTCTCTTCTTCTTCTTCTTCTTTTCTTCAGCCGAGAGTTTTGCTCTCTTCCTTTCTCTTTCTCTCTCTAAAACCGAAGTGAAAAGTGATGTGAAAAGAGGGTGGGCGGCCATGCCCACCTTTACACCAACTTTTCAAAGATTTTGTCCTTTTTACACATTTAACCCCTCAACTTGGGTATTGACATTTCCTTTTTTTATTCTTCAACTCTTATTCTTTTTTTTCTTTTTAAGAAATAACCGGGTGTTACAAGTCCACCCCCCTTAAATAGGTTTCGTCCCCAAAACCTGTTATTCCTCAAACAAACGAGGATAATGCTGCCTCATCTCCACCATAGTCTCCCATGTAGATTCGGATCCCTTCCTGTGCTTCCACTGTACACGCACAAGAGGAACCACTTTATTTCTCGGCCTTTCTCTTTTCGATCGATGATTGCCACTAGTTGCTCCACATAATTGAGCCTTTCGTCTACTTTGATATCCTCCAGTGGAACAATCCTGTCTTTATCAGCTATGCATTTTCTCAGATGAGATACATGAAATGTCAGGTGAATTCCACTTAACTCATCTGGTAACTCTAATCTATAAGCCACCTCTCCTACTCGAGAAATGATTCAGAAAAAGCCTATATACCTTGGGCTCAACTTGCCCCGCTTCCTGAATCGGATAATACCCTTCCATGGTGAGACCTTCAACATAACCCGGTCACCCACCTGGAACTCGATCGGTCTGCGTCGTTTATTGGCATACGACTTCTGCCTATCTTTAGCTGCCTTCATGAAGGCTTTAATCTTCTCAAGCTTCTTGGTCGTAGCCTCAATGACCTTGATGCTCCCCAATTCCTTCTGACCAATATCACCCTAACAAACGGGTGTTCTGCATCTCTTACCGTATAACATCTTTTATGGTGGCATACCAATGCTGGTATGATAACTGTTGTTGTACGAGAATTCAGCTAACGGTAAGTGGTCATCCCAACTTCCCCCAAAATCAATCACACATGCCCGAATCATATCTTCCAATGTCTGAATGGTCCTTTCTGACTGACCATCAGTTTAGGGATAATAAGTCGTGCTAATATGTAACCTCGTCCCTATGGCGTCATGGAATTTCTTCCAAAATTTAGATGTAAACCGGGTGTCACGATCAGACACAATAGACACCAGCACACCATGACGGGTTACAATTTCCTTGATGAATAGATCCGCCAACCTCTGAGATGAATATGTCTCGCAGATCGATAGGATGTGAGCACTCTTCGTCAGACGGTCGACATACCCATATGACATCGTACCCTTTCGGAGTACGTGGCAACTTCATTATGAAATCCATGGTGATGTGCTCCCACTTCCATTCCGGTATATCTAAAGGTTGAATCTTCCCATACGGCTTCTGATGTTTGGCCTTCACCTGTAAGCAAGTAGGGCACTTACTCACATACTCCACCACATCACGCTTCATACCCGGCCACCAATAATCTTTCTTCATATGTTGATACATTTTTGTGGCACCAGGATGAATGGAGTATTGAGTCTTGTGAGCTTCATCCATAATCCTCACACGTAGATCCCCAAAATGAGGAATCCACAGCCGTCCAAATTGAGTTTTAACACTATGTGTGTTTTCACCTAATTCCCCAACCAGACCTCTCATCCTTTCATAGTTAAGATGATCTTCTTTCAGTGCCTCCTCTTGAAACTCTTTGACTTGCTTCATCACATCAAAGGTCATGATCAGTTGATATGCTTTCACCCGAATTGGCTCGGGCCTCTCCTTTCGGCTAAGAGCATCAGCCATCACGTTAGCTTTGCCCGGATGGTAATGGATCTCACAGTCATAATCTTTTATGAGCTCCAACCATCTTCTCTGTCTCATGTTCAGATCTTTTTGCTCGAAGAAGTACTTGAAGCTCTTGTGGTTAGCGAAAATGGTGCACTTCGTCCCGTAGAGATAGTGCCTTCAAATCTTCAATGCAAAGACCACGACCACTAGCTCCAAGTCATAAGTGGGATAATTGACCTCATGAACTTTCAACTGTTGGGATGCGTAGGCTATAACTTTCCCTCTCTACATTAATACGCACCCAACCCTAAGTAGGAAGCATCTGAATAAACCACCAAATCCTCGCTTCCCTTGGGTAATGATAGAACAGGAGCTTGAGTCAACATTGCTTGTAACTCCTCGAAAGCCTGCTCTTGAGCTTGACCCCATATAAACTTTACATCCTTTCGGGTCAACTTGGTTAGTGGAGAAGCGATCTTGGAAAAGTCTTGAATGAACCTTCGATAATATCCCGCCAACCCCAAGAAACTACGAATCTCGGATGGCGTTTTCGGAGACTTCCATTGCATCACTGCCTCCACCTTTGTGGGATCCACCATGATTCCATCACGATTCACCACATAGCCCAAGAATTGAACTTCGCGCAACCAGAACACGC
This sequence comes from Flaveria trinervia, assembly GCA_025506515.1. Lineage (NCBI taxonomy): Eukaryota > Viridiplantae > Streptophyta > Magnoliopsida > Asterales > Asteraceae > Flaveria > Flaveria trinervia. The sequence continues at coordinate 218,121 of CM046445.1, read as the reverse complement.
ACTTGGAGAATTTGGCATACAATTTCTCCCTTCTTAATGTCTCCAACACCTCCCGAATGTGACCGGCATGCTCTTCTTCGCTCTTTGAGTAGATCAGAATATCATCAATGAACACAATCACTGATCTATCCAACATCGGCCGGCACACTCAATTCATGAAGTCCATAAAGGCAGCTGGCGCGTTAGTTAGACCAAAAGACATAACGAGGAACTCGTAGTGTCCATAACGCGTACGGAAAGCTGTCTTACGAATGTATTGTTCCTTCACCTTCAATTGATGGTAGCTAGATCATAGATCTATTCTCGAGAACCAACTGGCACCTTGGAGCTGGTCAAACAAGTCGTCAATCCTTGGTAACGGGTACCGATTCTTCACCGTCAACTTGTTCAGCTCTCGGTAGTCGATGCACATTCGCATACTTCCGTCCTTTTTCTTTACAAACAATACCAGAGCACCCCACAGAGAGATACTTGGTCGAATGAATCCATTATCCATCAACTCCTGTATTGGCTCATGATTTCCTTCATCTCAGTAGGAGCTAATCGATATGGTGCTTTGGAAACAGGTTGAGCACCGGGTACCAAATCAATTTGGAACTCAATCTCGCGATCCGGTGGCACGCCGCGTAAGTCTTCCGGGAATATGTCCTGAAAGTCGCACACCACTGGCACCTCAGATAATTGCGGTACGACGCATCCACATCTTTCACGTAGGCCAAGTAGGCACTACATCCACGTCTCATGCACTTCCCTGCCACCGCCATTGAAATCATCTTCGGGATCGTAGTAACAGAATCTCCATAAATCATAACCAAACTCCCATCGGGCGCAACTAATCGAATCATTTTCTTGCGACATACGATGTTTGCCAAATAGGTTGCTAACCAGTCCATCCCTAGTACTACATTAAATCCACCTAGGGGCATCACGTGATGACCTTCTTGTTCTATGGTACAGTCCTCTATCACATCAGTAATTCTAGTGGACTTACCAATAGCGGTTTCTACATCGAATGGTTCATTGACATTCTACTACTAACAGGCAGCTTAGCACAAAAAGTAGTGGAAATAAAACTCCTGCTAGAACCGAAATCAAACAATACAAAGGCACAAGTTTGGTTTACTAGAAACATATCTGACACAATGTCGGGATCCGTTCTGGCTTCCTCCCGGGTCATAGTGTAAGCTCTAGCACTTGCCTTCTGCACTCCTTCCTCCGGCTTCTTCTTCTCCGCTCCAGAGCTCTCCGCCCTCGGCTTCTTACAGTCTTTAGCGATGTAGCCAGGCTGGCCACACCTGAAGCATACATGCATCCCCATCCTGCACTCACCGGTATGCTCCCGTCCACATTTGCCACACCTTCTCCGCCTTGATCTTGACGACACCCCACGGTCGTCCACCTTCACCTTCTTGTCGTTTGGAGTAAAACTACCACGTCCAAACCTCTTCCCATTCAAGTTCTAACCATCCCCACTCGTCTTCTTTACCTCCACCACGGTCTCCCCTCACACATCATACAGCATGCCCTTCAAATCCACCACCGATCGAAAGTTACTCGATTGAGCAGCAATCAGGTGCCTGCGAATGTCAGCCAACAGTCCTTGGATGTACCTCTTGATCTTCCTTGATACTGGTGTCACCTGGTCCAGTACCAGCCTCACCATCTCATTGAATTTAGTGGTGTACTGCATGTGGGTCATGGTTCCCGTTTCAAGTTGCAAGAACTCCCTCTCAAACTTGTCCATCTCCCAGTGAGGACAGAACTCCTTAATAACCAACTTCTTAAACTCCTCCCATCGCATCTTCATGATGGCTCTGGCACCCTCAGCTTGGACAATATTGTCCCACCAACACAGTGTTGAATCAACGAAAGAATGAATTGCGAACTTCACCTTCTGGTCTTCGCGAGACTCACTGATTTCCATCGAAGGTTGGGGGCTTACACCTTTGGAACGCCCCATAATTGCATCCTCCAGTTGCTGCCCCCACTACATCATCCTCCTGTTCATCAGACAACATAGCCTTAGGCTCTGGTTGTTCCTCCTCCCTTCTACTTTCCTTGCCCGTTGATCTCTTTCTATTCTCCTTCTCCTTCCTCTCCTCGCCTCTCACAGCCCTGATGACTTCAGTCACTATAGACGGTAAGACTGTGTGCATGACCTGGCATACCTCATCAGCAATCGCCTCCCTAGCTGAGGCATTCAAGCTAGCATTCTCGTTCTCTTCGCTCCGGCCATGGACCTCAGGGTTCTCATGGGTCGTCTCAGGAGCCTTAGCACTACTCCTGGTCACCCGTGGATGGCCTCTGCCTCTAGGAGTCTTGGAAGATTTTCGTCCAGCCATACACTAACACACTATAAGATTCAAACACTAACACGGTCATTCAAGGTAACACTCAGTTTATGTCAAGTATAGTAAGTCTCTAATTATAGTGGCCAGTTGTGATTAGCCACTTACTTTACTCTTCATACCTCAAGTATTTCTTATCTTGACTTAATCAGCATCTAAATCTACTAAGAGCACATAAATAAAATAACATGTGCACATAATACCGGTTATCATTAAGAAAAGACATACCTGATGGCATATAGCTACTCGGGCTGACATCCCTCCATTTGTCCCATTTTCAGTTTAAGTTTAGGTTTTAAAAATTTTATTTAACCCAATTCTCTTAAACTTTTGCTCTGATACCAACTGTAAGGCCCCGTTCCCGGAGACCTCACAGTTTGTCATTCAAGAATTAAATACCTTAAAACATTATAATTATACAAACTTAAGCATTGGAATCATTTAAAAAAAACCATTCATTTCATTAAAAGACTGTTCTTAAGCAATACACTATTGTTTAATCGATTATAAAAGGACTGTTAAATGCATTACAAAACAACAGCAATATGAAATACGAATGGATGTCAGTCTTTTCCTGCCGAGTAGCTTCACCCTCGTGCCATCCTCACCAATAATTACCTGCGAACTGAAAATGTATAAAAGTCAGCGTTGCTGAGTGAGTTCTAATTTTAAAAGTAATAAAATACTTTATGTATATTGTGTATGAAAAATACTCTTTCTATGACATACAACTCTTTACTTTGTATGCGATCACACATTAAGTATATGAAAAGATACTATTCGTTCTCTTTACTGTATGCCTTGTTTACTCTGTATTCTGTTATCTTTATCTTTCACTATCTGTATGGACCAATGAGCGATACCCTAAACTGTATGCGCGATGAAAACTGGTGATGGGCCATCATTATCCCTCAGGAGGGTTCTGTTTACTGTATACAAGGCCGACCCAACCACCTAGGATACGCTACAGAGGTCCTGCCAATCTCAATTGACTGGCACTGTGTGCATAATAGGGTAGCTAACCCGCAACATAGTTGAGCTAACGACAACATGTGTCACACCCGAACCTTGACGGCGGAAACGTCGAGATGTGAGGGTTAAGATTGTTCACAACCACATAACGCTATATACAAATGTAAATATTAAAATTAAAAGTTTCAAAAGGCATAACAAACATAAGTTTCCAACATGAAATAAGTTCCAAGCAAAATAAAACATTACATAAATATTTTATTTATTAAACTAGATCCAAGTCCTAGTTTTATTGCAAGCTTCAAAAGTCCACTTTAAACTTGGGGATTTCCTGAAACATGATAAAAATAAAAGGTCAACTATAAATGGTTGGTGAGTTTCCAAGGTTTTTATACATAATATGATAAAGTTACAAGTAGCAATTCATGTCATAGGTTATAAGTTAGTAAGGTTATAGAACACATATCGTTACAACCAAATTTGACTTGATTACAAGTATATAAGATTGGCTAAGTGTATTTAGTTCCCATGATGAACAAGCATACGTCATAAGGAGCCGGCAATACCTCGTCTTTAGCACCAAATAGGCTTGTCAGGCCCAAAGGTCTAAGACGTCGCGAGGCTAGCAATAGTTAATGATTGTAAACAAACTATGTATCTCATATAATCACTTACAACACACAAATAACCATGACAAAAATAAAGATGAATTGCAAGTGCATTACAAGTCTCAAACGTTTATAAGTGTATTATGTATAAATAATCATGTTTCACCCCAAAGTAGTGTGAAAAGATAAAAAAAAGGGGCAAGGAAACTCACATGGCAATAAGTATATAATGAAGATTATTTAAAAAGAGTAAACGTCATTCCAAGATAAAACGTCACAAGGCACCTAAATATATAAATATTACAAGAGTTAAGTTTAATAATTTAACGAATTAGAGAGGGCTAGGGTTCTAAGTCAAATTTGGGGGTTTTTGTAAATACGTTAAATAATAAGAAATATAGTATTTCATGTCTTTTACTAGAAAATATGCAATTAATCCGTTTAAAATAACTAATAACGTCTACATATAAAATCTAAGTAAACACTTGGAACAACATGATTTAAACGATAATAATTTAAAGGTAATATTTAAATCAAAGTTCATTTTATTAACTAAAATTGGAAATCCATTTTAATAGTAATAGAACTTAGAATAATCTTTGTAAAAAGGTTTTATTGAAATTTATTTTATTATCTATATTTTAACAAAATTCCAGAAAATTATTTAGTGTTTATAAAAAAATATTTAAAGTTTACAAAAGCTATTTTTATATTTATTAAAAATTTTCCATAATTAATTTAAGGTCAAAAAGGCTTTAAAAAAGTCACATGAAGGTGCCCGGGTTCGAACCCGAGACCTCATGGATGTGGGGGACAAGACTTAACCAGTGAACCAAGGCTCTCAGCCGCGATTTATTTGGTTTTAAAAATGTTAAATTCATAAGCAGAAGATAACCCCAATTCTTTATGAACCCTAATTCCACAATCCCAAAATTAAACGTTAATTCGAATGTTACAATCAGATTATCCTTAGGGCTTTTGTTCCCTAAGTGTAATCGATTACAATGATGCTTCAAACTTACTTGATTGCAACCAAATTGATGTGTTTATGCTCGGTAATATTTCGGTTCTTTGCGTGATGAACAGAGGTTCAAATTTCAATATATTCGTTGTAATTTCAAGCAATTGAGTGTGGAATGAGTTTAAAGGGATCGAATGGAACATTAACCCTCTGTTATATAGCTTTGATTTGTTCGTTGAGGTGTTGAACGAGTCCCGGTTCGTGTTCGATCACCTCGGTTAAAATTGGGTGTTTAATTGATGATTTAACTCGAATTAAACTATGCATTTATCTTGGCAATGATTATTCGAACGTTTCTGTACGTTTAATTTGATTAATCATCAACATTTGTACGTTAATCGGTTATATGTCGATCGAGATGCATGTTCGGTTTGAAACCCTTCAATAAGTATCGGGTTCAAGTCCGAGGAGTCTTCCTGAGTCGATTAGCGTATCGGTTTGTTAAAAACGAGCCATTTTCCATCGTTTTCATGGTGGCCGGAGGCCGCCGGTGACAGGCCGGGATTTGGCCGGAAAATCAGCCAGAAAGGGGGGTTTGGTTTAGGTTTAAAAATTTACATAGATGGTCCCTGTTGTTTATGCTTTTGTTATTTTATGCCAAAAGTTTCTTTTGAAGTTTTAAAATTTGCATTATAACCCCCTAGACTCTATTACCTTAAATTTTAGATTCCTTAAGATTATTAACTTGATAAATTATTATAAGCATCATTATAAATTTTATTATTATTACTAATATTAATTATTATTAGAATAATTATTATTATTGTTATTAACATTAAAATTTACAATTTTTATTATTATTATTGTTATTATTATTATTATTATTATTATTATTATTGTTATTATTGTTTAAATAACTTAGAAACTTTAAATTAAATAAGGAATTATACATAAATAGCCCACCAAGTTACATAAATAGCATAAATAGGTCTTATAAGAATTAACAAAAATTAACTTTCAATTAACAAAAATACGAGATGTTACAGTCTCTCCAACTTAAAAGAATTTCATCCTGAAATTAAAAGAAATGAAACTATACAAACAAGAACGGATATCTTTTCTTCATGTGCTCCTCACGTTCCCAAGTAAATTCAGCGTCACGCTTATTTTCCCAATGAACCTTGACGATTGGAGTTGTTGTGGTTCTAGTCTTCTTCATTATGCGATCCATGATCTCAACAGGTTTCTCGACAAAATGCAATGACTCGTCAATCTGGATGTCTTCCAACGGAACATGCAGACTTTCGTCAGCCAAACACTTTCTCAAATTTGAGATGTGAAATACAGGATGAACTCCACTAAGGTCGGAAGGTAACTCTAGTTTATAAGCCACTTTCCTAATCCTTTTCAGGATTTTGAAAGGTCCTACAAATCTTGGAGCCAGTTTGCCCTTCTTTCCAAAGTGGAAAACACCTTTCCACGGTGAGACCTTTAGAAGAACCATATCCCCAATTTGAAATTCTAATGGCTTACGTCGCTTATTAGCATAGCTCTTTTGACGACTTCTCGCCACTTCAAGGTTCTTGCGGATGATGGAAACTTTATCGGTCGTCTCTTGTATAAGTTCAGGACCAGTGATGAAGTTTTCACCAATGTCGGTCCAACAGATCGGTGAATGACATTTACAACCATAAAGTGCTTCAAACGGTGCCATCTTGATACTTGAGTGATAACTATTGTTATATGAAATTTCCGCGATCGGTAGATGCGTATCCCAATCACCACCAAAGTCAAGAACACACAGGCGTAGCAAATCCTCAAAGGTTTGAATCGTTCGCTCGGTTTGACCACCGTTTGAGGATGGTAAGCCGTGCTTAGGTCCAATTGAGTACCCAAGAGTTCTTGCATAGACGACCAAAAGTGTGAAGTGAAACGAGCATCTCGGTCGGATATGATGTGTAGAGGTACCCCATGACGACTTACAATCTCATCAACATATATACGAGCTAACCTTGATGTCTTGTAAGTGTCACGTATAGGTATAAAATGTGCTGATTTGGTCAATCGGTCAACGATCACCCATATGCTATCATGTCCTCGAGAGGTTTGGGGTAGTTTAGTTATGAAGTCCATGGATATATGTTCCCACTTCCACATAGGGATCTCGGGTTGCTCAAGTAATCCACTTGGACGTTGATGTTCGGCTTTAACCTTCGTACGCGTGAGGCACTTAGCTACATAAGTCGCTATATCTTTCTTTATTCCAGGCCACCAATATTGACCACGTAGGTCCATGTACATCTTATCAGAACCAGGATGAATAGAATAACGAGTTTGATGAGCTTCGTTCATGATAAAGGTACGAAGATTATCACGATTTGGAATCTAAATTCGATTTGCGAAGTACATCAACCCATTGGGATTCGTTTCCAATCGGGTTAAAAGATTAGGCTCGAGCTCATCCTTCATTCTTCCTTCTTGTTGCACCACTTGTTGAGCCTCCAAGATACTAGACTCGATGTCACTATCTATTATCAAGTTTTGTAGCAATACGGTAGTCTCGTTGACATCTAGTCGTAACTCAGTATCGAACTCACCCAAAGTGTCAAACCATTGACGTCGATCACAAATTTCTTGGAATGAGATCATCTTGTTGTAAATCTTTCGGCTTAGTGCATCGGCTACAACATTTGCTTTACCAGGATGGTAACGTATGTCACAATCATAATCACTAATTAACTCCACCCAACGACGTTGTCTCATATTGAGATCTTTTTGATTGAAAACGTGTTGAAGGCTTTTATGATCGGTGTAGACTATACATTGCGTACCATACAGGTAGTGCCCCCAAATCTTCAAGGCAAATACAACAGCACCAAGCTCGAGATCGTGTGTTGTGTAATTCACCTCATGAACCTACAATTGTCTCGATGCATAAGCTATGACCTTCCCTCATTGCATGAGAACACAACCAAGGCCTTTTTTAGATGCATCACAATACATGGTGAAGTCGTCATTTCCATCGGGTAGGGTCAAGATAGGAGCATTGCACAACTTGTGCTTTAATGCTTCAAAAGCTTCTTCTTGCTTGGAACCCCACTCGAACGGTTTATTCTTTTGTGTGAAAGAAGTGAGTGGTTTCGCGATCCTTGAAAAGTTGGCAATGAATCACCGATAGTAACCAGCAAGACCAAGAAAAGAATGAACTTTGGTAGGAGTCGTAGGAACACACCAATTCTTCACAGCTTCCACCTTTGCAGGATCAACGTGAATTCCTTGGCTATTCACCATGTGTCCTAGAAATTGAACTTCCTCAAGCCAGAAGTCACACTTCGAGAACTTCGCGTACAATTGCTCTTTCTTCAACAACTCAAGAACCAATCTCAAATGTAGTTCATGATCGGTGTTTGATTTAGAGTAGATAAGTATGTCATCAATGAAAGCGATCACAAACTTGTCTAGATAAGGCTTGCATACTCGGTTCATGAGATCCATGAAGACAGCAGGAGCATTGGTTAAACCAAAAGGCATCACCATAAACTCATAGTGCCCATAATGAGTACGGAACGCGGTCTTTGGGATGTCATCATCATTAACTCGTAATTGATGATATCCAGAACGTAGATCAATCTTTGAGAATATAGCTGCTCCTTGAAGTTGATCAAACAGGTCATCGATGTGAGGAAGAGGATAACGATTCTTGATGGTAAGCTTGTTAAGCTCACGATAATCGATGTACATATGAAACGATCCATCTTTCTTCTTCACGAAACGATCCATCTTTCTTTTTCACGAAAAGAACAGGTGCACCCCAAGGCGAAGAACTAGGACGGATGAAACCCTTCTTGGATAGCTCTTGAAGTTGACTAGAGAGTTCTTGCATTTCAGACGGTGCAAGTCGATATGGTGACTTAGCCACGGGGTTTGCTCCCTGTATCAAGTCAATTTTAAACTCAACTTCATGCACGGGAGGTAAACCACTAAGGTCATCGGGAAATACTTCAGGAAAGTCTCGTACGATAGGGACATCCTTAAGTTCTTTCCCTTTGACTTTTGTGTTGACCACGTAAGCGAAGAAGGCCATATACTTCTTGCTTAAGCATTTTCGGGCTTGAGTGCAAGACATGAGTTTAAGTCCTTTGGAAGATTTTTTCACCGAACACTTTCAAAGTATCTCCAGAAGGTAACGGTATACGGATTCACTTCTCGAAACAAATGATCTCGGCATGGTGTTTGGCTAACCAATCCATACCAACGATGACGTTGAAGCTTCCAAGTTTCATAGGAATAAGATCGATAAGAAAATCATGCCTGTCAAGACTTAAGATGCAATCACGAATAATGACGTCAACGATGATTGGTTCTCCATCGACAACTTCAACGGTAAGAGGTCTTTCTAGTTTCGTATGTGGCTTAGCAAGTATGGGTTCAAACTCTAACGAAACAAAACTTGTATCGGCTCCAGAATCAAATAGGACATAGGCATAAGTTTTATTAATAAGGAACATACCTGTTCAATTTTTAAGGTATTTAACAATACAGGTAAAGTATGGAAAGAATCGGATCCCAAAAGTTAAAGGTGAGTTAACATACCATTCACCACATCGTTGTTTGCTTGTGCTTGGTTAGCGTTGATGTTGAAAGCACGTCCTCGGGCTTGTGGAACATTACCCACAAGACGAGGGCATTGTGGGTGGAGATGACCAGGTTCCCCACAGTTGTAGCAAACACGGTTTATGACCACGGCGGCATTGTTAGGTGCACGGTGGCAAGTCGCCACCAAATGACCATATTTACCGCATAAGGTGCAGATGCGGCATGGTTGATTCCCCTGGTGATGATACCTACACGTGTTGCACATAGGCTGAGGACCAGCATAAGCCCTAGCCCCAGGCACTTGTGCCATAGGTGTAGCCGTAGGTACAAGTTGTCTTTGGGGTTGTTTGGTGCAGCCACAACATAGTTACACGCCGGTGTGAACTTGCGCTTGTTGTTGTTGTTGTTGTTGTTGGACGGTTCAACTTTGGTCTCCTTAACGGCCTCGGTATCCATCTTTTCCACTTTCTTGGCACCCTTCACAGACATGGTGCCCGCTCGTATATGGTTCTCGGTGAGTTGAGCGGTGATAGTAATGGCTTCTTCTAAAGTTGTGGGTCGGCTACCCACCACAGCATCTTGAATTTGGGGTGATACACCCTTAATGAACTTCTCGATGTTGCAGGGGACAGTGTCGACCATGTGAGGCAGCAGTATACTCAACTCATGATGCCTAGTTGATTAGGCCAAATGATCACCATCGTTTTGCTTCAAATTCCAGAATTCCTCTTCCAACTTTTGTAACTCGCTTCTCGGGCAGAACTTCGCGATGGCGATGTTCTTGAACTCTTCCCAAGTAAGTGCCAGAATAGCATCGGCCCCACGATTTCTCTTCTTGCTATTCCACTAGGTGAGAGCCCTTTGTTGGAGCATGCTAGTGGCATAACAACTTTGAGTGCCTCGGGACACTCACAGTTGACAAAAATGTTTTCCATGCTCTCAAACCACTCAAGAAGACCAGTGGCTCCTTCCTTGGCACTAAAACTAATGGGTTTGCAAGAGCTAAAGTGCTTGAAAGTGAAAGTTTGGTTGTTGCGCCCTTGGTTAGCACTATTCTCCCCATGACCGTTGTTGCTAGAGTTGGTCATTAAGGTGCTATTGAGTTCAACAACCATGGTCGGGATGACAGAAGCCATTTGTCGGGCAATCATGGCAGCTAGCTTACGATCGGAACTTCCACGCTTTCCATGATGACGAGACATGCTGGAATATGCAAAATGAGTTAGATACGACGAAAAGAATAACAAGGATTATAATTCAACAAGGATAAGACAAGAGTTGTAAGGCACATGGAATGGTTCTATTTGATAACGCATTACCATTTGGAAACGTTGACACGTCAAGGTAAGTTGACCCATTCGCCTTAGGAATTTGTGTATGTTGAACATAGTTTATCACTCATCCCAGAAATCCCCAGGTAAGCATAACTAGTCCCGTAGGATTTATGCGATATGCTTGCCTTAGCCCGAGGGCCTTTTGCTAGGAAATCTACAATACAGGTGTCTATGTGTCACACAAATTTCTTAGGTTCATGAAATAAAAACCTTGATGAGATTTATATAGATTAGACATAACGTCGAAAGATCCAAATCATAAGCATAAGCTTAAGTTTTCACGTGTTGACGAGAATAAGATTAAGAAGTTTCATTTGTCGGGGAGAGTCAAAAAGTCAAAGTTAAGTTTAGGGAGACATATAACAAAGTTTAAACAATTACAAGGCAAACCTATGCTAAGGCATCAAGTTGCACATAAGTATGGCATAGCATTATGTAGCATGCAAACAATATATAATTCCAAGAATATAAATATTATTCTATGAGGTTCATGCATAAGCTATAGTATAGGTCACCCTTTCTAATAACCTAAATCCCTACAGTTATGGGCTCTGATACCAATCTATCACACCCTAACCTTGATGGCGGAAACGTCGAGATGTGAGGGTTAAGATTGTTCACAACCACATAACGCTATATTTAAATGTAAATATTAAAATTAAAAGTTTCAAAAGGCATAACAAGCATAAGTTTCCAACATGAAATAAGTTCCAAACAAAACAAAACATTACATAAACATTTTATTTATTAAACTAGGTCCAAGTCCTAGTTTTATCACAAGCTTCAAAAGTCCACTTTAAACTTGGAGATTTCCTCAAACATGATAAAAATAAAAGGGTCAACTATAAATGGTTGGTGAGTTTCCAAGGTTTTCATACATAATATGATAAAGTTACAAGTAGCAATTCATGTCATAGGTTATAAGTTAGTAAGGTTATAGAACACATATCGTTACAACCAAATCTCGACTTGATTACAAGTATATAAGATTGGCTAAGTGTATTTGGTTCCCATGATGAACAAGCATACGTCATCAGGAGCCGGCAATACCTGGCTTTAGCACCAAATAGACTTGTCAGGCCCAAAGATCTAAGACGTCGCCAGGCTAGCAATAGTTAATGATTGTAAACAAACTATGTATCTCATATAATCACTTACAACACACAAATAATCATGACAAAAATAAAGATGAATTGCAAGTGCATTACAAGTCTCAAATGTTTATAAGTGTATTGTGTATAAATAATCATGTTTCACCCCAGTAGTGTGAAAAAATAAAAAATGGGCAAGGAAACTCACATGGCAATAAGTATATAATGGAGATTATTTAAGAACAGTAAACGTCGTTCCAAGATAAAACGTCACAAGGCACCTAAATATATAAATATTACAAGATTTAAGTTTAATAAGTTTAACGAATTAGAGAGGGCTAGAGTTCTAAGTCAAATTTGGGGGTTTTTGTAAATACGTTAAATAATAAAGAAATATAGTATTTCATGTCTTTTACTAGAAAATATGCAATTAATTCATTTAAAATAACTAATAAGGTCTACATATAAAATTTAAATAAACACTTGGAACAACATGATTTAAACGATAATAATTTAAAGGTAATATTTATATCAAAGTTCATTTTATTAACTAAAATTGGAAATCCATTTTAATTGTAATAGAACTTGGAATAATCTTTGTAAAAAGGTTTTATTGAAATTTATTTTATTATCTATATTTTAATAAAATTCCAGAAAATTATTTGGTGTTTATAAAAAATATTTAAAGTTTACAAAAGCTATTTTTATATTTATTAAAAATTTTCCATAATTAATTTAAGATCAAAAAGGCTTTAAAAAATTCACATGAAGGAGCCCGGGTTCGAACCGGGACCTCATGGATGTGGGGAACAAGACTTAACCAGTGAACCAAGGCTCTTAGCTGCGGTTTATTTGGTTTTAAAAATGTTAAATACATAAGCAGAAGATAACCCCAATTCTTTATGAACCCTAATTCCACAATCCTAAAATTAAACCTTAATTTGAATGTTACAATCTGATTATCCTTAGGGCTTTTGTTCCATAAGTGTAATCGATTACAATGATGCTTCAAACTTACTTGATTGCAACCAAATTGATGTGTTTATGCTCAGTAATATTTCAGTTCTTTGCGTGATGAACAGAGGTTCAAATTTCAATCTTTTCACTGTAATTTCAAGCAATTGAGTGTGGAAAGAGTTTAAAGGGATCGAATGGAACATTAACCCTCTGTTATATAGCTTTGATTTGTTCGTTGAGGTGTTGAACGAGTCCTGGTTTGTGTTCGATCACCTCGGTTACAATTGGGTGTTTAATTGATGATTTAACTCGAATTAAACTATGCATTTATCTTGGCAATGATTATTCGAATGTTTCTGTACGTTTAATTTGAATAATCATCAGCATTTGTACGTTAATCGGTTATATGTCGATCGAGATGCATGTTCGGTTCGAAACCCTTCAATACCGAGCTTTAATGTTCAATTAAGTATCGGGTTCAAGTCCGAGGAGTCTTCCTGAGTCGATTAGCGTATCGGTTTGTTAAAAACGAGCCATTTTTCATCGTTTTCGTGGTGGCCGAAGGCCGCCGGTGACAGGCCGAGATTTGGCCGGAAAATCGGGCAGAAAGGGGGGTTTGGTTTGGGTTTAAAAGTTTACACAGATGGTCCCTGTTGTTTATGCTTTTGTTATTTTATGCTAAAAGTTTCCTTTAAAGTTTTAAAATTTGCATTATAACCCCTAGACTCTATTACGTTAAATTTTAAACACCTTAAGATTATTAACTTGATAAATTATTTTAAGCATCATTATAAATTTTATTATTATTACTAATATTATTACTATTACTAATTATTATTAGAATAATTATTATTATTATTATTATTGTTATTACTGTTATTATTGTTAAATAACTTAGAAACTTTAAATTAAATAAGGATTATACATAAATAGCCCACCAAGTTACATAAATAGCATAAATAGGTCTTATAAGAATTAACAAAAATTAACTTTCAATTAACAAAAATATGAGATGTTACAACATGGTCATGTACCACCTGTAAGCTTACAAGACTTGTTAACATTTATTAATATTCCTCTTCTCTTCTTTATTGCTCTTTCTCTTTATGATTACAATATACTTTACGTTACGATAATAAACAAACCACGTAAAGTCACACACTATAATTAATAATAATAATAGCAATAATAATAAGGAACAATCATAAGACAATCATAATCATGCATGAAACTCATCATTAATAAGCCGTAGTCAAACCTCGGTCAAAACCCTAAAAGCACAAACTCCCAAGAATTCTGTAATAAATTCTAAGTGTTGGGCGCTTAGACACTATTTGGGGGCATTAGCCCTGTTTGGGCATTTCATTACTATGCAGGCGCATCAGTCAACACTTAACTGCTTTAACTCTTATGCGCATGAACAATCCAGGCGCATGGACACTATTCGGGCGTATGAACACTTAGGCGCATGGGTCATTTGGACGCATGGACACTTAGGCGCATGGGCCACTTGGGCACATGGGCCACTTGGGCGCATGGGCACTATTCGGGCGCATGGGCTACACTTAATCATCCGACTAATATTTCTAGGCGCATAGACTACTGTTCAAGGGCATGGGATACACTTATCATTTCTAAGGAAAATTTCTGGCGCATGGGCTACTGTTCAGGCGCATGGGTTACACTTAAATTCTTCTAAGGCTTACCCACGCGCATGAGCCTTATCTAGGCGCATGAACCTTCTGTGTAACATGTTTCTATGATGATTTCGAACCCATTCATCATACCTATGTGTTCTAAGCTTACCAAGGCTATTCTAAACATGAACAACCTATAAGCATTCAAGAATTATCATCCAAGATGCATAATACATACGGGTAAACATACATAAACATTTGAAAATCGTTTTAATACATTTTCAGCCCCAAAGAGAGTTTAAAACAAGTAAAACGAGGGTCTAAAACTCACCTGGTGCAACTTGGGTGTTTCTTCCTTCTAACCCGCTTGCAAATGAGTTCAAACACCTAAAAACACACCAACACACACAAGCATATAAGCACATAAGCATGTAACCGAGATAAAACCCGTCATAAATACTTAAAAACCTTGAATTCTTACCTTGAATTCAATTTCTCTTCTTCTCATTTTCTTCAGCCGAGAGTTCTGCTCTCTTCCTTTCTCTCTCTCTCTAAAACCGAAGTGAAAAGTGATGTGAAAAGAGGGTGGGCGGTCATGCCCACCTTTACACCGGCTTTTCAAAGATTTTGTCCTTTTTACACATTTAACTCCTCAACTTGGGTTTATTGACATTTCCTTTCTTTATTCTTCAACTCTTATTCTTTATTTTCTTTTTTAAGAAATAACCGGGTGTTACACAAACGTTGCAATTGATCACGCCCCTGTCGCAACCTACAACTTATATGAAGACCCTTTCCCGAGCTCTCTTAACTTCAATTTACAGAGGGGTTTCGTCCATAAAGTCCTTAGAAAGCTTTATGTGCAACAAATTTGGGTTTCATCAACGTTTTCCACTTGAATCGATTCCTGCATAGCCGCGACGGTTCCTATCATATTCATCGTCGATATAAAACGAATCCGGGTAAACAAACACATCTACTTGCTCGAAATTACATGGGGAACAAAAGCCCCGTGGTTAATTTGGTTACTAACATTGAATTAATGTTCAATTTTGAATCTAAATGTTCTAGGGTTCATGGTGATTTGGGGATATTTCGTATCATGTGTTTTTATAAATTAAAAGCGGGTGAGGTTCGAACCCGACTGGCTCCAAATTTTTTAAAAAAGGCTTATTGGCCTTCAAATTAAATATTAAAAATTTTGAAAAATTATTAAAATCAGTTTTATAAATTTTGTTATTTTATAAGTTATCTAATTATCTTTCTGTTAATTTATTTCTTTAAACACCTTAACAATCTTGATATAAAATATTATTAACAAATGTTATAATTAGTTTATATTCATAAAAACAAGTTTTAAATAGTGGAAATCACTAAATTATAATTGATCATTACATTATCTTTTTAGATTAGTTATATTAATTATAAAACTTTATTTACATTTTATAATTAAATCATTATGAGGATTTAATTTAATCATTATAAAAGGATTAATTATGTTTCCTTCATATATATTTATGAGTTCGACAAATAACCTTATTTATAAAAACCCCAAATTCTTATTGCAACCCGAGTTCGCGTTTAATCGTTAATCCTATTATTAACCTTAAATCTTGTAATATACGTTTAGGTATCTTGTAAAAGAATTCGTTGGAACATCGTTTAATTCTAATTATCATCTTTTACACATATACGTCATGTGAGTTTTCTTGCCCCTTTATATATATTTCACACTATTTTGGGGTGAAACATGATACATATACAACATGCACTTATAGACGTTTGAACTTGTAAAGCACTTGCAATTCAGCTTTATATTTTTTCATGGTTATTTGTGTGTTGTAAATGATTATATGAGATACGTATTTTGTTTGCAATCATTAACTATTGCTAGCCTGGCGTCGTCTTAGATCTTTAGGCCTGACAAGCCTATTTGGTGCTAAAGCCGATGTATTGCCGGCTCCTAATGACGTATGCTTGTTCATCATGGGAACCAAATACACTTAGCCAATCATATATACTTGTAATCAAGTCGAGGTTTGGTTGTAACGATATGTGTTCTATAACCTTACTAACTCATAACCTATGACATGAATTGCTACTTGTAACCTTGTTATTTTATGTATGAAAACCTTTGGAAACTCACTAACTTTTTAGTTGACCTTTTATTTTTATCATGTTTCAGGAAATGCCCAAGTTTAAAGTGATCAAATTAAGCTTGCAATAATATAGGATTTGGACCTAGTTAATGGAATAAAAGGATTATGTTTTGTTATATTATGCTTGGAATTATTTCATGTTTGAGACTTATGTTTGTACTTTCTTTTGAAACTTATAATTGTAATATTTACATTTAAATATAGTGTTATATGGCTATGAACAATCTTAACCCTCACACCTCGACGTTTCCGTCGTCAAGGTTGGGGTGTGACACATAGCAGATCCATCAAATAATAAACTGGTAGAACATGATATATTTTTACGTTTATGATAACACATAATCCACGATAACCTTCTAGCAGATCTTTAGAGCATTTGTATCAATTGAATCAAACAAACCTCTAGTAGTATATTATTTAATAAAATATTGTCTTATTTTCTTAAAGTAATTTTGTTTATTATTATTAATATTATTATTACTACTACTAATAATAATAATAATAATAATAATAATAATAATAATAATAATAATATTATTATATTATTATTATTATTGTTATTATTATTATTATTATTATTATTCTATATGTTTGTTAAATTAAATTAAAAAAACGAAATATAATTATAAATGTAAGAAAATAAATTTGAAAAAATAGAAAAATGAGAAAAAACTAGGACGATAACCTGCAAAATGAGGAAACTGGAGAATTGAGAAAATCAAAAAGTGGCGTTGATTTGTCACAAGGAGAAAAACGAGAAAAACAGAATGACAATTAGTGGCGGAACCATAAATTTTATTAAATGGGGTCACTTTTTCTGACGATTTTCTCTCAACTCGACATTATAGTTTTCAGGTCAGGTTTGGTCGGGTTTTTATCATTAAATTTCCCATCAAGAACAACTAGAAACACTAAAGTTCCGCAAATTAATTTCAATAAAACTTCATGTTTCAACCAAGAATCAAGTTTTACATGTAATTAATACTAGTGATGGCTTCATATATATGTTCAACAAATACTATTCTAGAAAACAAAAATCATTAAAGAACTACAAACACGAAATCAAACTTTATTATCAAAACATACACAAAGAAACAACTAAAATCTTTTCACTCTCACCAAGTCTTAAATCAAAAATCTAAAAGAAGATTTACCTAGTGTTTCAACTCTCGATTTGGGTAAGGTTTAGAGAGGGGCCAGATCGGGAAGTGATCAAATGTATGCAACCTTAACCTGCCCTTTTGTGCAAGAGGTTGTTTCCATTGCTAGAACACATGACCTCAAGATCATAAAAAAACTACCTTACTCGTTGCTCCAAAGCTCACCCTCATCAAAATACATACAATAAAGACAACGAGAAAACAGAGAAAAAGTGTACTTTAGATTAGGAAAAAACTAAATTATAAACATCTTAACTTGCTTTTATTTTGATCAAGTTTTTTATTAGGATCACCTTTAAAAAATGATTGGGGACAATGTATTATCTCTTAATACATACCATATATGAAGCACAAATATGAGTGGGGTCACTTGACCCCATTCTTAACAAGCTATCTCTACCACTGACGACAATGGCTAAATGTTTTGCATTATGTACCTCCTGTTCACTTTTTTATTTATTGGTGAAGATTTAGGGATCTATACTTTTTAGACATATCCTCTTATATGTTAATTTTGTGCATGCTCTAGCATGGCACACCATTGTTGGTTTGTTTATTGTAGTATTATTTTCAAGCCACGTTTCTTTCCCCTAAATCATTATTGACTTCTTCTGTATACAATTGAAGATCATCAGAATTATGTCCCCCTAACTTTTTTATTTGTTTCATTATGATACCATAATCTTCATTATCTGCTAACTCGTCAAGCAATTTACTAATGCAGTCGGAAACAGAGAGATAGATAATTGGACCTGTTGATTCAACAAGAATATCAGGAACAATCCTTCTAACTATCGTTGATTCACAAATAATACCGATAATCATGGTTACACTAACACATAAGGTGATAGAGAGAAAACAGATTTTTCATTAACTTCAATAATCCTTTCATCCATCTCTTACAAACATATAAAGAAGCAAAGCAAAAGTCGAATAGGCCACAAAACATAAACGAGCCGAAAATTGGGCCAAATGTAAAGGTCAACAAAATGTAAAAATAAGATAAAAATATAAATAACTCATAAAATAAGCCGTTTTTGGGCCGAAACGATGACCCAAACCGCCTATGGCGGTTTGTGAAAATGGGCTCCTCGCTCAGACGGTCGTTTTGACTAGCCACGGGCCCAAAACGAAGTCTTCTAGCCCAAGTTATGATAGTTTCAGTGAAGCCCCTTTTGATAAGCAATCTTGGGCCTCCACAAAGGCTAAAGCTTGCTCATCTGCACTTGGGCCCACATCATTCCCCCTGGGTAGACAAAATTCGCCCTCAAATTCCCAATGGCCTCATCATTAGAAGAATCACCATGATATGGCAGCAAATGTTTCACATTAAACACATCAGAACATCGAATATGGCTAGGTAACTTTAGTCGATAGGCCTTAGGATTTATCTTCTGCATGATCTCAATAGGACCAACCTCTTTGCCAGACAACTTGTTGTATTCCCCCACTGAAAAATGATCTTTAGTTAGCATAGCCCAAACAAAGTCACCTTCTTCAAAATCAACATGCCTTCATTTTCGATCAGCAGCTTTCTTGTAATTGGCATTCGCTTGGGTCAAGTTATGATGAACAACTTTATGAACTTCATGTAATCCCTCCACAAGATCTTGAACCCTCTTGGGAAGAATAAACTACCTGAAATGGACTAAACCCGGTACTTCGATTAATAGCATGATTGTGAGCAAACTCAGCTTGATATAGTTTCTGGTCCCATGCTTTCACATGATCACCAACTAGACATCGCAACAAATGACCAAGTGAACAATTCATAACTTCAGTTTGGCCATCCATTTGTGGATGATAAGCACTACTAAAACTGAATTGGGTATTCACCATCCTCCATAGACTACGCCAAAAGTGACTCAAAAACCGGGTATCCCAATAGAAACAATAAAAGAAGGCAATCCATGTAAGCGATACACATCACAAAAGAAAAGTTGTGCCACATTAACAGCATCAGTTGTCTTCTTATACGGAATAAAACGAACCATCTTAGAAAACCCGTCAACAATAACAAAGATAGAGTCGTTACCCCTATGTGTACGCGGCAACCCTAACACAAAGTCCATGCTAATATCAACCCATGGCTGCAAAGGAACTGGCAATGGCATGTAGAGGCCCGCGTTACTAGCTGTGCCCTTAGAAACTTGACAAATGCGACACCTCTTAACATAGCGATTCACTTCTTTCCTCATGGTAGGCTAGAAATAAGAAGCTTGTACCAATTGTAGAGTACGATCGCTACCAACGTGCCCCTCCCCATGCAACTCTCTAATAATATCTAAACGCAGACTAGCATCAGGAATATATAGTTGATTTCCTTTGAACTGAAAACCATCTTGTACAAGAAAATCTGACTTCAGTCCAGTCTGCACATCCTGCATAATAACTGAAAAATATGGATCAATGGCTAACTGCTCATGAATGACATCTAAGCCTGGCACATCAACCCTCATAGACACAAGCAGATTACTCCTCCTGCTTAGGGCATTAGCAACTCGGTTGGAAACTCTAGTCCTGTGTTTAACAACAAAAGTAAACTTTTCAAGAAATGCTAACCAACGCCCGTGCTTATGTGACACCTTGTCTTGTGTACGAATATGCCTTAAAGAATCATGATTAGTGAACAAAACAAACTCTTTGTGAAATAGATAATGACGCTAATGCTTTACAGCTTGGACCACTACATAAAACTTCAAATCATAAGTACTATACCTTAACTTTGGACCCGTCAATTTCTCATTAAAGTAAGCAACATGTCGGCCACCTTGACTAAGCACCCCACCAATCCCGACCTTTGAGGCATCGGTATGAATTTCAAATAGTTGAGAAAAATCAGGCAATACCGGAATAGGTGCAGTGGTGAGCTTGGCTTTTATAAGTTGAAAAGAAAGCTCGGCCTCTTCTGTCCATACAAACGTCCTTCCTTTCATGCAATCTGTCACGGAAGCCGTAATAGAACTGAAATGTGGAATGAACCGTCTATAAAAAGAAGCAAGCCCATGAAAACTATGAACTTCAGTAATGGTAGTGGGAGTTAGCCAATTTGTAATAGTTGCTACTTTAGATTCATCCACTTGTATCCCCTCGCCATAAACAACATACCCCAAAAACAGAACTTTAGGGGTCATAAAACACATTTCTTTGATGTTGCATAGAAACTATCCCTACGAAGTAAGGATAATACTTGCCTGACATGCATGAGGTGCTCACTAGAAGAAGCACTATAGATAAGAATGTCATCAAAATATACAACCAAAAACTTCCCTATAAAAGGTCTAAGCAACTGATTCATCACACACATAAAAGTGCTTGGTGCATTTGACAAACCAAAAGGCATTACCAACCATTCATACAATCTTTCGCGAGTTTTGAAGGCAGTTTTCCATTCATCACCAGGCCTAAGACGAATCTGGTAATACCCACTCTTCAAATCCAACTTTGTGAAAATGGTAGCACTACTAATCTCATCAAGCAAATCATCAAGTCTAGGGATAGGAAACCTATACCTCACAGTAATCTTGTTGATAGCTTGACTGTCAACACACATGCGCCAAGTGCCATCTTTCTTTGGAGTCAACAAAGCAGGAACAACACAATGGCTCATACTTTCACGAACATGGCCGTTAGATATCAACTCCTCAACCTGTCTTCGTAACTCCTCATGCTTTGTTGGGCTCATCCTGTAATGTGGCCTGTTAGGTAAGTGTGATCCAGTTTCTAGATGAATATGATGTTGGATGTCATGCAAAGGTGGCAAACCATCAGGCAATTCAGTGGAAAAAACATCGGAAAATTCCTCAAGTAGAGGAACCATAGCATCACGAACATCAATATCCTCAATCACTTCCTTACCTATCAACAAAAAAACATCATCCCCAGCCTCCAGCTCATTCTCAAACTGAGAAAGAGTTAAAAAAGTAGCAGTAGGTTTGGTAGCCACTTCCTTGGGTTTAGTGGGCAACAATGTTATCTTTACGTTATCAAATAGGAAGCTATAAGTATTAAACTGCCAATTTTGTTCTACGTCACAATCATATTCCCAAGGCCTACCAATAGCAAATGGCATGCAACCATGGGAACCACATCACACCAGACTTTATCCTTGTATGTCTTACCAACCGAAAAAGCAACAAGGGTACGCTTGGTTACTGGCACCTCACCTCCCTTCTTAAGCCATCGAAGCTTATAAGGCTTAGGATGGTTCTCTGTTTTTAGGCTCAACTTTCTAACAACCTCTTTAGAAACTAGATTGTCACAGCTCCCTGAATCAATAACAAAGGTATAAACCTTTCCCAACACAGTACATGTTAAATGGACGATGTTATGCTTAAGCCAATCTTTATCATTTGCCTTTGGTGTGTAGCATGAACGTCTAACCACCATGCATGTTCCCATATCTCCACCCACCTCCTCTTCCACATAATCAAGCTCTTCATCAAATAGTGGAATGTCTTCATAATTTTCATCAGCCTCACCACCATCTTCCCATTCCTTAGGGTTAGCAAACATGTTTCTTTTACCGGATTTCTTACATTCTGATTGTCGAAGACTAGTCTCGCCACAGTTGAAAAACTTCATGCTATTACCGCCGACTCCTTTAAGAGGTGGTGCATTGCTACCAACACCCTGTTTTGTTTGGCTAGGCACAAAACAAGATGTTGTGTTACCCGAACTTGACCCTCCTCCAACAGAAGATGAAACACCATTACGCCAGTTTTGTTTTTCAAAAGTTAGAGCACGTTGATTGTCACACCCCGACCGACGGTGGAATCATCGGGGCAGACGAATGGGAGACGATTGCTCATAGCACATGGAACTAATTAAGTTGAAATATTATGAAGTATCACTGTTTATTAAAACATTACAAGAAAAATAAATTCATACAATACAAAAGCATCAAACAAAGAATAACATGTTAAGTTAAACTAGGTCCAAGTCTTATATGAGCACGAAAAGAATCCACAAGTAGTAAACCTGAAACATGTTAAAAATAAAAGGGTCAACTTTGAAAGTTAGTGAGATTTCCATAGTTTTCAGTACATAAGTATATAAGAGATGGCAATTCATGATGTAAGTTAGAGAACAAACTAACTAGGGATGTAAGACAGAATGCATAATCAAACCTTGACAAAGTTGTACAAGTCTCAAACGTTTACAAGTATATACGATTAGCTAAGTGTACTTGGATCAACCAAGCAGGCTGCTAGGCTAGCAATAGTTAATGATTGTACATATATTAGACATTACATGGTAGCTACAAAGTTCAACTTACCACAACACACAAGTAAATTGCCATAAGTTTACAAGTGCAATGTTTATAAGGTAACATGTTTCACCCCAAAGTGTGAAAATATGAAAAAAGGGGTATAGAAATACTCACTTGGAAAAATAAGTGTAAGAATGATGATAAGAGATTAAACGAGACTCCAACGATTTCTTTTACAAGATACCTAACGTATATATATTCCAAGATTAAGTTTAAAGGTAAGATTAATGAATAAACGTGAACTAAGGTTTCAATTGTGAATTTGGGGGTTTAATTAATTAAGAAAAATAATCGTTTTTGCTTTAATAAAAATAAAACAAATCAATTAAGTTTAAGAATAGTTAAAATGTCTCAAAAATTTAAGTTGTTAATTTAATAAAAATAAGTATAATACGCGAAAAGAACTAATTAATTTAATAATTAATTATTTAAAGCTTGTTAACGAGAATTAATTAAATACTTATTTAAATGACGTTAAAATTATTTAAAATGATTTTATAAATTTTTGGGCTTTTAAAATGATTTAATACAAAGGTATTATAATACAAAACCCTAAAAATATAAGAATAAAGTAAATAAAAGTTAACGAGTAAATTTATTAACTATTTATGATTTAACATGGTTAAATAAATCATTGAATAATTAATATTTAAATAATCATCTAAATAGTCATTTGCATAATTAATTGTTTAAATAATCATTGAACTATAATATATTCATAACATAAATGACGTAGTAAAACTTTTTATTCTTAAAAAAATATTAATTAAATCTAAGAATTATAAGTGTTAAAACTTTTAAAATTAACTTGATATTTTCTGTAATAACTTAATTAACAACATAATTTTTATTGTAATTTATTAAAATAATATTAATTTTCTGATTTATAAATTATACAAAAGAAAAAAAACTAATAAAAAAACAAAAAAATGGTAGAGGCCCGAACCTGGGACCTCTTGTATTCAAGGGTGACATGATAACTGGTTGGGCTAGAAGCCCAGATCTGATAAGGTGTTCCTTTAAATGTTTAAAAATATCAGTTTCGATTTCCCCCAATTTCGCATAAACCCTAGAATGGAATTGATTCAATTGAACATTGATTCGATCATGATAATGAAATCAAACTTAGGTTTTTGTTCCGTAAGTGAAACCGAGTATGAAGATGTATTCAATTACCTTTATTCAATCGAAAGGAGGATGAACATATGGTCAGAATGTCGCGTCTGTTGTGGTTAAGGTTCGAGATGCATACGTTGATGAAAATCAAATTAAGTTGGCATGAAGGTTTGGTAGGTGATTAAGAATCAAAGCCCTCTTTCAGTTGGGTTTAATATAGCTTCGAACATGGATCCCGATTAAGTTGCAGGTCACGAGAGAAGGTAGTACTTGTTCATGGTGTATGTGTGTGTTTTGTATGAAATTAGAGTCGCAAACAGTTCAAAGGAGTTGAGTTGCAGGTTTCACCATGGTTATATTATCCGATTTAATACTGTTTCATAACGATCGAGTTCAAGTTTTTAAAGAATGTTTTGGTTTTAAGAACGCGACCTTAATCAACCTATTTAATTCAATTAACAACGACTTTATGTTCGAAACTGGTGTGAAATGGTTTAGAAGTGATTTAATTGCAATTAAATCAAGCGTTTAGGTTGGTTTGGTGGTCGCCGGAGCTTGTCGGACTTGTGACCGAATGTGTGGTCGGGAAATCGGGGATGGGGGGGTGTTTTGATTTGGGTGTTTTAAACATATTACAATTTAGCCCCTGATCTTTGATCCATTGTTATTTTATGCAAAAACTCTTCAATTTGAGTTTTAAGATTTGCAATTCAATCCCTAAAGTTTGTAAAATCATATCCAGTTAACTAATAAAATTTATTCTCAGAAAAAAAATCTTTATGAACCTTTTAATATTTATAAAAGCTTTACAATTTAATTTTATATTATAATTAAAAATCGTAAATAACAAGCAACCTTTATAATTTTATATAGATTTTAAAATCACAAAATTTTTACAAAATGCTAAATAATTTAATAAATAGATTTTTAATAAATGCTATAATTATTGTATTTGAAAGATGTAAATAAATTAAATTGCTAACTAATGAATTTGATTTTTGAAATAGACTCAAAAGTATTCGGGTTTGGGTTTAAGTCTTTAAAATTGCGGATGTTATAGTCTCCCTAGTTTAATAAAATTTCGTCCCGAAATTTAAAAATAGACTAATTTTGAGGATACGAGGAGACTTGGATTTCATTTCACATTTGCAAGTGACACTTGGAACGTTTAAATTCAAATGAATTTAATTATAATGTGATGATATGCTTAAGTTTGTTAAGTTCATTATTTATGATTTCATGTGCTCTTTGACAAAGGTTACAAGATTATTAATCTAGAATTTTTAATTGGTAAGCGTTTGTATTTTGAACGGTTCAAAACAATTGGGAAGGTTTTGTCATGAGGGAAGCACTAAGTATTAGTGTGACACGAGTCTCAAAGATAAACTCAACATGCTTTTGGATGGAATATGAATTTCATAAGAGCTTTTCAACAATTAACGTTAACGAGGTTCTTAGATGATCAATTCTTGTTTACTATTTCGTTGAGGTTTTCAAAGTTTCATTAGTTTAACGTTGATACGAGCATCGTGTTTGTTAAGATTGAAGATTCAATTTAGGAAGGGAGTATCATTGTTATAGGTTTTCAGAATAAGTGCGCTTTTGAGGGAAGGCGTTTAGAACGCTTATTAAAGGTCATTAAAAGGAATGGAATAATGAACTTTAAGATTCAGGAGGACAAAATCAAACATGGAGCAATTCAAAATAACAAAATGTTTCGAGTGTGACGTTTGGTTTATAAACCAAAACATTACGTTGACTTATCAAAGTATTAAGTCAACTACAACTTTAATGAAGACATGCTTACCTATAAGCGGACACTCAGCCCAAGGGTTCCCAGGTAAGGTAAACGGATCCATCGGTTGATTTGGATTTATATGAATACTGTTGAAACAAGAAGAAGGCTAATGCAACCAAAACTATGTCACTTAAGTTATTTTGGTGCTGCATGCAAAGGCTTCTGAAGCTTAACATGGAACTTCCGAAGGTTGTAGAGTTCTTCCAAAGACAAAGAGAAAGACCAACTTCCGAAGACAGAACTCTACTTCTGAAGATAGAACTCTACTTCCGAAGATAAGTGCATACTTCCGAAGTTCAAGACTAAGAAGAATAAAGTAAAGACCACTTCCGAAGTATGATGAAAAGAAGAAGTTTCCAAGCCTTGGAAGAAGCAACCTCTTCCGAAGTATAAGTGGCTTCGGAAGTACTTACTCTTCCGACGCCATTTAACCTTCAGAAGACACTGCTATGAACCAGGGGACACAAGTATGGTCTCTAACACTCCGCTGCAGACTTCTGATACAGCATGGCTTCTTCCTAAAGAGCAATGTTGTTGACCATACTTTATTCTACTATTTACCTTTTATGATAGTACATGTTACCAACTTTAGTTAGTGACAAAAGGTAAGTCAAGGACATGTCCTGACTACCATATCTCAGATTAGACTTTATCCGAGATACCTTAAACTATAGTCTTGTAGTATAGGCTTTAGCTAAAGGATCCCAGCTGGTATCAAAGTATATCCGATTGTAGATAGTATTATATATAGGTTCTCCGTGTAACTCATAGTAACAGATCATCTGCTTGTAAGAGTCTTGTTTTTTGAGTTGAGAATCAATATATAAAAGTATCTAGAAAATTATCTTTGTGTGTTCTTTATTACATTCAATATTGTGATCAAGTCTTATTGATTCTTCATATACGCGAGTGGTGTTCTAGGTGAGTTTGAGAGAAAACATTGTGTTTAAGTGACAAACACCGATATTGCAATTGGAATCAGAGCTTGTCAGGGTCTTGATTGCGTGATCACACCATTCAAATCAACCTATTCTTACTCCTCCCTACCACTCACTCACTCAATGGCCCTTAACGAATCCGAGGTAGAGATGGGAACAATGACAAAAGCTCCGATCATTACCCTTGAAAACTTCAGGTCTTGGAGTAGAAGAATAGAAGGCTTTATTAGATACCAAGATAGCAAACTATGGAACTCCATTGTCAATGGACCGTACAAGCCAAAGGTGGCATCTCCTGGTGGAAATGGTGCCATGATAGAAAAGGCTGTCGAGAACTATTTTGATGAAGACAGAAAGAAGATGGACATCGATAGCAATACTATGACTATTCTCATGACTGCAATACCGAACTCTATTATGGTGGGGTTCGAGCATTGCAAGACTGCCAAAGAATTGTTTGATGCACTTGCTCAGATGTACTCAAGCTCCAACGACTCAAAGAAGGACTCACTGAAGTAGCATTTGAGAAATTCATCATTTGCTGGAGAGACCCTCAGCCAGCAGTACTTCAGGTACATGGATCTTATCTTTTCCCTTCAGTCTGTGAAGATCACTCCTGAACTCAGAGATCTCACCAAAAAGTTCATGAGTGCTCTTCCTAACGAGTGGACATTCTACTATGTCTCTATCAAGAGAACATAAAACTTGAACACTCTTTCCATGACTGAACTCTACGGCATCCTTGATGGATATCGCCTAGAGATGGAGTAAGAAGGGCCACTAAACAAGCAGACCCATGAGTCTTCCTGCTAGCAATGCTTTAATGGTTGCTGAAGGCTCATTAACCCCTCAACCTTAGCATTTCCTGACTTATCAACAACCATCCTGCTCTTCTGGACCTTACATCACTTTTCCTGAGACTCCAAGGTCTCAACGGGCTCAACATAACTCCTTCTAGGAAAGTTGTGCCTTTGTTTCAGGAAGTGGACACTCAGGAGATTTTCAATACTATTTTGATGATCTTGAGTGTTTTAGTCCAGATGATGTAGAGTACGTGGACATTGTCCAACAGATGGCTCTTTTAACTTACAGAGCGAAGAAGTTCGTTAAGAGAACTGGAAGGCATTTCCCTCAAAACCCAACTGCCAGCAAGTTCGGGTTTGACAAGACCAAGGCAAAGTGTTACAACTATAACCAACTGGGTCATTTTGCCAGGGAATGCAAGGCTCCCAAGACCAATCCGGGAACCCCATAGGCCTCCACACATCCCTCAACCTCAAAGCCCACTAAGAGGTCAACTGAAACAGCTGCAATGGCTCAAAAAGTTGACTGGAGCTTCATGGTACAGGATGTGACTCCTGCTCAAGCTCTTATGGCTGGAACAGATTATGCCCAGGTATATGAACATCTCTGCACTCCAGCCTGTATAGCTAAAGTTAAACTTTATCAGGATTACAATATGGAAATCAGATCTGCTATTGAGTCTTTAAATATTCTAAAATCTGATTTTAAAAGAGCTAAAACTGACTATCAAAAGAAAACTGATGAGTTAGAGAAAACTGTATCTCTTTTAAAACATGAACACACCAACTACAAGACTCAAATCAAGGATTTGATATCAAAATTTTCTGAGGCTCAAGCCCAGCTTGTCACTGCTGAGGCTCAGGCCAGGAAGCATGCTCTTTCTGAGCAGAACTTCCAAGCTATTCTTGCATCATCCTCCCATTTCCAACTCTGTTATCAGAACAAAGGAGGGTTGGGAACCAATGAAATCGCCCCACCACATTCCTATGAGTCTATTAGACAGCCAGATGTGGTACTGAGGAGCAAGAGGTTCCAAATGCCGACCCTTCCTTTCCAGAGTTGAAGGATGAGGCATCAATAGAGGCCACCACAGGGAAGGAACAGATAGATGTACCCATCTCCTCCTATGAAGACCAAATCCTAACCATTAAAGCCAGAAGAAGTAGAGCTAAAGCTACTAGAAGAACTGCTAAGAAGGTGGCTAAGTCCAAACTGAAAATTGACCCCAAGCAGAAGGTGTCTTTATCTCAGCTGGATTCCAAGTGTTAGGTACTTCTGATTCAGGAAAGGAATGTAATACCAGCATTCCTATCCTACCAAAGGATCAAAAGTTGAAGGGAAAAGTTGCTGATGAAGAAAAGAAGCCCAAGAAACAGCAACCCTCACTTTCCCAAAAGACTAACATTGCATGCATCATGTGTGGCCTGCAAAATCACATGGCAAAAGATTGTTATTACAATCCTGCAAGCACACATTATGTAAATAATGTTAGAAAAGAAGGAGTCAGGGAAGGTTTCACTTTTGGACCTTTTCATACGGTTCAAGTGTTGAAGAAGGAAAGCTAGTCTCCGAACCAAGTTGCTTTCGAAAGAAACTCCTTCTTCGAAGGGAAAATGGCTTCGGACGCAAAAGCTATTAAGGTTCGAAGTACAAGAAAGCTCCCTTGAAACTATCCCAGAGGAAGACTGCTTCGGAAGAAAAGATGGTGAAGTTTTCTTCCGAAAAGAAGAAGCTTCGGAAGAAGGCCATGCTGCAAAAGCTTCAACAAGCTCATCCTCCAAGGTCAGCCAAAGGATGGACTGGAAGATCAAGGAAGATGCTGCAGCCCAAACCTCTTCTTCAAAGACCTCTTTTGAACCCCCATGCATATCATTTGGTTCAATTATATCATTATCTTTGGAAGAACCCAAGAACAGCAAGGTTTGGACTTCCAAACAAAACTAACAATCTCATCTTATGTGCAGGGACATCCATTTGACAAGAACAACAATGTCTGGATTGTAGATAGTGGATGCTCCAGGCACATGACAGGGAACAGATCTCTACTTCAACAGTTTCAGAACAATGATGGAGGTCCTGTCTAATTTGGAGGCGAGGCCGGAGGATATATTTCTGGCAGAGAGAGTACATCTAATGCTAAATTAAAAGTTGACAAAGTTCACTTTGTCAAATAGCTTGAACACAATGTGTTAAGTGCTTCTCAATTCTGTGATCAAAAGCACCAAATGCTATTCACAGAACATGAGTGCATTATCCTCAAATCAGGGATGACAATTCCTCTAGAATTGGTGCTTCTTAGATCTCCCAGGAAAGGGGATATGTATAAGCTAGATATGAACAATGCTTCCCTAATGGGTGAACTATCATGCTTTCTTTCCAAAGCTGATAGTGATGAGTCAACATTGTGGCATAAATGTATGTGTCATGTAAATTTTAAGACAATGGACAAATTGGCTAAAAATAACTTGGTACATGGTTTGCCTAAAAAGGAGTTTTTGTGCAAAGATAACTGTGTTGCATGCCTAAAAGGGAAACAACATAGGACATCTCATAAATCTAAATGTGTTCACTCTATCACTACTCCATTACACTTATTGCACATGGATCTTTTTGGTCCCACAAGATAATGAGCATTAGAAGGAAATCATACTGCCTTGTAATAGTTGATGATTTTACAAGATTCACATGGGTATTCTTTTTAAGAACTAAAGATGAAACTGCTGAAACATTAAAATCTTTTATTCTTAAAATAGAAAATCAATTGATCACAATGTTAAAATCATTAGAAGTGATCAAGGGACTGAGTTTAAGAACTTCGTTCTTGACTCATTTTGTAACTCAAAAGGGACTGCCAGACAATACAGTGCTCCCCGAACTCCTCAACGAAATGGTGTTGCTGAGAGGAGGAATAGGACACTTATTGAGGCTGCTCGAACTATGTTAGCTTATTCAAAGCTACCTCTAACATTCTGGGCAGAGGTAGTTAGCACTGCATTCTATGTGCAAAACAGAGTTCTTGTAGTTAAGCCACATGGAAAAACCCCTTATGAGCTATGGAACAAGAGGCCACCGTTCATTGGCTTTCTAAGGTCCTTTGGCAGCAGGTGTACCATACTTAACACAAAGGACAATTTAGCAAAATTTGCTAAAAAGTCGGATGATGCTATATTTGTTGGATACTCTTCTAGCTCCAAAGCTTACAGAGTATACAACATTAAGAATCAACAATTGAGGAGTCATCCAATATAGTTGTTAATGAGCACACTCTATGTGTTAGGGGGAATGGCCCTGATCATATTTTTGATTTAGAATTGTTTCCAAACTATTCTAAACCATCTTGTGAGAATGTTTCAGTTACTGAGCCTCAAAACTCATCAGGTGATCCACCACAACACCAGGCAGAAGGAAGTAGTATTTTGAAGGAACATGCAACTGTTAATACTACTTCACAGCCAACTATTGATGATGTTTCACATTCATTCAATCAATCCTCATTGAATGACTTTGAAACAGCAGCTGGACAGAGTATTCTAGTTCCTGAGCAGAATATGTCCAACCTAGATTTATCTCTGCAACTGGAAGTGATTCCTCGTCTTAGGATTCACAACACTCGTCCAACTGAGAACATCATAGGGGATGTCACTAAGGGTGTGAGAACAAGAGGACACTCATCAAGGGAGTGTCTGCTTGTACTCATACTTTCTATGTCAGATGGAACCCAAGAAGGTAGAAGATGCCTTGAAAGATAGTAGTTGGCTTGAATGGATGCAAGAGGAGCTGCTTGAATTCAAGAGCGGAAGGTATGGAACCTATTTCCGCTACTATCTGGTCAAGTACCTATAGGCACCAAATGGGTTTTCAGAAACAAGAGAGATGATAGAGGCTTGATCATCAAGAATAAAGCAAAACTTGTAGTTCAAGGATACACTCAAGAGGAAGGAATCAATTATACTGATTTCTTTGCACCAGTTGCAAGACTTAAGGCAGTTAGGATCTTCCTTGCTTATGTTGCATCCAAGGACTTCAGTGTCTATCAACTTGATGTCAAGTGTGCATTTCTATATGGGGATATAGATAGGGAAGTCTATGTATGCCAACCTCCAGGATTTGAAGACCCACAACACCCCAACTATGTGTGCAAGTTGGATAAAGCTCTATATGGTTTGCACCAAGCACCTAGGCTATGGTATGAGACTTTGTCTCAGTTTCTTCTGAAGAATGGCTACACTAGAGGTACCATTGATAAGACTATCTTCATCAGAAAGTCTGGAAAGTACATTTTGCTCGTTCAAGTCTATGTTGATGACATCATATTTGGTTCTTCAAATGACCAGATGTGTAAGGACTTTGAGAGCATTATGAAGAAGAAGTTTGAGATGAGTTCCATGGGAAAAATGGACTTTTTCCTTGGAATTCAGTTAAAGAAAATGAAGGAAAGGTTTTTCATTAATCAATCTAAGTATGTCTCTGACATCTTAGAAAGATTTGAAATGAAAGATTGCAAGCCTACCAAGACACCCAAACCCAGAAACCATAATCTTTGACCTGACCTTGAGGGGGAGGACACTGATCAACATCAGTATAGGGCATTATGGTTCTCTAATGTATCTAACAGCTAGTAGACCTAATATCATGTTCGCTACTTGCATTTGTGCAAGATATCAGGCTGCTCCAAAGGTGTCTCAGTTAGCTGCTGTAAAGAGAATTCTCAGATACCTCAAAGGAGCACCTAAACTAGGTCTCTGGTATCCCAGAAACAAGGATTTCAATCTCTATGGATACTCTAACAGTGACTATGGAGGCTGCAATATTGACAAGAAATCAACATGAGGAGGATGCCAATTTCTTGGCGGAAGGATCATCTCATGGCAATGCAGGAAACAATCCTGTGTCTCTACATCAACTGTTGAAGCTGAATACATTGCTGCTGCTAGCTGTTGTGCTCAACTGCTATGGATTCAGAATCAGATGTTAGATTATGGATTCAACTTAATGAGTACTCCTATCCATATTGACAACAATAGTGCTATCTCAATTATTGAAAATCTGGTGAAGCACTCCAAGACAAAGCATATTGACATCAGGTATCATTTCATTAGAGATATTCATGAGAAAAATCTAATTAAGTTAATCAAAGTTGATTCAAATGAACAATATGCTGATTTGTTCACCAAAGCTTTTGATGAACAAAGATTTAAGTATCTCATAACAGCTATTGGGATGATAAACATTGATTAATTTAATCTCTTTTGAAATCCTTTTAATATGTAATTCTTGTGTCAATACAATTTAAGCCTTGTTACAAGAAGTTCTCTCTAAAATTTTCTAAGTGTGAATTCCTTCCGAAGGGAAAACATTTCCTAAGGATAACTTTCTTCTCGGAAGAATTTTTGGCCTCGGAAGAAGAGATTGATTGCATATTAGATCTACTTCCGAGACTTACAGATTCTCCATTCGGAAGCAACTCTAACCTTCGGAAGCAAAGTTTTGGCTTCGGAAGTAGGAAATGCCTTCGGAAGACAAGTTACCTTAGGAAATGTTTTCCACTCGGAAAAGAGATTCTACTGTGTAACATAAATCTCTTGGGCCCCACACTGTAAAAAGCAAAGATTTTGTTAATGATGTTAGATTCTTTAACTGATTTTAACCTTACTGCCACTATCATTTCATCCACTAAAACATCACATCACCTTATCCAAACCTCCATTACCGCCTTCCCACCCTCTTTTAAATAATCTCGACTGTTCAATTTCATCTTCTTACTTGCAATTTACTACCCTAGAAATTTCTCCTCTCCAACTTTACCCAAGCTCAAAATCATCTACATTCACCTTTCCCAAATGGCACTTAACCCTCAGCACAACCAAGTCGTACTTCTTGATTCTTCAAGAGATGCTTACTTCTCTGAAATCATCTCCTTTCTCACCTAATCAACCTACTACACTGCCCTTACCGTTACCCCACTGTTTACCACAACCAAATGGCCGAATTTTGGGGAAATGGTCAAGTCGAAACCTAAATGGGATTTGTGTACTACGGTCTAGCATCTGTGGACAGGAGTTGATCGTCACTGAACAACTCAGCAGGGAGCACCTTGAGCTTCATGATGAAGGAGCTCCTACTGAATTCCCTAAGGAAGATTTGGATAGCACTTATATCCTAATGGGATATGGTGGAGACATCAACAGGTCGATAGTTTACAAGTTCAACTTCTCCTACAATTGGAAGTTCCTCCTGCATGTTGTTCTTTATTGCTTGTCCAACAAATCCGGAGGATGGGATCAAATCCCTTATGAACTAGGATGCTTAGTTCATGGATTGGTGAGAGGCCCGCGCTTCAATTACTCACGATTTGTGTTTTCAAATCTGATAGGGAATCTGCAAAGGGAGACATTCTTCATGTATCCTACGTTCCTTCAACACATAATCAACTGTGAGTTGGATCAGAGCATGCTGTCTGTGCAGCTGCTCTGATTGTCCTCCACATGTGCCTACCATCTTTAAAACATTGAAGAATGTATCCACCAACTTCACTGGAAGGTATACCACTCTGCTTCCAGGTATGATTGAGCGCATAGCTCCTGGTGACATTCATGTTCACCCCACAGGTGATGAACCCACACCAGCAACCACCACCACAATGCCAACACTACCTTCTCCACCCATCACCATCACTTATCAAAGACGCCCCAAACGAACCCTTGTTGAATCTATCCAAAAAGACTAGAGTGGAAACAGAGGCTCCCACTCAGTTAGAGGTCTCTCCATCCCTCTCTTTTCACCTCAATTTGGGTTTTGAGTCTCCTTAGTCTCAAACCCAGGAGCCCGATACCCAAACCAACAGCCCTCAAAATGAGTATCTACACTATTCTGAGCAGCTACAAGGGACAGCCCCACCAAAGGCTCAATGCATGTAGACATTGACCAAAGTCTCGGGTCAATAGGCTTAACCTCCCTATCTTTCACTGACCTTCTATTCAAAACGGATGAAGAGATAACATCTCTCCATGGCAATGAAGTTGATCTACAATACCCTCTTTAAGATCAACAGAGCTCGGAGAAATCCCTGATCTCTAGCCCCCATCAACAACCAATAACTGAGGTGAGTCCCACTGAAGTGGAGGGGACTTATGTAGATTCAGCTGCCATTACAGAAGGTGCCTCAATGGACCTTGTGGATGGTGGTAACATATCTCACACTGAATATATGGAAACCGAGCCCTTTGATGACTCTGAAAGAGACATCATTGAGCATGGGAAACCAGGGTGCCAAGAAACCACATCTGGTGGTGAGGCGAACATACTAGGTATGTTAACTCATCTCCCCATGATTCTTCAAAAGAAGATAAGGGAAGCATGCAACTCCTGTTAAAGACCTTCTATCTAAAGCCTCAAACCTTGAATCCTTGGTTAGGACTTTAGAAACAGGTCTGCCACTCAGCAACTTGAGATTGATAATCTCAAGGATCAACTAGCTGAGAAACAGACAGAGAGGTCTGTTAGGCATGTACCTATTTAGGTCTCATCGACTTCTTCCTCTAGCTCATCTAGCTCTCAATATGATGCTACCAAAAAGGGGGAGAATGTCAAAGACAAACACATGAGGAACCACAGAGCCGACCTTCAACTTTAACATCTTCTTTTCCCATCATCACAGTGACCGAGCCACTCAAGTCATTCTTCAGATTGACCCAAGGATGCTCAGTGATCTCTACAAACTCTTCACCAAGTTTCTGTTGAGATCCTCCTTTGAGCAGCTAAGCCATGATGCTGCAATGATCTACTTTGGAGCAGAAGAGCTTCAAAGGCTGACTGCACCTTCTACCACTATGGAAGAAGTTGGTCAACCTAAGATCCACATGGAACCTAAGATTCAATTCGATGAGGAAATAAGGACTGATGGCCCAGCAACTGAACAGTTAGGACAGAATTTGCATCTCCTTCTGCTTCAGAACTGAAGTTAAAGCCTCGGAAGAACAAGCTGAATCTTCCAAAGCTGAAATGGAAGCTGCGGAAGGACTGTTTAAAATATCCGAGGAACTGAACATCACAGATGCAATCCTTGAAATGGCATCTCTGAGCTGAACAGCGAGACCCTCTGAATCAACCTCCATCCCAGACACCATCTCTGCCCTCTCATAATCAGGAACCTCTCTTCAAGAACCACCACAGTCAGGATCTTCAAAGACAAAAGAAAAAGGAAGATGACTGTGGAAGAGCTTCAGGAAGAGGAGAAGATTGAGAAACTCAAGAAGAAAGAGAATTCAACTAAGAAGTGCTAGCTGCGAGTACAAAAGCAGCTGCATCCAATCAGGAGGCTGTCATCAATAAAAGAAAGAGGAGATCTTGACCAGCTCATTGAGTTGGGAGCTGCTAAATAAGAAACACTCATGCACTATAGAGGAGTGGTGGATCTGGAGAAGGCAACCGGGCTGAAACTTGAAGAAGAAGCCAGGTTGGCCTTGGAGATAGAGGAAGAGAAACACAAGGAGGCTGAATTGCAGCTAAGGAGACACAGGGTGACGTTCCTACCTCCGAGAGCTTTGATCTTCAAGAACTTTCTCCACACAATGATGATACATCCTCTGCTCTACAACAAAGAGCAGGATCAAATGGAGAAAGAAAGGAAGAATGCTGCAAAAGAAAAGGCAAGAGAGAAGAAGAAGAAGCCAGTGTAACTACCTCCAAGAAGCTCAATGAGAAGGCTTGGATGAAGGACTATCTTCGGGCTCATGGCTTCTCTGGAAGGCAGGTGGGTCCAATGTCTGAAAGGACCCCCAACGGATTGTCGTGAAATTAAGGCTGACATCCGGATGGGGAAAAGGAAAGAGATGTATAGAAGGGTAAAAGGGATGACCTTCACTGCTACCACCTAACCACAACCTGAACATTCATCCTTACCCTTCACTATTAAACCTGAACCTTTCACCCTTGAACCCACATCACTACCCACACCTACTCCCTTACCTCAACCACCCAAACTTCCCATCATCCAACCCAAAACACTAGCCCGAACCTCTGAACCTAAATCTACCCAATTACCATCCAAACCATCCCCTCAGCCTTCTCAACATCTCTCTCTTGAGGAGTTTAAGGCAATCAAGACAAAGCTCGCCAACCGCACTACTCTGAGCGAAGTCTTTGTGTAGAAGACTCTGTCAACATCACCTATGTTAATGGTTCTTCAAGTTCCCTCACAAGAGATAAATTCCTTGATCATCCTAGAGGAACTTTGGACCATGCTGTGAGACTTCTGGGCCTCAACTCAAACTCTTTAAATGATGAAGAGAAGAAGCTCATAAGGAAACTAGTGACTCTACTGGATACAAAGAAAGAGGACAAGATCCTAGTCAGTCTCTTGCGCCTAGAAGGAAGATAATCCAGTGGAGGTTCGATGAACCTTCTCACAACTTTTTTATGGAAAGAGAGAATGGTGAAGTCAATAGACTCAATGCAACCTCTCTACTACACTCCAGCAGGTTCGACCTTGCTGAGCTAGCAGAGAAGCCATTTTCCAACCCCTCCAACTCTGAAACTGCTGCACTCATCAGAAATCATCTCAGCAGTCTTCATGTAGCTGAGTTAACTGCAGAGGAAAAGATTAAAGAAGAGTAAAAGATGAGAAGACAAAGACAAGGAAAGATCTCCCATAAAAGGTGTTGCCTTTCTACAAATGGTGGAAGGTCCTAAATTGGAACCTATAGTTCGATGGGAATATAATTACAGTTCCCATCAACTAACTCTTTTCAGAGGGCAACAACAAAGGTACATGTTATCCAAGGTGACAAACTGGATTTCCTGTCTACCAAGGATCTATACAAGCTTCTCAGCACCACATCAGAGAAGAACAAGGAGATAGACAATATTTACTCTCCTTGGTGCTGAAAGTTTTGAGAAGTCAAGACAAGTGAAGTTTTGATAGCATCAGCCTAGGGGAGTTTGTTGAAACAAGAAGAAGGCTATGCAACCAAAACTATGTCACTTAAGTTATTTTGGTGTTGCATGCAAAGGCTTTCGAAGCTTAACATGGAACTTCTGAAGGTTGTAGAGTTCTTCCGAAGACAAAGAGAAAGACCAACTTCCGAAGACAGAACTCTACTTCCGAAGACAAGTGCATACTTCTGAAGTTCAAGACATAGAAGAATAAAAAAAAGACCACTTCTGAAGTATGATGAAAAGAAGAAGTTTCCAAGCCTTGGAAGAAGCAACCTCTTCCGAAGTATAAGTGGCTTCGGAAGTACTTACTCTTCCGAAGCCATTTAACCTTCGGAAGACACTGGTATGAACCTGTGGACACAAGTATGGTCTCTGACACTCTGTTGTAGACTTTTGATACAACATGGCTTCTTCCTAAAGAGCCATGTTGTTCACCATACTTTATTCTACTGTTTACCTTTTTATGATAGTACATGTTACCAACTTTAGTTGGTGAAAAAAGGTAAGTCAGGGACATGTCCTGACTACCATATCTCAGATAAGACTTTATCCGAGAACCTTAACTATAGTCTTGTAGTATAGGCTTTAGCTAAAGGATCCCAGCATATCAAAGTATATCCGGCTGTAGATAGTATTATATATAGGTTCTCCTTGTAACTCATAGTAACAGATCATCTACCTGTAAGAGTCTTGTATTTGAGTTTAGAATTAATATATAAAAGTATCTTGAAAATTATCTTACTATGTTCTTTATTACTTTCTATATGAGTTTGAGAGAAAACATTGTGTTTAAGTGAGAAACAACGATCCTACAAGGGTTCCCTATAAGCGAACACTCACCCTAAGGGTTCCCAGTTAAGGTAAACGGATCCATCGATTGATTTGGATTTATATGAATACCTTGCCTAGACAGAACACCTTGAGATACACGCATCCTACTCTTCCAGCATTACATGTTTCAAGTTATAGGACATAGACTTTGACGAGACTTTGAAAACCACGAATAGAGATTCAAAACACATTTTTAAAACCATTTGATTTAGGCATATAATGCCTTAGAATAGGATTTAAGGTTGGTGTGTGCATTGATAAAGATCAAGGTATAAACAAAAACACATAAGGCATACAATCACATAATCAAGTATAAACACATAAGGCATATAAAATCCTATCTAAGCATATAAAATACATGAGAGGATTCATGTGTAAGGGTACTTAGTTATAGTCTAGGTCATTCCATTTCTAATAACCTAAATCCTTATAACCATGGCTCTGATACCAATCTGTCACACCCCGACCGACGGCGGAATCATCGGGGCAGACGAATGGGAGACGATTGCTCATAGCACATGTAACTAATTAAGTTGAAATATAATGAAATATCACTATTTATTAAAACATTACAAGACAAATAAGTTCATATAATACAAAAGCATCAAACAAAGAAATAACATGTTAAGTTAAACTAGGTCCAAGCCTTATTTGAGCACAAAGAGAATCCACAAGTAGTAAACCTGAAACATGTTAAAAATAAAAGGGTCAACTTTGAAAGTTGGTGAGATTTCCAGAGTTTTCAGTACATAAGTATATAAGAGATGGAATTCATGTTGTAAGTTAGAGAACAAAGTAACTAGGGATGTAAGACAGAATGCACAATCAAACCTTGACAAAGTTTTACAAGTCTCAAATGTTTACAAGTATATACGATTAGCAAAGTGTACTTGGATCAACTAAGCAGGCTTGTCAGGCCCATAGATCTATGACGTCGCCAGGCTAGCAATAGTTAATGATTGTACATATATTCGACATTACATGGTAGCTACAAAGTTCAACTAACCACAACACACAAGTAAGATGCCATAACTTTACAAGCATCAAACGTGTTTAAAAGTGCAATGTTTATAAGGTAACATGTTTCACCCCAAAGTGTGAAAATATGAAAAAGGGGTATAGAAATACTCACTTGGAAAAATAAGTGTAAGAATGATGATAACAGATTAAACGAGGCTCCAACGATTTTTTTTACAAGATACCTAACATATATTATATATATATTATTCCAAGGTTAAGTATAAAAGTAAGATTAATGAATAAGCGTGAACTAGGGTTCAATTGGGAATTCGGGGGTTTAATTAATTAAGAAAAATAGTGAATCGTTTTTGCTTTAATAAAGATAAAACAAATCAATTAAGTTTAAGAATAGTTAAAAACATCTCAACAATTTAAGTTGTTGATTTAATAAAAATTAAGTATAATACGCCAAAATAACTAATTAATTATTTAAAGCTTGTTAACGAGAATTAATTAAATACTTATTTAAATGACGTTAAAATTATTTAAAATGATTTTATAAAGTTTTGGGCTTTAAAAATGATTTAATACAAAGGTTTTGTAATACAAAACCCTAAAAATATAAGAATAAAGTAAATAAAAGTTAACGAGTAAATTTATTAACTATTTATGATTTAACATGGTTAAATAAATCATTGAATAATTAATATTTAAATAATCATCTAAATAATCATTTGCATAATTAATTATTTAAATAATCATTGAACTATAATATATTCATAACGTGGTAAAATTTTTTATTCCTAAAAAAATATTAATAAATCTAAGAATTATAAGTGTTAAACTTTTAAAATTAAGTTGATATTTTCTGTAATAACTTAGTTAACAACATAATTTTTATTGTAATTTATTAATATATATTAATTTTTTGAATTATAAATTATACAAAAAAAACTAATGAAAAAAACAAAAAAATGGCAAAGGCCCGGTTCGAACCCGGGACCTCTTGTATTCAAGGGTGACATGATAACCGGTTAGGCTAGAAGCCCAGATCTTATAAGGTGATCCTCTAAATGTTTTAAAGTATCAGTTTCGATTTCCCCCAATTTCACATAAACCCTAGAATGGATTGAATTCAATTGGACATTGATTCGATCATGATAATGAAATCAAACTTAGGGTTTTTGTTCCCTAAGTGAAACCGAGTATGAAGATGTATTCAATTACCTTTATTCAATCGAAATGAGGATGAACACATGGTTAGAATGTCGAGTCTATTGTGGTTAAGGTTCGAGATGCATACGTTGATGAAAATCAAATTAAGTTGGCATGAAGGTTCGGTAGGTGAATAAGATTCAAAGCCCTCTTTCAATTGGGTTTAATATAGCTTCGAACATGGATCCCGATTAAGTTGCAGGGTGAGAGAAAGTAGTACTTGTTAATGGGTATATGTGTGTTTTGTATGAAATTGAAGTCGTAGACAGTTCAAAGGAGTTGAGTTGCAGGTTTCATCATGGTTATATTATCTGATTTAATACTGTTTCATAACGATCGAGTTCAAGTTTTTAAAGAATGTTTCGGTTTTAAGAACGCGACCTTAATCAACCTATTTAATTCAATTAACAACGACTTTATGTTCCAAACTGGTGTGAAATGGTTTAGAAACGATTTAATTGCAAGTAAATCAAGCGTTTCAGTTGGTTTGGTGGTCGCCGGAGCTTGCCGGACTTGCGACGGATGTGTGGCCGGGAAATCGGGGATGGGGGGTTTGGTTGGGTGTTTTAAACAAATTACAATTTAGCCCCTGATCTTTAATCCATTGTTATTTTATGCAAAAACTCTTCATTTGAGTTTTAAGATTTGCAATTCAATCCCTAAAGTTTGTAAAATCATATCCAGTTAACTAATAAAATTTATTCTCAGAAAAAAAATCTTTATGAACCTTTTAATATTTATAAAAGCTTTACAATTTAATTTTATATTATAATAAAAATCGTAA
The DNA here is from genome assembly GCA_025506515.1 of Flaveria trinervia. Taxonomy (NCBI): domain Eukaryota; kingdom Viridiplantae; phylum Streptophyta; class Magnoliopsida; order Asterales; family Asteraceae; genus Flaveria; species Flaveria trinervia. The sequence goes on along the minus strand of CM046445.1, from coordinate 176,644 downwards.
ATAACAAGCAACCTTTATATTTTATATAGATTTTAAAATCACAAAATTTTTACAAAATGCTAAATAATTTAATAAATAGATTTTTAATAAATGCTATAATTATTGTATTTGAAAGTTGTAAATAAATTAAATTGCTAACTAATGAATTTGATTTTTGAAATAGACTCAAAAGTATTTGGGTTTGGGTTTAAGTCTTTAAAATTGCGGATGTTACATTGATGAGCATGAGAAAGTGTCACCGGGTCAAACATGTTAATGAATTCCATGACCCTTAGTCCACCAATATAACGGGAAACAAGGTGTTCTTCAGTTTCTTGAATATCATTTCTTGCAATTAATTGGTAGAATTCTGTTGTGTAGTCCTCAATAGTCTTGGACCCCTGTCTTAAATTTTGTAACCATTGGTACTAATCGCTTGTAATTATGAGGAATAAAGTTGGCCCTCATGCACTTCTTCATCTTCCTCCAAGTTGTGACCCTTGGCTTTCCAACTCTCTCCCGGGTCAATTTCAGTTGTTGCCACCATGTAGAAGCCCTTACACGTAGCCTGGTAGCGAACAATGAAACCTTTTTGTCTTCAGGAACCTCCTTGAATTCGAACACTTATTCAACAACAACAAACCAATCAATGAATTTTTTTGGGTTCAAAGTATCACCATCGAATTCAAGAATACTGGTTCGCATTCCTACCTCCCAACGCCTATTATCACCCCTATCACCCCTTCGATCCAGCGGTACGCGTTCATCATCAGAAGAACCGTCACCCTCATGATTTTCCTCCTCTCTTGCTTCACAACGGTTATGATTACACCTTCTCTGATTCAACAGATCTTGCATTTGATAAGCCAACTAATAAAAAAATTGATCTAAACGCTCCTCCATCCGTGCCATAATACGTTGTTCCAATTCCTACTTATGAACATCATTAAGAGGCCTTCTTTGTGGAGGCATTTTGATCAGGAAATTTGGCTCTCATACCAACTGATGCAGTCGGAATTAGAGAGATAGATAATTGGACATGTTAATTTAACGAGTATACCAGGAACAATCCTTCTAACTATCGTTGATTCACAAAAAATGCCCGTTGAAGTTGGTTCTGTATTTCGGCTTCCCATCATCAATTACAAAAAAAGAAAGTAGACAGAGATATCTTTTTTTTCTACGTACCGCTTGAAGCAGCTTAGTTTTCACCATAGGTTGGAGGTGTGTATTGTATTTCCGTTTCCTTCTTTTAAGTGCCATTAGTTATAGTGAATTATTTTTAATGTGATTTACATTAGTTCTATTTTGTGAGAATTAGGGTTTGGATCATTCGACGATCGATGATGCTATCCCTACTAGGTTCTTATATGATCACTTTTCTTCTCTTCTACTAGCTAGCAAGTTGTAATTTAGATGACTAGAAGAAAGCCCACATGAAATTATATAAATTTATTGATTTTTAGTATGTGTAGTAATGCATGCTAGTCATGTACTTGGGTTAATTTTGTTGAATGAATCTGTTTGATTTAATGAGATTGATAAGGTCTTGAACATAAACATGGTATGATGGTATTTTAATTTCATTTTTGATTATGTATATTTTGTTTTAGTCACTAGGGTTTATCCAAGGATGGAGAAACCCCCTTAAAACTTAATTGACCTTATCACATTCAACATAATCGTATGTTTTCTTTCTACAATCCCATTCTGTTGTGGAGTGTATGCACAAAAAGTTTGATAAACAACATCAATTTGACTATAACCTTGATATATTTATCATTAATAAATTATGTTTCATTGTCACTTTTTATAATCTATATACAATATCAAACTAAATTTTGATAACCAATAATTGCTCCAGAAGAAAAGGATGAGTTAGTTTTATTACACATAGAACTATTTGTCGATCCAAACCTAACTGAGATTCTCTCGGTTTATTTCCTTATTGATAACCAATAATTTCAAAACATCTTTCAACAATGTGACCTATCTTATTACAATAGGAACACTTTAGGTTGGATTAGCCCTTTATGTGATTTTTTCTTGAAATCATTTCCTTAATTAAACCTTTTAGATCTTATGTTGACTTGGTTGCAAAAAATATAGTTTGATTTTTAGGTAAAGAAGAGGAACTCTTATGGGATTCCTCTCAAAAAGTTTTTTTCTAATATAGGAAGTGGATCCCTAAAATGTAAGTTTGATCTAATTTACTAGTAACTATTATCCACATCCATAAAAACTACATTAGTTTAATGAAGTCATTAAAGCATTGAATTGCTTTGATGCCTGACAGGTTCATGAAAGTAATTGATGGATTTGATCAAATTATTTCACATAGTGTTAAGTGTATGGCAATATTTAGAAAAAATAATGCCATTTTGAGAAAATGAGTGGATTTTTTATACATATTGAATACCCCAAACCCATCAATTTGGATGAAGTTAGGGATAATTGTCACACAAGAAGGTGCATATAAGAAATCAACTAAACCAAAGACAAGTTTTCAAATCATATTTTTGGTAAATCAAGGTGTAATTCAACAGTTTTAATGCAAGTCACACATAATAAACAAACACACAAGTGATACACACTTAGTCAAGAATAAGAAAACAAAAATATCAAGCATATAATATAATCAAGTGATGACTCTCCCAGATATATCACATGTTCGTACTCCTAACCCAACTAATCAAGTCTATAAATTGAGATAAGCAGGTAAATGATACATAAGAGATATAAGATGGAAAGATCTCACTAAAGTAGAGTTGTGTAGCCATAACATTAAGACTTATAACCTTCAAGGGTTATAGGATCTTAGACGAGAATGAGAATAAGGTCCTTAAGGAGTCACAACATCTTAGCAATGAACAAGACGAGCAAATCTAATATCACAATAAGAAAACTTCTAGGGTTTCAGAGTCTTGAATGATCATGATGTTCCAACCTTTAGAGTATACCACTATCATTGCTATTAAACATGATGAACAAAAGGGTTATTAGACAATACTCAATCATAGATGAGCTCGATTTAGGGTGTCGGTTACAAAACCCTCAATCACCTAGAGAATCTAAATATGATGGAAGAAAATGAAATATTAGAGTCGTAGATCTGATACCATGTCAAAAATAGATCTAAGATATCATATATCGAGTTACAAACTCGTCTGAACAGAAATAACAACTAAGAATAACCAATCGAACGAAAAACCAAAAACTAAGAATCAGTTCCTCAACACAATGATTAAGAATCCAAATATAATCAAAATAACTACACAAGAATAGATGGAATCATCAATAAGATAAAATGCTAAGAGTGAAAGGGACTATCAGAATGTTCATGGAGGTGTATGCTTGGGGGAGGTGGGAAGATATATATATATATATATATATATATTATATATATATATATATATATATATATATATATATATAATATATATATATATATATATATAATATATATATATGTATATATATGTATATTATATGTATATATATGTATATATATATGTATATATATGTATATATGTATATATGTGTGTGTGTATATATATACATCTATATTATATATAGGATTCGGTTATTATAAGAACCCTTAGTTTTTGTGAGAACTCTTTAACCAAATTCTAACCATAGATCAAGAAATGAATGGATAAGATTTGTCAAATATTTTTTTATTACAAAAGGGTATAAATGTCATTTAACTCAACCACCAACATTCAGATTAACAAGTATGACAAGTGTCATCTACATATCCCCGTATTTCTTTTTTCTTTATATTTAAAAACCTTCACCCTCTTTTTATTTAAACACTCATAACTTTTTTATAAATTGTAATTTTTTATAAAAATGCACCATTAAACTATCATATTTTTCTCTTTAATTCTAATATAGCATTGCAAAAAAAAGATTTATACGTATGCAATTACATCATATTACAATGTTACATTGTTGTACCATGTAGTAAAGCTATAAGAAAAATAATAAGTTACAATGTTAATTCTCATATAATCTTTCAAATGACATTATTAAAAAATATAATCTTGCACTTGTAACACCCAGTTATTTTAAAAATGTATCAAGAAATGAAGAATAAAAGAAAGAAATGCAATAAAGCCCAATTGGAGGGACTAAAAGTGTCCAAAAGGACAAAATCTTTGAAAAGTTTATGTAAAGGTGGGCATGGCCGCCCACCCTCTTTTCACATCACTTTTCACTTCGGATTTAGAGAGAGAGAGAGAATGGAAGAGAGCAGAACTCTCGGCTGAAGAAAAGAAGAAGAAGAAGAAGAAGAAGAAGAAGAAAAATTGAGTTTAAGGTAAGAATTCAAGGTTTTAAGTGTTTATGATGGGTTTTATCTCGGTTACATGCTTATGTGCTTATATGCTTGTGTGTGTGTCCGTGTGTGTGTGTGTGTTGGTGTGTTTTTAGGTGTTTGAACTCATTTGCAAGCGGGTTAGAAGGAACAAACACCCAAGTTGCACCAGGTGAGTTCTAGACCCTGATTTTACTTTTTTTAAACTCTCTTTGGGGATGAAAATGTATTAAAACGATTTTCAAATGTTTATTTATGTTTACCCGTATGTATTATGCATGTTAGATGATGATTCTGGAATGATAATAGGTTGTTCATGTTTAAAATAGCCCTGGTAAGCTTAGAACAGATAGGTATAATGAATGGGTTCGAAATCATCCTAGAAACATATTACACAGAAGGTTCATGCACCTAGATAAGGCTCATACGCCTGGGAATGCCTTAGAAGAATTTAAGTGTAACCCATGCACCTGAAGAGTAGTCCATGCGCCTAGAAATATTAGTCAGACGATTAAGTGTAGGCCCATGCTCCCGAATAGTGCCCATGCGCCCAATTGGCCCATGCGCCTAAGTGTCCATGCGTCTGAATGACCCATGCGCCTAAGTGTTCATACGCTCGAATAATGTCCATGCGCCTGAATTGTTCATGCGCCTGAGAGTTAAAGCAGTTAAGTGTTGACTGATGCGCTTGCATAGTAATGAAACGCCCAAACAGGGCTCATGCGCCCAAATAGTGTCTAAGCGCCCAACACTTAGAATTTATTACAGAATTCTTGGGAGTTTGTGTGACATCCGTCACCTTAAGGTCCGTCGAACGACATAATTAACCATAGAATTATTTTAGTTATTCTTCCTCTTCTTCATGAACTCCTGTTTTAAGGAATCATGTTTGCTTTATTACCCTTGTACCTGTACTCCCTCCATGAACGTGTGCTAAGCATAAACCTTTTATAAATTTCATCACCATTATCGCCAAATATATCATTTTTAATTATAACCATTGTCATTAATAAAACCATTTTAAGCCATCAATTACCATAAAACACGCCTTTAACATTAATATCACGAACATTTTAAAGTCGTTTTCAACCAAAGCAAACTTTGGAAACTCAGGAGGCTAAGTGCAGGGACTAAAATTGACATTTTGCAAACCTAGGATGGGTATAAAAACCCCATTCCCAGCCATTTTCTTCATCCTCTCCATTTCTTCTTCACTTCTTCTTCTTCTTCACCTATCTTCTCCACTTTTGCACCAAAATCGCCTCGTTTGGTCATGTTTTCGTCATCTAGACTTCATCTACAACCTAGTCTACTCCATCCTTGCAGGTAGACGACCTTGGTTGTCCATTTCTTGCTTGTTTTACTGCTATCCATTTCTAGGGTTTCGGGTGTTCGGGTCAACTCGAACACAAGAGGTCGTGTGGGTGCGTGTGGTGTTTTTCTGCGTGAGCCTGTTGTTTGTGTGAGTTTGTTGAGTGATTCTGGAAGTTCTTGATGTGTAAAACTCGTGCTTGGGCTGCTCTGCACTTCAGCAGTCGTGAACCTGCAGTTCAAGCGACAGGGTCTGTCATGCAACTGAGTCGTGCGACTAGGTGAGTCGTGCGACTGAGTCATGCGACTGTGTCTTTCGGGCGACTGAATCGTGCGACTAGGGATGTCATGTGATTGAGTCAATGCGGATGAGTGTGTGTGTGCGATTGAGTCAATGCGGATGAATGAATGCATGCGACTGTGCGTGTATCGCACGACTGAAGGCCAATGGTACGAACGAAGGTTCAGTCGTACAAATGAAGCTGATTCGTACGAATGAAGGTTGATTCGTGCGTATGGAGGTTAAGTCCTGTGATTAGGTGTTGTGTGGTACGACTGAATGCCAGTCATACGAATGAAGGTTCAATCGTGCCAATGAAGCTGATTTGAACGATTGAAGGTTGATTCGTACGAATGGAGTGTTGAGTCGAGTGTCTGGTCCTGTTGTGTGACTGATGATGTTTGTGTGTGAATTCCCTTCTTGTACGTCTGATGATGATAAGGTAACATCAGTAAATGCGCGAACTGTAGACGCCCGGGGCATTTAGCAAGAGACTGCAGAACCACGCCGAATATGGTCGCACCAGTCAACGCGGTTAACCCCGCTGGGAATGCCCGGGGCTGTTATGAGTGTGGAAGCCCTGATCACTACAAGAACATGTGCCCCAAACTGAATCGGGCACCGAGCCAACAAGGGAACAACCAGCAACAGACGATGGCTATAGCTGGAATCGAGGCCCGGCAAACCAAGGGAATGTGGCTCGGGGACGCGCTTTTGTCATTGGAGCCAATGATTCCCGTCAGGACCCAAATGTTGTCACGGTACGCACTTACTCAATAATCACTTTGCATCTGTACTATTTGACACTGGAGCAGACAATAGCTTTATATCTTCTGAGTTTGTGCAATTACTTGATTTGAGTCATAGTAGGCTAGAAACTAGCTACTATGTAGAAATGGCCAATGGTAGGGTTGTTCAGGCCGACGAGATTATTAGAAAGTGCTCGATAATATTGGATAACCACGCCTTCGATATAGACTTAATACCCTTTGAGTTAGGAAGTTTCGATGTGATTGTGGAATGGATTGGTTGTCGAAACACGGAGCCGAGATCGTCTGTCGGGACAAGGTAGTACGAATCCCTATGTCGAAACACGTATACATATAGGTATATACATATACATATCATATAGGTATATATATATACATATATATACATATACATATACAATACATATACATATACATACATATACATATACATATACATATATATACATATACATATACATATACATATACATATACATATACATATACATATACATATACATTACATATACATATACATATACATATACATATACATATACATATACATAAAGGTGTGTGTGTGTATATATATATATATATATATATATATATATATATATATATAGGAGAAGGTTCTAGTATTAACCTTATAAAAATGTGAGAGCCCTTTAACCTTATTGGGCGAATCATAGTGTGACACATCACCAACATGGAAGAGTATATTAAATGGTAAATTCGTTATTTTACCTCCAACGCACATTAAATGCACACGTCACCTTTTGTACTATGATGTTAGCTTTATCACAACCCCCATTATGGCCACCTCTTCATTAAATCCTTTATTTGTATCATACCCTCATGAGTACGAGACTTTGTAAATTTCCACCTAATTGTTCATTCATCCCACCAAATTTCTGCCTTTATCACATCCTTTCTTCACATATTTCTACCTTTATCACATTTTCAAACTCATATCATTTCAGAAACCACTCACCTTAATCATGGTTGAAGGTGAAGTAACCCGTCCCCCCTACGGGAACTATGCCGAAATGTATTTTTTTGCTCCGTACACCATTGAGCACGTATTGTCATTATCTACGACCTCTAAGATTGTATTTTGTGGGTAAATTACATCTTTGGCTGACTCATGTCCTATTTTTCTCAAAATATAATTATTAATGATAATCATTTGACTTTTGCATCCATTATTATAAAAGTTACGGTACGTACCATCAGTTTTTTCTCTTTTCTTCATCATTGATAACATAATCTTCTTCACTTTCTATCAACGATTGTCTCTGTTCATTTACTTCCATACAAACCTTAAATATTAAATCAACCAACCCCCGATTGTTTTCATCTTTTTCCTGCTCCTCATCAATTCCCCCTTTCATTGGCGAGCATACTGGTCTCGGTTTATGGTTGAAGACGCTTTCAAATTTAGAAATTAATCTTTGAATTCCATCTATTTCCTTATTTTTGTCATGCATTTCTAATATTCCTAATTCAAGTTCAGTCTTCAATGTCATTGTTTTGCACATAATTTCTTCCGGTTGACATAATCCCCTACAATTTTATCCACAACCTATAAATTGTAACACCCGGTTATTTTTATAAAAAGAAGGGTAAGAAATGAGGAATAAAAGAAGAAATGCAATTAAACCCAAGATGAGGGGTTAAAAGAGTCAAAAGAACAAAATATTTCAAAAGTTGGTGTAAAGGTGGGCATGGCCGCCCACCCTCCCTTCACATCACTTTTCATTCTGTTAGAGAGAGAGAAGAAACACTCGGTTAAAGAAGAAGAAGAAGAAGAAGAAGGTCAATTTAAGTTATGAATTCGTGTTTTTTAAGCGTTTGTGTTGGGTTTTGGTCTCGGGTTTATGCTTATATGTTTGTGTGTGTTCGGTGTGTGTGTTTGGTGGGGGTTTTAGGTGTTTGAACTCATTTGCAAAAGGGTTAGAAGGAAGATACATCCAAGTTGGACCAGGTGAGTTTCTAGACCCCGATTTCTACTTGTTTTAAACTCTTTGGGGCTGAAAATGTATTAAAATGACTTTTACAATGTTTATGTATGTATACCCGTATGTATTATACATGTTGGATGATGATTCTTATATGCTTATAGGTTGTTCATGGTTAGAATAGCCTTGGTAAGCTTAGAACAGATGGGTTTGATGATTGGGTTCGAAAACATCCTAGAAACATGTTGTACAGAAGGTTCATGCGCCTAGATAAGGCTCATGCGACTGGAAATGCTTTAGAAATATTTAAGTGTAACCCATGCCCCTAAACAGTGGTCCATGCGCCTAGAAATATTAGTCGGATGACTAAGTGCAGGGCCATGCGCCCCAATAGTGCCCATGCGTCCAAGTGGCCCATGCGCCTAAGTGTCCATGCGATTGATTAGTCCATACGCCTAAGTTCATATGCCTTAATAGTACCCATGCGCCTAGAATTGGGCTAGAATTAACAAAGTGTCCAGACGTCCAGGATTCCCATGCGCCAAGGCACTCATGCGCCTGCATAGTGGCCATGCGCTTAAAAGTTGCTCCTGCGCCTAAGTCTTCCCCGTGCGCCTACATAGTGCCCATGCGCCTGCATAGTGCCCATGCGCCTAAGAACTTAGAATATTTTCTGATTTTTGGGGGGAAAATAGTAATGTAGGCTTTGACTTGGGGGGTTCTCGGGGGCTATGTAAGTTGACTTTTTGAAGTCATAGCTGCTGTGATTGATGATGTTTGATGCTTACGCATGATTGTATGATATGTTCCTTATGATGATGTATGTTTATCTTTGTTATGGCTTTACGCATGATGTTAATGATGAATGAATGATGTATTATGTAACGTAAAGTGAAAGATAATGAAAGAGGAACACGAAGTAAGAATGCATGCATTTTTGAATGACGAATGAACGAAGGAAAGGCTTGCAAGCACATGTAAGGCCCCGTTCTCGGGCACCTCACAGCTGGTGGTTCATCGCACATAAAACATTATAAAATGTACATTATTTTGCAGCAGAATTTAAAACTTTCATTTATAATTAAAAACATGTCAATTACAACATTAGTTTTCATCTCAAAAGACATGACATGTCAAAATACGGATGCAATATCCCCGACTCATGTCCGAAGACTGATACTGTGCCGGGGACTGACAAACAAACCCCTGACTCATGTCCGAAGACTGACACGGTACCGGGATACGCGACACGGATCTCATCATCCGTCACTTTCGTCATATGCAATACTCCCAAATCATGTCCGAAGACTGATACTGTGCCGGGGCCTGACACACAAACCCCCGACTCATGTTCGAAGACTGACACAGTACCGGAGTACGCAAACTGTATCCTGTCTCATGCAATACCCCCGACTCATGTCCGAAGACTGATACTGTGTCGGGGCCTGACACACAAACCCCCGACTCATGTCCGAAGACTGACACAGTACCGGGATACGCGATAAGGACCTCTTTCGTTCATTATTGCACTTTCGCTTCATCGTACCCGAAGTACATATCACACGGATCGCACACATAAGGAAGCCAGAATCGCATGCTATCTCATGGGTTAGCCAAGATCGCACGCTATAAAAACCACATGAGGAAGCCAAAATCGCACGGTACCCTTATGCCGTCCATCGCACATATCGCACCAACTGCACCATCGGAGTGGTCACGAAGACCGACTCCCCCTGTGTGTGTGTGAGAACTCTCGGGGTTTAGCCAGAATCACACGCCATCCTATGGGTTAGCCAAGATCGCACGCTATAAAAACCACATGAGGCAGCCAAAATCGCACGCTACATAGCACACAGTAAATACCACATCGCACGTATCAGAGTAGTTACCAAAATTGAACTCCCACTGTGTCTATGTCCCATTATGAGTAAGCCAAGATCGCACGCTATGATACACACACAGTTGAGCTAGCGACCATCAGTGAGTCATAAACCTCCTTTCTTTCTTTCGCAAGCCATCCTTTCTCTCATTCATTCGTTTATGCTCGCATTCATTCATTACATTCCTCTTTTCATTATCTTCCACTTTACGTTACATAATACTTTCATTACATTCATTAACGTTCAACGCAAAGCCAAGGGAAGACATACATACATAATAAGGAACATATACATAAACATAAACACACATCATCACCATACAAGCAACACCATATGTGCATAACACATATCAAACATAAGCCATCACATCATAACCAGGCCTATCTCCCCATTTTACCCCTTAAAAACCACTTAGAAAACCTTAAGTCCAAAGTGGGCGCATGGGTCCTTCCAGGCGCATGAGCATAAAAATTCTAAGTATAAAACAGTCTGGGCGCATGGGCACTGTTTGGGCGTTTCTGCCCTGTTCGGGCACATCACCAACACTTAGCCGTTTCAAGCACTTTGGGCACATGGGCACTGCTTAGGCGCATGGCCAATACTTAGCCGTTTCAATCTCTGGGACGCATGGGCACTATTTAGACAAATGGTCCACACTTAGCCTTTTCTTCACTTGGGCGCATGGGCACTATTTAGGCGCATGACCCACCCTTGGGCGCATGGCCAACACTTAGACGCATGGGCCACTATTTAGGCGCATGACCCACCCTTGGGTGCATGGCCAACACTTAGGCGTCTCGCCACTCATGCTGGACGCATGGACAACTGTTTGGGCACATGAACCACTGTTCATGTTCATCAAACATTCTAAAATCTTTTCTATGCTACCAATTTCACCCGATAATCATTCTAAGCATACCCAAACATAGATCTAACATACTAAGGCCATCTAAGCATTCTAAACATCATCTATAACCCATAAATCCACGGTTTCTTAAAAAGTTTACTTAGTATGCATAATAGCCCCAAATCAGTTGAAAATCCGTAAAAGAGGGGTCCTAGAAACTCACCTTTAGCAGCTTTTGAGCAACACTCTTCCCGTTCAAGACCCACTTCGATTCAGGTCTTTGAATCCCAAAAGTAAACTCTAAACAACTGGAACTTCGGTCAAGAACTCAATACTCAACTGAAACCAAGCTCAAACAAGAGAAAACTTACCTTTTTCAGCTTCTTCTTCCTCTTTCTCTCTCTAGAACCGAGCTCTCTCTCTCTTCTTCTTCTTCCGAGATCAAGCAGCATTCTGCTTGATATGGGCGACCATGCCCTTTAATATCTTAAAATATTAAGATTTGTACTTTGTACACTTTATCCCCCTCTACTTGTGCACAATTTCCATTCCTTCCACTTACTTTTCTTTTCCTTTCGTTTAAACAAAAATTTCAAGGTGTTACAGCACATATATGAGGTGGGCAACCTAGTTGTTGCATCAGACTCGAATAGTGTGTTATCGTGAAGTTGCCATGAGGTGAGCAACCCTATGGTTGCAACATACTCGGGTAGCGTGCTATCATTGAAATTGGCAATTGGGGTGAGCAACCCTATGGTTGCAACAGACTCGGATAGCGAGCTATCGTGAAGTTGCCATGAGGTGAGAGACCCTATGGTTGCAACAGACTCGGATAGCGTGCAATCGTTGAAATTGGAAATTGGGGTGAGCAACTCTATGGTTGCAACAGACTCGGATAGCGTGCAAATAGTTGTGATTGTTAATGAAGTAAGCGACCCTGTTGTCGCAACAGACTCGAAAGGATGAACGCATAAAATGAACAAAGTTACGAATGTAATGGAAGATAATAATATTATCAATGTGTACGTATGATGTATGATCACGAATGAATGTAAAGCGCAGTATGATTAGAAAGAAAGTAAAGAACGTTTTAACGATTGAAATGTATGTTTTATTATAAAACTAGAACTCACTCAGCGACGCTGACTTTTATACATTTTCAGTAGGCAGGTAAATGTTGCTGAGGATGGCACGAGGCGGCTACTCAGCTCTATTGGATGGCATTCTTTTGTTAATGTTTTTGCATTGTAATGCAAACGAATGATGTTTTGAAATGAACGCTTGTACTAACTTGCAAAAGCATTTGTAAAGTTATGAAAATTTATTTTTTTATGTTTCCGCTGCAATAAAGACAAATGTAATTATATGTTTTATGTGCGATGAGGATCCAACTGTAAGCATCCAGGAACGGGGCCTTACAAGTTGGTATCAGAGCCAAAGTTTAAGTGAAATGGGTAAATTTTCAAATAAACCTTAACTTAAACTAAGAATGGGACGGAATGGGAATGGGATGCCAATCTGAGTAGCTGCGTGCCATCAGGTGTTTTTGTAAAGTTAACCGGTTTTATGTGCGCATGGTATGTGGTTATGTGTTGTATGTAGATTTAAATACTAATGTAGTCAGGACAGGTAATGCTTGGGGTATGAAGAGCAAAGTAAGTGGCTAATCACAACTAGCCACTGTAATTAGGGACTTACTATACTTGATATAAACTGGGTTGTTCCCTTGAATGACCATGTTGGTGTTTGAATCTTTCAGTGTGCGTATGATGGCCGGTGGTAGATCTTCGAAAGCTTCTCGTGGTGGAGGTCACGGTGCTGCTCCGCGACCCAAGAGAGGGAGACCCATAGTTGAGAAGGTGGTTCATGAAGAACCAGAGACCCCTCATCCGGAGGGTGGCGACGAGAGCACCAATCTGAGAGCCTCAGTAAAGGAGGTTGTGGTGGAGGAAGTTCATGAGGTCATGCAGACAATTCTACCATCTGTAGTGACCAAACTGATTAGGTCAATACGGGAAGGGGAAAGAAAGGAAAGAAACAGGCCCTCGAGAGGACGGGAGCAGCCAGAGCCGGAAACGGTTCTCTCTGGTGATGAGAGGAGGAAGAAGAAGAGCCTGCACCGGAGGCGGCCCGAGGCTGTAACTACGGGGCGTTTATGAGATGCAAGCTCCTTACTTTTGATGGAAACGGCACTGCTATAGCTGCTCACTGGTGGGTGAGGGAAATGGAGGTTGTTCTTGACATTAGTGAGTGCCGTGAAGACCAAAAGGTGAAGTTCGCTACCCACTCTTTCGTGGACTCGGCTTTGTGCTCGTGGGACAAAGTTGTCCAAGTCAAGGGTAGCAGGGCCATTGGGAGAATGAGATGGCGTGAACTGAAGAAGTTAGTGATTGAGGAATTCTGTGCTCACAGAGAGATGGATAAGGTAGAAAGAGAGTTCTTGCAGCTGGAGGCGGAACGATGACACACCAGCAGTACACCACAAAATTTAATGAAATGGTGTGGTTGGTGCCAGATCAAGTGACACCATTGTCACGAAAGATTAAGAGATACATCCAGGGTTTGCCGACGGATATTCGTAGGCATATGATCGCCGCCCGCTGAGCACTTTTAGGTCGGCGGTTGATTTGGCTGGTAGATTATATGATGAGCGTGAGGTGATGGTGGCTAAGGTGAACAAGAAGGTGGTGGTGACTGGAACCGGAATGGGAAACGGTTTGGACGTGGTGGAACCGCTCCAAACAATAAGGTGGTGAAGGTGGGTGACCGACGTGTGGTCACATCTGGTGCAGGGTTGAAGAAGTGTGGCAAATGTGGGAAGGAGCATTTGAGAGAATGCAAATAGGGATCAAACAGCTGCTTCAAGTGTGGGAAGCCTGGCCATATGGTTAGAGATTATGGGGTTAGCAGGTGTTACAACTATAGGGAGAATGGCCATCTGAGCAGAGATTATAAGAGGCCAAGGGTGGATAGTTAGGGAGCGAAGAAGGTTGGAGGAGAAGGGCAGAAGGAAAGCGCCCGAGCTTTCATGTTGACTTGGGAGGAGGCTAGGACAGACCCCAACGTGGTGTCAGGTATGTTTCTAGTAAACCAAACTCTTGCATCTGTGTTGTTTGATTCTGGTGCTAGTAGTAGTTTCATTTATGTTGCCTTTTGTGCTAAGTTTCCCATTAAGAGTAGATGTATTGATGAGCCCTTCGAGGTAGAAACTACCATAGGTAAGTCTACAAGGATTTCTGAGGTGATAGAAGGTTATGACATAGAACTAGACAGTCATAAGTTTCATGTTAGACCATTCATGATGACCTTAGGCGGTTTCGATGTAGTCCTAGGAATGGATTGGTTGGCGGACTACGAAGAGAATATTGTGTGTCGCAAGAAGATGATCCGATTGACAGCACCTAGCGGGAATAAGGTGATGTTTATGGCAATTGAGTCACGACGATCCCGAAAGTGATTTTGATGGCGGTGGCGGGAAAGTGCATGAGGCATGGATGTAGTGCCTACTTGGCCTACGTAAAGGATGTGGACGCGCCAACATCACACTATCTGATGTACCAGTTGTGTGTGACTTTCTGGATGTGTTTCCAGAAGATTTACCAGGTATACCACCGGACCGTGAGGTTGAGTTTTGGATTGACGTGATACCAGGTGCCCAACCGGTAGCTAAGGCACCGTATCGATTGGCTCTGACTGAGATGAAAGAGTTAATGGAGTAGTTGCAAGAGCTACTGGATAAGGGGTTCATTAGACTGAGTATCTCTCCTTGGGGTGCTCCGGTCTTATTGTGAAGAAGAAAGATAGTAGCATGAGGATGTGTATAGACTACCATGAGTTGAATAAGCTGATAGTGAAGAATCGGTACCCCTTACCAAGAATTGATGATCTGTTTGATTAGCTCCAGGGTGCCAGTTGGTTTTCAAGGATAGACCTTCGATCTAGATACCATCAGTTGAAAGTAAAGGAGTAGGATATTCCTAAGATAGCTTTTCGCATGCGATATGGTCACTACGAGTTTCTTGTCATGTCTTTCGGTTTGACCAATGCGCCAGCTACTTTTATGGATTTGATGAATCGTGTGTGTCGGCCGATGCTGGATAAATCAGTGATTGTGTTTATTGCTGATATCCTGATTTATTCGAAGAGCGAGAATGAGCATGCCAGTCATATTTGGGAGGTTTTGGAGACGTTGAGAAAGGAGAAGCTGTACGCCAAGTTCTCAAAGTGCGCATTTTGGTTGCGTGAAGTTCAGTTCTTGGGTCATGTGGTGAATCATGATAGAATCATGGTGGACCCGGCAAAGGTGGAGGCGGTTGTGCAATGTAAGACACCGAAGACGCCGTCCGAGATTCGTAGCTTCTTGGGTTTGGCGGGCTACTATAGAAGATTTATTCAAAACTTTTCCAAGATCGCTTCTCCACTGACTAAGTTGACCTGAAAAGATGTAAGGTTTATATGGGGTCAGGCTCAAGAGAAGGCGTTTGAAGAATTGAAGGCGAGATTGACTCAAGCTCCTGTTCTGTCATTACCCGAAGGAAGCGAAGATCTGGTGGTCTATTCTGATGCTTCCTACTCAGGGTTGGGGTGTGTGTTAATGCAGAGAAGGAAGGTTATAGATTATGCATCCCGACAGTTGAAGGTTCATGAGGTCAATTATCCTACTCATGACTTGGAGCTAGCAGCCATGGTCTTTGCACTGAAGATTTGGAGGCACTATCTATACGGGACGAAGTGCACCATATTCACTGACCACAAGAGCTTGAAGTACTTCTTCGAGCAGAAGGATCTGAACATGAGGCAGAGACGATGGTTGGAGCTTATAAAGGATTATGATTGCGAGATCCATTATCATCCGGGCAAAGCTAACGTGGTGGTTGATGCCCTTAGCCGAAAGGAGAGGCCCGAGCCGATTCAGGTGAAAGCATACCATTGATCATGACCTCTGATTTAATGAAGCAAGTAAAAGAGTTTCAAGATGAGGCATTGAAAGAAGATCATCTAAACTCTGAAAGAATGAGAGGTCTGGTTGGGGAATTGGGTGAAAACACACTCGTGTTAAAACCCGATTTTGGACGTGTGTGGATCCCTCGTTTTGGGGATCTATGCATGGAGATCATGGATGAAGCTCACAAGACGCGATATTCCATTCATCCTGGTGCCATGAAAATGTATCAATATATGAAGAAAGATTATTCGTGGCCGGGTATGAAGCGCGATGTGGTGGGGTATGTGAGTAAGTGCCTTACTTGTTTGCAAGTGAAGGCCGAGCATCAAAAGCCGTATGGGAAGATCCAACCTTTGGATATACCGGAATGGAAGTGGGAGCACATCACCATGGATTTTATTACGAAGTTACCGCGTACTCCGAAAGGGTATGATGCCATATGGGTGATTGTCGACCGTCTGACGAAGAGTGCTCACTTCTTACCAATCCGCGAGACATATTCATTTGAGAGGTTGACGGATCTATTCATTAAAGAGATTGTGACTCGTCATGGTGTGCCGGTGTCTATCGTGTCTGACCGTGACACCCGGTTCACATCCAATTTCTGGAATAAATTCCACGACACTATGGGGACGAGGTTACATATTAGCATGGTTTATCATCCCAAATTGATGGTCAGTCAGAAAGGACCATTCAGACACTGGAAGACATGCTTCGGGCATGTGTGATTGATTTTAGGGGAAGTTGGGATAACCACTTACCGTTAGTTGAGTTCTTGTACAACAACAGTTATCATGCCAGTGTTGGCATGCCACCATATGAGATGCTATACGGTAGAAGATGTAGAACGCCCGTATGTTGGGGAGACATTGGGCAGAAAGAATTGGGAGGTTTCGAGGTGATCGAGGCTACGACTGAGAAGCTAGAAAAGATTAAAGCCTTTATGAAGGCAGCCAAAGATAGACAGAAGTCGTATGCTGATAAATGACACAGACCGATTGAGTTCCAGGTGGGTGACCGGTTATGTTGAAGGTCTCACCTTGGAAGAGGATCATCTGATTCAGGAAATGAGGTAAGTTAAGCCTGAGATACATAGGACCTTTCCGAATCATCGCTCGAGTAGGAGAGGTGGCCTATAGATTAGAGTTACCAGATGAGTTAAGTGGAATTCATCCGACATTCCATGTATCTCATCTGAGAAAGTGCTTAGCTGATGAGGACATGATTGTCCCACCGGAGGATATTGAGGTAGACGAAAGGCTCAATTATGTGGAACAACCAGTGGAAATCATCGATCGTAAAGAGAAAAGGCTGAGAAATAAAGCGGTTCCTCTTGTGCGTGTACAGTGGAAGCACAGGAAGGGATCCGAATCTACATAGGAGACCGAGGAAGAGATAAGGCAGCATTGTTCTCATATGTTCGAGGAATAACAGTTTCAGGGATGGAACCTAAATAAGGGGTGGACTTGTAACACCCGGTTATTTTTTTAAAAAGAAGGGTAAGAAATAAGGAATAAAAGAAGTAAATTCAATTAAACCCAAGATGAGGGGTTAAAAGAGTCAAAAGAACAAAATCTTTCAAAAGTTGGTGTAAAGGTGGGCATGGCCACCCACCCTCCCTTCACATCACTTTTCATTCGGTTAGAGAGAGAGAGAGAGAGCAGAAACTCTCGGTTGAAGAAGAAGAAGAAGAAGGTCGAATTAAGGTATGAATTCGTGGTTTTTAAGCGTTTGTGTTGGGTTTTGGTCTCGGGTTTATGCTTATATGTTTGTGTGTGTATAGGTATGTGTGTTTGGTGGGGGTTTTAGGTGTTTGAACTCATTTGCAAAAGGGTTAGAAGGAAGATACATCCAAGTTGGACCAGGTGAGTTTCTAGACCCCAATTTCTACTTGTTTTAAACTCTTTGGGGCTGAAAATGTATTAAAATGATTTTTACAATGTTTATGTATGTATACCCGTATGTATTATGCATGTTGGATGATGATTCTTAGATGCTTATAGGGTGTTCATGTTTAGAATAGCCTGGGTAAGCTTAGAACAGATGGGTTTGATGATTGGGTTTGAGAACATCCTAGAAACATGTTGTACAGAAGGTTCATGCGCCTAGATAAGGCTCATGTGCCTGGAAATGCTTTAGAAATATTGAAGTGTAACCCATGCGCCTGAACAGTGGTCCATGCGCCTAGAAATATTAGTCGGATGACTAAGTGTAGGCCATGCGCCCCAATAGTGCCCATGCGCGCAAGTGGCCTATGCGCCTAAGTGTCCATGCGACTGATTAGTCCATACACCTAAGTTCATATGCCTAAATAGTATCCATGCGCCAAGAATTGGACTGGAATTGACTAAGTGTCCAGACGTCCAGGATTCCCATGCGCCAAGGCACTCATGCGCGTGCATAGTGCCCATGCGCCTAAAAGTTGCTCTTACGCCTAAGTGTTCCCCATGCGCCTGCATAGTGCCCATGCGGCTAAGGACTTGGAATATTTTCTGATTTTTGGGGGGAAAAGTGTAATGTAGGCTTTGACTTGGGAGGTTCCCGGGGGCTATGTAAGTTGACTTTTTGAAGTCATAACTGTTGTGATTGATGATGTTTGATGCTTATGCATGATTGTATGATATGTTCCTTATGATGATGTATGTTTATCTTTCTTATGGCTTTACACATCATGTTAATGAATGAATGAATGAAGTATTATGTAACATAAAGTGAAAGATAATGAAAGAGGAACACGAAATAAGAATGCATGCATTTTTGAATGACGAATGAACGAAGGAAAGGCTTGCAAGCACATATATGAGGTGAGCAACCCAGTTGTTGCAACAGACTCGAATAGTGTGTTGTCGTGAAGTTGCCATGAGGTGAGCAACCTTATGGTTGCAACAGACTCGGGTAGCGTGTTATCATTGAAATTGGCAATTGGGGTGAGCAACCCTATGGTTGCAACAGACTCGGATAGCGAGCTATCGTGAAGTTGCCATGAGGTGAGCACCCTATGGTTGCAACAGACTCGGATAGCGTGCTATCATTAAAATTGGCAATTGGGGTGAGCAACCCTATGGTTGCAATAGACTCGGATAGCGTAGTGCTTCGTTATTTTACTTCCCCCCAACCATTAGGGAAAATTCCTAATAAATCACCTTGACCAAAACCACCATTTTTAATTTCTATTTTTCTCTTAATTTCAACTTATCAAAATTCCATGTTTGAATTGTTGGCTTTGAATAATCTTCTTCAATACCCTGTAGCTCATTCTATGCACATACAACAACTACAATTTAAGTATCACAAAGGAAAGTTTGGTTATAATTAATTAGATATTAAAACATAATAAGTTATAGTATGTAATTTACATTTGTCCGTAGCATCTTACATTAGTGTAATGAAAGAACTATAGATATTTTTTATGTAACTTACCATAAGTACAGTCAATGGGCGTGTGAAAGGTTTTATGTTTGTCATGTCCCACATCATTTTATTGGTCTTTAGCTTGCTCACCATTTAAGCACACCAATTAATCTTCCTAGCATCAACTCTGTTGTTAAGGCGGTAGATGACACTAAGCTTACATTTTCCGTGTGCATGGCATTTAACCATAGTCGATAAGAACAAAGCTAAGAAGTCCAGCTTGAAGTTATTTATGTTATTATGACCCATGCTTGTTATCCTACTAACTATATCTGCTGGTGATATGTAAGAATCACCGTATGAACTCGTCCAATCGTCTACCTCAGAACTTCTTATATCTGCTTCCTCCAAACTATCTAAAAGGATTCCTTCTCTAGGAATACCAACCAATATGTGAATTGTCTCATCCAACTTTATCTTTTCACATGGCAACTCTATCTCCATTTTATCAACAGTAAACATGTCTACAACATAGTATCCTAGTTTTTATGGTATTCTAGCTACCTTCATTGACAAAAGCTTACAGAAGTACATCTTTTCAACATCATTACGTTGCAACCTGTTCAATAATGTAATGGCCTTTGACATTGGATTTAGTTAGCATTTATTGATTATCGATGGATACTTCTTGCACTTAATATCCCTAGATGTTTTTTTCTTAGGGCTTTAATTTTCCTTTTGGACTTCAAATCTACCTTTTTTTCCTCTTACGCTCACTATTACTAGCCACCATCAAAATGTTTCCTGCCGATTATCATTAAAAATAATTTAAATAGTAGTATATTCACTATTTACTTTATAGAAATACACCACAACAACCTAGATATTTTTTTACTTCAACTATAATTACCTACTCATGAGTTCAACTATAAGGAATTGTTGAAAAGGTCAACCTACCTTTTAACCCGTGTGTGCCCTTTTCCTCAGAATTGTTAATTGTCAATTTGCTCTTCACACACGATCCTGTTAATATCCTAATTAGTCATCCATTTTACATATTTCACTCACAAGTAGACACATTTGAATATCATACACAAAAGGTAAAAATAGCTTACGTTTAACATTTCTTCACACACTTGTTCCTTCCGATGACAGTATTGAAATAATTGGCACGTTTGTTTCGCCAACAGACCCTGTTTTATCAGACTAATTAATTATAGATCCCCCAAAAGAAACATATGTTACTATGAGTTACTCTGATGTAAACAATATTGGGTTAGCATAATTACCTATTAACGTTTCCTTATCACTCTCCCCCTAGCTTTTGTATTAGTTAACGCTCGCTTCCCACATGCACATGTTGTTTATTAAAAGAACAAAGTCATCTTTTTTGAGTCATGAGAACAAACCCACCATATAAACACATGTGCAAAAATAGTTTACACTAATTATCAAAAGCACATTATGTTTAATATTGGCACGCACGCTTGGCCCTTCTGATGATAATAATTAGATGATTGGCTCCTTTAAATTGTGAGCACTCTCTGTTGTAAAGTGGATTACATTATAGTAAAATGTTTTATAAGCAGGCTAATCACCTAAAAATGAAATTTTATGAAGAATAACTTACCAAAGTCCGTGTGTTCGTCCATGTCAATCTCTACCGGGCTTCGTGTTGTATTTTTAAATCCGTTTAGTGATTTATGTGCTAATCTTTTGCTAGTCCTTCCCGTTTACCAAAAACAATATAATCTTAGGAAAACACATTTCTAAAATAAAATTCATGAGTCATTATAATCGAAATTGTTTTTACATTTTGAACGTCTCCAGTCGTTTGACCCGCAAACAGGAAAAGTCCTTTGTCACACCCTCGCTTATAGCGAACACGATAATGTAACGGATGGGATCATCATAACACATTGTTAATTAATAAAAAATTATTAATAATAAAAGTCAACATGTCATCATGTCACCCAAAGAAAATGGAAACTATTGTCATAGTTAGTCAGTTCCATGACAAACATAGTCAAAAGGTCAAATGAAGTTTAAATCCCACAACCGGGGAACAAGTAAACAAAACATGATAAATAGAGATAAACCCAACAAAACATAATGTCAGAAACACTAAGGCAAGTCTCTAAATGCAATCATAATGTCATCACTAAGGTATCATCCCCAGCTATTCTTATAGTTGTTACTTGAAAAGATATGCTGAAAAAGGTTAACATATTGTTGGTGAGTTCGCAGGTTTAAAATAATAAATAAAACTTGATGTTGTGTAATAGTTTGGTAGGACATAAGTGCATACAGTTATAAGCAAGCAATATCACATGTAAACATGAGCCTCATAACTAAACCTATGACGTACACACAAATCTTGTTGGAACATATTCACCCTAGGGCATGTTCGTGGCCACTATTAGTCCAAACTAGTATACTAACAAACATGGGTTAGGGAGTCAGCCCAATAGTACTATCAATACATGCCCGTCGGCTCCAACACCATAGTTAAATAGTTGTGAATAAAGAACCACACAGAAAATTCATGCATGTACTAGATATAAAGTTGCAAAACCAGTAGCACATAGTCCCAAATGAATAACGAGTTCATAGCATAAAAAAGGTTGAACATACTTTTCCCCCTTGATGTATATAGATAATTGTTATGAATACAGGGCAACAAAACTCATCTCAAAATAGCAAAGTCCTAAAGTTCACAATAAGGATGTCAAATCACTATAGAACACAAAACACCAAACAGATTACTAAGGGCCAAGTTGACCTAGTTAGGCGTAGTCCTCAAGCTCCAGCCTTTAATGTCCATTATGGTCCTTAATTAAACTTTAGATTAAAATCTTTATTTTTAATTTCAATAAAATATTTCAGCATGAAGACCTGATTGCGCACCAGTTTTGATTAAACTGGTTAGATATCGAAACAGTAACGAAATGTTGCGTAGCAGGAGTCATTGGAAATATAAGTATTTAAATTAAAATTAAAAAAAGAATCATCTAAATTGGATAAAGTATTAGAAAGATATGACTCAACAAACAGAGACCAACTTGCTGTCCAGATTCGTCAGTTTTGGCCTTCAGATTTGTGTGTGGTGTTTGGAGGACCAAACGATATCGAAACGAAGTGAGACCACTTGGGTTAGATAGAGGAAAAATTGAAATTATTTTTAGATGAATAATTAAACCCATTTGTAGTTTTTATGACCTCAATACGACCTGCAAAAATTGACCCATTTTTATAACATCAAACTGTCCAAATTCTCACCTTTGTTTATTGGATTCAAAAACTCGGTTTTCGACCTTTATTGACTCTAAAACTATAAGAATGTTTAGGACCCCAAAAATGTCCATTAATTCCAGATTTCATGAGGTTACAATCCCAACTCAAATATTAATGAACAATCAAGAACAGAAACACTAGGGTTTTACCGATCGGTGGCTTTGACACTTGAACGCCAAGATCTTACAATAGTTATCATCCTAACAACGAAAAAGAAAGAAGAACAAGTGAAGAATCTCACTATAGGATGATGAATTCCATCAAATATTATGATAAAATAAAGATAATATCAATTTATTTCTTACCGGAGAATGATTGGATGAACGATTCGGATCAATATACTTGTTCTTGAATGAAGCAATACACCGAAATTGATGGTTTGTTGAATTTAGATGATGATTTGAGATGAAGATGATGAAGAACATGAAGAAGATGGATGGTGACGGATAGGGTTTCACTTTGAAAGAGTCTTGGAGAAAAAGTTTTGCAACAAATGAAAGGAAAACAAGGGGAAAGACCCTTTTTAGGTTAATTCGGCCTAGGGGTGCCTTAGATGGGCCTCCCGGGCCCTTGCCCATTTCGCCCAATTTTGTCTTGTCTGGATACGCGTGTCATTCAGTTTTTACGTTTTCAGATTCTATGCGACGATACAATTACAACGGACTATTATATGCTATATAAATTGTTTAATTATATTTTTGGAATTAAATTAAGTCTATTTTGTAGACTTTAGGTAGCCCAATTATGTCTAATTTTTGTTTACATTCTTAACGTACGAAGTATATTTTACATTTTTAACTCCTTAGTCCAATCTTAAGCACGCAACCATCATGCTAAGTCCAAATCAGTGAACATACACTGTCACCATGCCAAGACCCACTAGAACATATTATGCCCATAACACATAGTTCTAGAACTTAATGTGTCTACATGTGTCTAATGTACCATTCTCATACCAAGCCAACATTAGGTCAACATTCAAGTCAATGTCAAAGAGTCAAAGTCCAAACATCAATGGTCAATACACCTATTCTGGTGACGGATGTCACAATATCCCCCGTTTAGAGAATTTCGTCTTGAAATTCAGTCGGAGTTTTCAACTACAATGCCTTTCGTGAATAGGTGAAAGTACTTAGTCCTCAACTGATCTTCCCACGTATAGATAAAATTTAGATTCTCGCTTTGAGTTCCATCTTATCTTTAAGATCAGTATTTTACTACTCTTCAAAGTCCAATTTTTGTAGTCATGATCTCACTAATTTCTTCCACAAATCAAAGTTTACCGTCCACTCAAATTCATTCGATCGACACATATAAAGTCTCATCAGCAAGACACTACTTGAGTTTTCGTGTATGAAGCATGTCATGCACCCTACTCAATTCTTGCAGTAAACATCATCCAATGCTCCACATGACTGAACCATTCGATAGTCTTAACTATACTTACCAAGCTAGGTGCCAATTTGCTCTTTTGTCAAAGCATACAATGCCTATCCAATACGACAAATCGTACACTGCCTATAGAACAAGGTTTTTTGAAATAACTTTTTAGGTATACAACCTATTTGTTGATATTTATAGAGTATGATTGTTGTCCATTACCAAAAGTTATTTCCTAGTCTGCTTACGACTACACCACTCAAAATATTATTAGTGTTTATATATAGGGTGTACCACAGCTAACCCACCACACTAATAATACCTTAATAGTGTATCAATCACCAACATAACATTTCCAATTTGCTAACATTTGAGAGTATGTGCCTAAAGCAATGATTCCATTGATTGTCGGTGTAAATTTCCGACGATCTTGTGCCGCCTTTAGTCTGTCCTACGTCTAAAGCACTAATCTTTATGTCTTGAATGTTTAATGGTCCAGTCATCTAACTTTACTTGATTTCTGCCCAATATATATATGACCAACACTTGCATCTGTAAAATGCCTCGAATGGTGCTAATATAATAATGGTTCTTATATAATGCTCTAATAGTAGCTATTATTATAAGGGAACTCAACCAACAAAAGGTGGATGTCCTAACTACCTCCAAAGTCAAGAATACAAGACCTTAACATATCCTAGGATGTCATAATAGTTCCTTGACTTAGACCATTTAGAGTAATAAGTTATATTCATGTCCAGATGCATTCCCAACACCTTATATAAGCTCTGCTAAAATCGTGGCATGAAGCAACTATCACAATCGAAGGCAATCAACAAAGATGCTCCATTTCTATCCACGATTTCACTAATATAAATCCTTGCCAACATTTTCACATTGTACTCCTCATGAGTGGTTAGGAAACAGGCAGATATGGTCAATGACCCAAATCAAGTCTTTCCCACAACTAGTTCGTGATGAAGTCCACAACAACGTTTTCCACTTCCGTTCTAAAATATTAGGATACCTCAACAGGCTAGGTGGTCTTTAATGCCCCTCTTTGACCTTTGAACAAGTCAAAAACTAGCACACATTGTCCGTTATGCCATTTTTCATTTCAGAACACCAATACAAGTACTAGCGATCATGGTACCTCTTGTTGGTACAAGGATGAACAATATATGTAGAGTTGTGTAATTCGTCCATCAAGAAAACACATTCTACATGATCGATGTTTGTCACTAACACTTTGTTTTCTCTCAAACTCACTTACTCACACGGTTTTGGATGAAGAAGAATCTCTTCTAAGAGTTGATAATAATATATGAAGTAACAAAGAACACAAGGAAATAATTTTCAAGGTACTTGTATATATTACTTCTCAACTCAAAGTAATACAAGACTCTTACAAGGATGTTCCAAGAGTCACAATGAGAAACTATATATACTATCACCTATAGCCGAATATACTTTGATACCAGCTGGAAACCTATAACTAAAGCAAATACTACAAAACTAAAGTTAAAGGATCTTAGATAATGTCTTATCTAATATTAGGTAGTCATGACATGTCCATGACTTTCCTTTTGTCACCAACTAAAGTTGGTAATTGTACTAACTAATAAATGTGAACAATGGAATAAAGTATGGTCAACTACATGGCCTTTTGAGAAAGCGCCATGTAGTATATCAAAGGTGTGTAGCGAAGTGTTAGAAGGACCATACTTACGCCCACTAGTTCATAGCAGTGTCTTCCAAAGGTTAATTGGCTTCAGAAGAACAAGTTCTTCCGAGGCCAATTATATTGTAAGAGACTTACTTCTTTTGAGGCTTGGGGACTTCTTTTTCGGAAGTCATCATCTTGAAATCTTCTAAGTCTTGAACTTCATAAGAGAAGACGTTTTCTTTAGAAGTTGTTCTTGAACTTATTTGTCTTTGAACTTGTTTGGTTTTGGTTGCACTAGCCTTTCTTGATCAAACAAAATCCCCCTAGACTGATGCTACCAAAACCTCACTTAATCCTGCTTCTCAAAACCTTCAGCACTAGGGATAGAAGATGTTTATCTGTTTCCTTGTTATTCCATGAAGTTGTGCTGAGAAGTTTGTACAAGTCATTAATGGATAAGAGATCCAGTCTGTTGCACCTCCCCTAAAGAGAGTTAGTTGACAGGAGTTATAGTCATACTCTCATCTAACTATTGATTCAAGGTTGGGACCTTCAACTATTTGAAGGAAGGCTTTGCCTTTGCTTGCTGATCCTTTCCTTTCCTCCTCTCTTAGTTTTAGCTCTTTTGGTTGCCTTTGGCACTTTAT
The DNA here is from genome assembly GCA_025506515.1 of Flaveria trinervia. Lineage (NCBI taxonomy): Eukaryota > Viridiplantae > Streptophyta > Magnoliopsida > Asterales > Asteraceae > Flaveria > Flaveria trinervia. Next base: position 150,033 of record CM046445.1, on the reverse strand, counting down.
CCCCTTTCTTTGAATCTAGTAGAGTCACCAGCCTACTTCTCATATTCTTCTCTTCATCATTTAAGGAATCAAATTTGAGGCCAAGGAGTTTTAAATCTTGGTCCAGTGTTCCTCTAAGCAGATCAAGGAATTGATCTCTTGTGAGGGAACAGGAGGATCCATCAACATATGTCAATTTGATAGACTCCTCCTCACAAGATATGTTGCTCAAGGTTGTACACTTGGTGAGCTTCATATTGATCTCCTTAAACTCTTCTAAGGAGAGATGTTTGGAAGGCTAAGGGGATGGTTTTAATGGTTGTTGGGTAAGCAGTGGTATTTGGGAGTCTGGAAAGTGTTTTGGGCTTGAGAATGAGTAGTTGAAGTGGTTGTGGTGATGGTGCAGGAATGGAGGATGGTGTAGGTTTAGGGGTGTAAGGTTCAGAGGTAGGTTCAGTTTTAATGGGAAATGGGAAAGGGGTTGGTTCAGGCTGTGGTTGAGGTTGAGGTGTTGGCTTAAAGAACATCCTTTTTCCCCTTCAATACATCTCCTTTCTTTTCCCTGAGTGAATGTTAGCCTTGATGTCACTGACATGTCACTACAAGGTCTTTTCAAACATAGGACCCACCTTCCTGCAACAGAAGCCATGAGCCCGGAGACAGTCCTTCATTCAGGCCTTATCACCTATCTTCTTGACAGCAGCGAGTCCTGCTTCTTCTTCCTTCTTCTTCTTCTCCCATAATTTCTCATTTGCAGCTTCCTCCCTCTCCTTCTCCCATAATTTCTCATTTGCAGCTTCCTTCCTCTCCTTCTCCATTGGATCTTTCTCTTTGTTGAAGAGCCATAAGATCGTATCATTATTATGCGGAGACAAGTCTTCTGGAGAGAAAGCTCTTGAGATCAGGAAATTTATCCTTTCCCTCCTTTCTTGCAAATCAGCCTCCCTTTCATTCTTCTCCCTATCTTCTTCTAGGGCGAACCTTGAATTTGCAGCAGGGTTTCCTTCTCAAACTCAATTAGCTCCTCTAATGGTTGCATAAGAACTTCTTTAGTGATAGCTCCAAGCTTGACAAGCCTGTCAATGATTTCCACCCTTCTCCGGTTGTTGATAGCCTCCTGGTTAGCTGCGGTTGCTTTGCTACTTGCAGCTAATAGCTTTCTAGTTAGAAGTCTACCTTTTATTTTAAGCTTTTCTAACCTTTCTTCCTCCTGAATCTCTTCCGCATTCATCTTCCTTTTGCCTTTCACATCTTCAGAAGTGCTAGACTGTAGGGTTCTTGGATGGAAGTTTCAGGTTGAGACATGGTGGTTGGAGCTTGTTATAGTGAAGTTGTTTGAGTGAGAGGTTGGATGAGAAAAACTTCACTGTTTACCTCAAATGAAAGTTCTAGGATTGCATGTGTGATAACCAGATCCTCAGATAAGGAAAATAGTCATTCGGTAGCTTCCATCTTAGCATCGGAAGGTTGAAATTGTTCTTCCAAGGCTTTGACTTCTGCTTCGGAAATCTGTGGCAATGCACTCTCTGTCCCAATTTTTTTAGTTATTGGGCCATGAGTTTCCATTTCCCCTTTAAAATAAATCTCAAGTTCCATGTAGACCTTAGGTTGATCAACTTCTTTGACAACGGTAGAAGATGCATTCAACCTTTAAAGCTTTTCAACTCCAAAGTGTGTCATAGCAACATCAGGGCTTGGCTGTTCGATAGAAGATCCAAGCAGGAATGTGGAGAAGAACCTGTTCAGATCTTGGATCATCCTTTGATTTATTTGAAGAAAAATTAAAGGAGACTCAGGAAAAACTGTTGCTTGATGAGCAGGGTAACTTGAAGCTAGAGATGTTAAAGCTTGGCTCTATGGTTCCACATGTGTTTGACTCCTAACACTCTCCCCCTCTTTGGTAGCATCATTCTTGAGAGCTAGAGGAAGAGGTCATTCAGACAAGAATGGGTATGTGCCTAACAGATCTCTTAATCTTTTTCTTAGCTAGATGAGCCTTGAGATTGTCAATCTCAAGTTGCTGAGTGGCAGACCTATCCTTTAAAGTCATAACCTTAGATTCAAGGTTTGAGACTATAGAAAGTAGATCTTGAATGGTGAGTTGCAGACTTTCCTCATCTTCTTTTGAAGAATCACGGGGAGATGAGGTAACATACCTAGTATGTTCATCCTCACCACCAGATGTAGTTTCTTGGCACCCTGGTTTCCTATGCCTAATGATGTCTCTTTCATAGGCATCAAAGGGAACAATTGTTGTGTATTTAGACTTAGAGATTTTATCACTGCCCTAAGGATCCAATGAGGCTCCTTTATTAGTTGCAGCTGAATCTACATGAGTCCCCTTCATATTGGTAGGACTCACTTTAGTAGTTTTTGTTGATGGGGGCTAGAGATAAGAGGTCCCTCTAGGCTCTGTTGTTTCCTAAGAGGGTGTTGTGGATCAACTTCATTGCCATTAAAAGACATAATCTCCTCATCAGTTCTTATTAATTGAGTTAGTGAAGGATATGGAAGTTCTACCTAATGACCTGGGACTTTGATCAATGTCTATTGGCATTGAGCCTATGGTGGGGTTGTCCCTTTTTGGCTTCTTAGGGGAGTATAGAGACTCACCCTGAGGGCTATCAGCTTTGGTTTTGGGCTTAGGGTATTGAGACTAAGGAAACTCAAATCCCATGTTAAGGTCAATTATGAAGGATGGTGAGACCTCAGATTGAGTATGAGCCCATGTTTTCACTCTTGTCTTTTTGGATAGAACATAAGGGGCTTGATCAATCGAAGTAGACTGATTAAGGGTTCATTTGGGGTGTCTCTGATATGTGTATTTGATAGGGTAAGAAGGTAGAACTGGCAATGTGAGGGTGGTTGTTGGTATGGGTTCATCACCTGCGGGGTTAACAAGGATGTCACTAGAAGCTATGCGCTCAATCATACCTGGGCAGAACGGGAGTGTCTCTTTCGGCGAAGTCAGTGAACATCCTCTTCAGAATCTTGAAGATGACCGGCTTCATGTGAGGGACTGGAAGAGCAGCTGCGCAGACAAGCTTGCTCTGGTCCAACTCATAGTTGATTAGGTGCTTGATGAAACTGGGATACATGTAAAATGTCTCCCTTTGAAGGTTGTCAATCAAGTTGGTAAGCAAAATATGGAGTAGTTAAAGCGTAGGCCTCTTACCAACCCATGAACTAGACAACCTAGTTCATATGGGATTTGATGCCATCCCCCTAACTTGTTAGAAAAGCAGTGCAGGACAATGTGTAGCAGGAACTTCCACTTGTATGAGAAGTTGAACTTATAGACCGTGATCTGCTAACATCACCACCATATCCCATTAGGATATAGGTTTTATCCATATCTGTCTTGGGGAACTCCGTTGGAGAACCATCATTATGGAGCTCAAGATGCTCCCTGATGAGTTGTTTTGATACAATCAACTCTTGTTCAAATATACTAGACCTCAAAACCCTATATGATCTATGCATTTGTTAGTTATATTTTTTAATTGTAAATTACAGTAATTATAGGTATATTTCATCATATATTTTGCATTAATTGCATTCATTTTTCATTTATTTTATAAAATAGTAGTTTCTGTGAGATGGAATCTACTTTTGTATATTTTTGGTTTTGAAGGTTAATTAAATTGCTGAGAAAAAGGAGTTTAAAAAGGAATATCATCAAGTTTGGAAACTCTTAATGGCTCATAAAGCATCTTAATTTAAAACCCTTAAAAAGATGGGGAGTTTGTTTAAACAAAAGAGGAGGATAAATAGGGCTGAAAATTAATTGAAAGCATCATCTTGGTAGATGCTGAAGAGGATTGACCAAAAATATAAAAAAGGCATATTGGAGGCTGCATTGGAATCAACAAAAAGGGGGATCTAGAGGCTTCCTTTTTGTGGAGAATTAATTTCCATTGATAATTGAGAAAACATTGGTGCGATTGTTTGTGTTGGTTTTCCATAAGTTTTCATTTTTATTTGATTAATCTAGCCATCATGTCCGACTAGGGCACTGTGATTGCAACATTAAGGTTTAATTTCTATGATTTTGGTTTAAACTTATGTGAAGTGATTATGAGAAAAAAAAATTTGATGTTTTTTTTGTTTGATTTTTTATCTTAAACCCGGATCTAATCTGGTATATATTAGATTGTTAATAAAATCGATCACTTTATTAATTTTCTAATAAAGTTCTTCAAGTTTTAAAACCCTAATCAAGTTTTAGTTTTTGATATAAGAAAAAATTAATGGTTTGAGTTTGTATATGAATTCATTCTCGTTATAAAATCACACAATCTAGTTAAGCATACCGAATGACGTGTGTGTTTAATTATAATTGATACTTCTATCATTGCAACCCGCACGCTAAGATCCGAATGGCGTGAGCTTAGAGTAGCGGGTTGGCTCAAATCAACGAACTACGATGATTAGACATTAGATAGAGGATATTCGAATGGCGTGATGTCTAGTATCGATACAAACCATTAATTGAAAATTGTCATTGCACTGTAATCATTAATGATCGTAAACCAAATCAAATCAAGAAATTACCTTAGTGTTGGAATTAGTTTTTATATTTGAATTTACTTCACCATTTAATTAACATATTTAGTAATCCCTTTTCATAAATAAAAAATACAAAAAAATGTCAATATTCATTTTTCAGCATAATCTTAACATGGCCGTGTGGAATTTCCTTAATAGTTTTGACATAACCGTGTCGACTCACTGGAACTTTTTCTCCTTTTTGCAATTTACTTTTGATTTTAGTTTTTAATTAAAACCCCCACATTCTTTAGCTCATAATCAATCAAAGTAACTATGCCAAAAAGTTTTTAGTATAAAATAATTGACACGTATCCCTGAGGACACAAACCCTACTTCCGCTCATACTATTCTTAGTTGTATAACGGTAGGTTTACATTATAATCTTTTATTTGCTAGATTCGCCACCCAACACATTGGTGTCGTTCCAGGGGATACGACAATTCTAATAATTTTATGCCAAGATCTGTTCGTACACGTACACCACTTGAGATTGACTCGGAGATAGAAAAAACCACAAAGAGGTTAAGGAAACAAGCGAAGCTCCAAAAGAAGTTAGCAAGTTCCTCAACTCCTACTCTCTTATCTCCTGTCATTGATATTTGGCAACATATACCATTTTTAAGTGAATCTGAATCTGACACCGAATCATCACAACCATGGCAGCTCCAGCCGAACAAACCTTTAGACAATGGGTAACCCATGACGTTACCCAACAACCCCTCTATATAAACTACCCTGCTATGGTGAACTTTAGGCTGAAATCAAGTCTCCTCAACTTGTTACCACTCTTTCGAGGCCTTGAGAATGAAAACCCTCATAATTTCCTTAAGGAATATCATGTTGTGTGTTCTAGAATGAAGCCGCACAATGTTACTGAAGATCAAACCTAGCTTAACTTTCAAACTAGTTCTTAGATAAATACTTCCGGAAGTCAAAGCCTTTATTCTACGCAAGGTGATCATTGAAATCAAACAAGCAAAAAGAGAAGCTTTGCATACTTATTAGGAAAGATTCAAGAAGTTATGTGCTCGATGCCCACAACATGGTATCTCGAAACATCAATTACTCAATACTTTTGTGAAGGGTTAGCACCACCATAGAGGCATTTGATAAATGCTTCTAGTGGGGGATTTTTACTTGATAAAACACTAACCCAAATCAGAGGCTTGATATCTTCTATCGCTAAAGATACCAAACATTCTTCACTAGAGGAAGGATGGTATGATGATGTACCATGGCGATTAAAGAAGTGAGCACTCCTCACATTGAAAGCCAACTTATTGAGTTAACTAAAGCTGTAATGCAACTCAAAAAAGGCAAGGAAGCTGACGAAAAACCTCTAGCGTGTGGAATATGCTTACAATTTGGACACCCCACCGACATGTGTCCCACACTTCAAGATGATGTTGAAGAAGCACAAGAAATAGGAGGATATCCGGGGAAGAACTCAAGACCTTATGAACAACCCAGAAATAATCAAAACTAGGGACAAGCACCCAATGTTGGTTATCCATAAAGAGCCCTAAAATTCCATCAAAGACCTCCATTTCATATTCAAAACAATCAACAAAACATTCAGCCTCGACAACAACAATAAGCAGGAAGCTCAGGGATGTCTTTGGAAGATATTGTCAAGAGTTTAGCAACCAACACACACACACGTTCCAGTAGGAAACAAAGGCTAGCATCAAGAACTTGGAGCAACAAATAACTCAACTGGCCAACTCGGTAAGCAAGATAGAGTCCCAAGGTAAGATACACACACAAACCCAAACAAATCCAAAGCATAATGCTTGTTTAATTACCTTGAGGAATGGGAAGAGCTATGACGGTCCGAAAATATAAGAGGAGGAAGAAGAGATTGTGGTTGAGAAGAATGACTTGGAAAACAAGGATAAACCAAAACCCGATGAAGTTAAGGCAAAGTACACTCCTCCACTCCATTCCCTTCAAGACTAAAAGGTACACAAAAACAAAAGGAAGAATAAGAGATTATGAAAACATTCTGTAAGGTGGAGGTAAACATACCATTACTTGATTCTAAGAAACAAGTTCCTAATTATGCTAAGTTTTTAAAAGAACTCTACACATCTAAGAAAAAGCTTAAAGGTAGTGAAACAGTCAAGGTAGGTGAAAACATTTCTGCAGTTTTACAAAAAAGATCACCACCAAAGTGTAAGGACTCGGGTGTCTTTACTGTTACTTGAAAATTGGGGAATCTTAGCATACCTCAAGCCATGCTTGACCTTGGAGCCTCCATTAACGTCCTACCATACTCTATATTCAAAACACTTAATCTAGGAGCATTAAGAGGACTAGGGTAGTCATTTAATTGGCCAATCGTTCTGTAATATACCCAAAAGGTGTATTAGAGGATGTATTAGTCCAAGTGAATGAATTGGTATTCCCAACATACTTTTATGTTTTACGCAGGGAAGATGATGATATCTCAAATTCAAGTTCCATTTTATTACGAAGACCATTTTTGAAAACCAAAAAAACAAAATTGATGTTTATAGTGGCACTCTTTCATTGGAATTTGATGGTGAGCTTATCCATTTTAATATATATGATGCTATGCGATATCCAAGTAATGTTTCGTCTTTGAATTAGGTAGATGTTATCAAACCTTTGACTTATGATTGTTTTGAGTTATCTAACCATGATGTTCTAGCAATGGTGTTAAATAGAAACATTGATGAAGTAACAGCAACAGAGCTTACTGAAAAGTTTAGGCTTGGGGAGGAGTTGACGGAAGTAGTAACATTTATGGAGGAATAGAAGAGAGCAAGGTATGAACCACAAAAAATACAACTTCCAACTGCTAACCAAAAGCTTCTTCCATCTATTTTGCAAGCACCTAAGCTAGAGCTTAAAGCCCTCCCCAATCATCTAATGTATGTATACCTTGGAGAGAAAGAAACTTTACCAGTGATCATATCTAATATGTTGACAAGTGAGGAAGAAAAGGAGTTGATCAACACACTCAAGCAATACAAGGAAGTAATTGGGTGGACCATAGCTGACATAAAAGGTTTGAGCCTTTCACTTTGCATGCACAAAATCCTAATGGAGGAGGATTACAAGCCAACGAGAGAAGCACAAAGAAGATTGAATCCTCCAATGATGGAGGTTGTGAAGAAGATGATTCTAAAGTTGCTAAATGCGGGTATGATCTACCCAATTTCTGATACAAAGGGGGTAAGTCCCCTGCAAGTTGTGCCTAAGAAAATAGGTATCACTGTGACTAAAAATGAACAAGGTGAATTAGTCCCCACTCATGTCCAAAACGGGTGGCGGGTGTGCATCTACTATAAAAGGCTAAATGCCTCAACTCGCAAGGACCACTTTCCACTACCATTTATAGATCAAATGCAAGAAAGATTAGTAGGTAAGTCCCACTATTGTTGCATATATGGGTATTCTGGTTGTCATCAAATACCCGTTGCACCAGAGGACCAATAGAAAACAACTTTACATGCCTTTTTGGCACGTTTGCATATCGGCGGATGCCCTTTGGGCTTTGCAAAGCACCCACCACGTTCCAAAGGTGCATGGTAAGCATATTTTCTCATTATGTAGAGGAGATAATTGAAGTTTTCATGGATGATACCCACCGTGTATGGGAATTCTTTTAAAGAGTGTTCGGAAAATTTGACTATGATTTTAAAAAGATGCATTGAGACTACTCTTGTTTTAAATTATGAGAAATGTCATTTCATGGTTGATCTAACACCCGGTTATTTATTTATTTTGAAGCCGACGAAGGAAGAAAAAGAAATAAAGTCCAAAGTCGAGGGACCAAACACGCCAATGAGAGAAAGTTAGGCGAATGGGAGTATTTAAGGGAGAGGGCAGCCCTTACCCTCTCCCCACACCCCCAAATCAGCCAAAGAAGAGAGAAAGAAGAGAGAAAAAGGGAGAAAAGTTGGTTCAGGTTGGTTCAAGAGAGCAAAATTGTCGAGTAGCGGGTCAAATCGAAGTTCTTCTCGTTGTGGTCGTTTGTGTGAGTTCTAGGACCCCTCTTTTATACGTTTTTGAATCATTTAGGGCTGGGGTTTTTGGAGTGTGTATGTGTTTGACCCGTTTGTTTATGTGTGGGTATGTGTATGATTCGTTTGGGTCTTGTGTTTGGGCTTGTGTGTGCATGAATGGAGTTGTGGAATGCATTCCTAAGGTTTAGGATGGTTGATTTGGCTTTAGAATGGGTTTAGATGAGCTTGGAGGTCGAAAATGGCAGATTGGGTTCGGGATGAACTGCATTCTGCACCAGCTAGGGCTATGTGACCGAATGGAGGCCATACGGCCGATTGTGATGCGATTGAGGGTTCATTCGCACGATCGAGGTTCATTCACAAGGCATTGTATCGGTTGGCTCCGACGGAGAGGAAAGAGTTGATGGAGCAGTTGCAAGAGCTGCTTGATAAGGGGTTCATTAGACCGGGTATCTCTCCTTGGGGTGCTCCGGTCTTGTTTGTGAAGAAGAAAGACGGTAGTATGAGGATGTGTATTGACTACCGTGAGCTGAACAAGTTGACGGTGAAGAACCGATACCCCTTATCGAGAATAGATGATTTGTTCGATCAGCTTCAAGGTGCCGGTTGGTTTTCAAGGATAGATCTTCGATCTGGTTACCATCAATTGAAGGTGAAGGAGCAAGACATCCCTAAAACAGTTTTTCACACGCGTTATGGTCACTAACGAGTTTCTTGTCATGTCTTTTGGCTTGACCAATGTGCCAGCTGCTTTTATGGATCTAATGAACCGTGTGTCTGCCTATGTTGGTTAAATCAGAGATTGTGTTTAGCTATGATATCCTGATTTATTCGAAGAGCGAGATAGAGCATGCCGGTCATATTCGGGAGGTTTTGGAGACGTTAACAAAGGAGAAGCTATATGCCAAATTCTCTAAGTGCGTGTTCTGGTTGCACGAAGTTCAGTTCTTAGGTCATGTGGTGAATCCTGATGGGATTATGGTGGACCCGGCAAAGGTGGAGGCGATGATGCAATGGAAGTCTCCAAAGACGCCATCCGAGATTCGTAGTTTCTTGGGTTTGGCGGGCTACTATAGAAGATTCATCCAAGACTTCTCTAAGATTGTTTCTCCACTAACCAAGTTGACTAAAAAAGATGTGAAGTTTGTATGGGGTCAAGCTTAAGAGAAGGTGTTCAAGGAATTGAAGGCGAGATTGACTCAAGCTCCTGTTCTGTCATTACCCGATGGAAGTGAAGATCTGGGGGTTTATTCTGATGCTTCCTATTCGAGGTTGGGGTGTGTGTTAAAGTAGAGAGGAAAAGTTATAGCTTATGCATCCCGACAGTTGAAGGTTCATAAGGTCACTTATCCTACTCATGACTTGGAGCTAGCAGCCATGATCTTTGCGCTAAAGATTTGGAGGCACTATCTTTACGGGACGAAGTGCACCATTTTCACTAACACAAGAGCTTGAAGTACTTCTTTGAGCAGAAAGATTTGAACATGAGGCAGAGATGATGGTTGGAGCTTATAAAGGATTACGATTGTGAGATCCCTTACCATCCGGGAAAAGCCAACGTGGTGGCTGATGCCCTTAGCCGAAAAGAGAGGCCCGAGCCGATTTGGATGAAGGCCTATCAGTTGATCATGACCTCAAATGTGATGAATCAAGTCAAGGAGTTTCAAGATAAGGCATTGAAAGAAGATCATCTTAACTCGGAAAGAATGAGAGGTCTGGTTAGGGAATTGGGTGAAAACACACTTGGTGTTAAAACCCGATTTGGAAGGGGGTGGATTCCTCGTTTGGGGATCTACGGGTGAAGATTTTAGATGAAGCTCACAGGACTCAATACTCCATTCATCTAGGTGCCACAAAGATGTATCAAGACATGAAGAAGGATTATTGGTGGTCGGGTATGAAACGGGACGTAGTGGAGTATGTGAGTAAGTGCCTTACTTGTCTACAGGTGAAGGCCGAGCATTAGAAGCCGTATGGGAAGATCCAACCTTTGGATATACTGGAATGGAAGTGGGAACACATCACCATGGATTTTATTACAAAGCTGCCACGTACTCCGAAAGGGTATGATGCTATGTGGGTGATTGTTGAACATTTGACGAAGAGAGCAAAACCGTCTAGTAGCGGGTCAAATCGAAGCACTTCTCGTTGTGGTTGTTTGTGTGAGTTCTAGGACCCCTCTTTTACACGTTTTTGAATGATTTGGGGCTGGAACACATCTAAAAATCGGGTTTTTGAGTGTGTATGTGTTTGACCCGTTTGTGTATGTGTGGGTATGTGTATGATTCGTTAGGGTCTTGTGTTTGGGCTTGTGTATGCTTGAATGGTGTTGTGGTATGCATTCCTAAGGTTTAGGATGGTTGATTTGGGCTTAGAATGGGTTTAGATGAGCTTGAAGGTCGAAAATGGCAGATTGGGTTCGGGATGAACTGCATTCTGCACCAACTAGGGCTATGCGACCAAATGGAGGCCATACGGCCGATTGTGGTGCGATTGAGGGTTCATTCGCACGATTGAGGGTTCATTTGCACGATAGAGGTCAGCGCGTTGAAAATCTGTAGTTATTTTTACCACATTGATTAAGTTCTTTTCAAAGCAATCACGTATAAAGTGATATTTAATTCCGATGTGTTTGGTCTTAGGATGTTGGACCGGGTTTTTAGTGACTGCAATTGCAATAGAGTTATCAACAAAGATAGGAGTAGAAGGGAAATGCAAACCGTAATCCCGTATTTGCTGTTGAATCCATATGATTTGAGAACAGCAGCTTGCAGTAGCAACGTATTCAGCTTCACAGGTTGACAATGCAATCGAGGTCTGCTTCTTACACTGCCAGGTTACTAATCTTCTCCCAAAGAACTGACACCCTGCTGATGTAGACTTGTAGTTCATCTTGCAGCCGCCACAGTCCGAGTCGCTATATGCTGTAAGTTCAAAGTCATCATGATGAGGATACCACAATCCAAGTGTGGGTGTACCCTTCAGATAATGAAAAATCCATTTGACCCCAATCAGATGGTTCACTTTAGGCTTTGCCTGATATCATGAACATAGACATGGAGCATACATGATGTCAGGTCGAGAGGCAGTGAGATACATGAGAGGTCCAATCATCCCTCGGTACATAGTGGCATCTACCAGATCACCATTCTCGTCGGGTGCTACATCATGGTTTGTAGCAAGTGGAGTTCTAGCTGGAGAAGCATTCTCCATGTCAAACTGACTGAGAATATCACCTACATACTTGGTCTGATGTAGGAAAATACCATTTGGTGTTTGATCCACCTGTAAACCGAGAAAGAATTTCATTTCTCCCATTGCACTCATCTCAAATTCTGCCTTCATTACTGCTTCGAACTCTTTACATAATTCTTCGTTCTTGGAACCAAAAATTATATATCGACATAGATTTGTACCAGCAATAAGTCTCCATCCTTTTCTTTGATAAACAATGTTCAGTCAATCACTCCCATGTGAAAACCGTGTTTCACAAGATGAGTCGAGAGTTTCTCGTACCAGGCCCTCAGAGCTTGATGAAGCCCATATAACGCCTTGTCGAGTTTGTAAACTCTGTCCCGATGATATGGATCCTCAAATCCTCGGGTTGACTCACGTAAACTGTCTCTCTGATCTCACCATGAAGGAACGCACTCTTCATATCTAGTTGATAAACTTTGATTTTCATATAAGATGCATAGGCAAGGAAGATGCGGATAGCTTCCATCCTTGCCACGGGTGCAAACACTTCATTGTAGTCAATACCCTCAACTTGTTGAAAACCCTGAACAACAAGCCGAGCCTTGTTTCTAATGATCACTCCCTGATCATCTTTCTTGCATTTCAAGACCCATTTGGTGCCAATGACCTTAGCACCTTTAGGTCTATCCACTAGAGTCCATACACCCAACTTCTTAAACAGAAGAAGTTCTTCTTGCATGGCACTCACCCAATCCTCATCATTCAATGCTTCACTAACATACTTTGGCTTAAAATGAGACACAAAGCAGCGGTAGGCACCGTCGTGAAGGTATCCCTTTTCCATCACAGAGGCATAATCAGCTGAGTACAACTGATTCCTAGTCTGAACCCCTGATCTCACATCTCCTATAACATTATCCAAAGGATGATAGACATTTAGACATGAGCTGGGAGTTGTTAGAACAACTACCTCAGAATCAAGATTGTGAGCAGTTGGTTCTGGATCTAAGGCAATAGGAGTCTGAGGTTCCGAAGGCTCAGAAGCATCACTATCAGATGCTTGTGGACTTGGGGTAGGCAGAACCTGTACATCCTGGTTGTTCTGATTATTTTCCACATTTTCTTCATCAGAAGAAGAGTCACTCACATCATGTGATCCCCCTGAGTTGGTAGATGATTGACTTTGTGAACTGGATGGTGTTGAATCTTGAGATGGTGTGGTCAAGACATCATACATCATCTTATTTTCCAACTCGTCTTCTGAAGCAGAAAGAGGTATCTTGAAGGACTTGAAGAATCCATCATAGTCGAAGAAGTAAGCAGGACCTTTTCCAGCAGGTGGTGTGATGTATCTCTGAACATCAACGTTACACCATACCTCTACTTGACCCGTTGAGTTGTTGTAAACTCTCTTCTTAGGTATGTTGTATCCAAGAAAGATCCCTTCATCAACCTTCTCACTGAATTTTCCCTCCCGAGTCTTCTTCAGCAGTGTGCACGGAACGCCAAATGGCTCGAGATACTCTAAGTTAGGTTTACGTCGTTGTAATACCTCGTAGCACGTCTTTCCATGGTGTTTGACTACCAGAACTCGATTAAGCGTATGGCACGCATTTGCCACTGCTTCATTCCAGATTTGAATAGGCAGTTTCGAGTCTGCCAGCATAGTCCGTGCCGTCTCTATCAAGCTGCGATTCTTCCGTTCAACAACACCGTTCATTGAGGAGTGTAGGCAGAGGTAAATTGATGTACAATTCCCTTTTTCCTTGCAATAGGACTCCATCCACTAATTCTTGAACTTGGTTCCATTGTCTGAGCGCACCTGTCGTACCTTCAGCTTGTATAGGGATTCCAGTGTAGTTACCAATTTCTTAAAGGATTCAAATGTTTTTGATTTGGATTTCAGAAACATTACCCAAGAGAATCTTGAGTAGTCATCAATAACTATATAGCAATACAAGTCACCTACAATACTTCTTGTACTGACTGGACCAACGATTCCATGTGAAGGAGCTCAAGAGGAAGTTCTACAGAATGAACTTTCTTTTCCTTATGAGACTTCTTCGTTGTTTGCCCTTTTGCACGCAACACAAAAATCCGGAAGTTAGAAGTTTTCGACATTTACTCCTCTCACAAGATCATTCTGGATCAAGTGATTCATTTTCCTCGGATTTATGTGTCCCATTCTCCTATGCCAATAAATGGAGTCCTTCTTTGTAGCTTTGGACAAGAAGCATTGGACTTCACGATCCGTTGTGGAGGCCTTTGAGAGATCCAAAACATAAAGATCATTATATCTTGAAGCTGACATTAGGATTTGGTCCTCCGGGATCAGATAGTCTTTCTTCAGAACGTAGCACTTCTGGTTGTCAAAGACTACTTTGAATCCTTTATCACATATTTGAGAAAATGAAAGTAAGTTATTTTGTACTTGTTGGACGTATTTTACCTTATCAAACTTAACTTTCTTATTTCCTACTTCCCCTTGGGCTGTGATGTACCCGCCTTTGTTTCCAGCAAATGAACATGCCCTCCTTTGATTTGTCTGACGTTTGATAAGAGAGCTCTCTTCCCTGTCATGTGCATGGATGCTCTACTATCTACAATCCACGTGTTAGTCTCAACACTATAGCGAACACCCTATACATTAAATGAAAATATTAGTTTATGTTAGGAACCCAAGCCTTCACTGGCTTGGGTTTCCCCGAGGCATCACACATCATAACTCAACCCATTGACCATTTGAGGTTAAGGAAGCTCAGATGTCTGTTTGTTCTCATTTTCAGATGCTGAGGCGGATTTTTCTTTCCATAGTCCAGCTTTGTGTAAGGCCTGTTTGTGATAAACAAATGACTGGCTGATGGGTTGAACTTTGGATTCATTATCCCTTTTAGGAGGCATCATGGAGTTCCTCTTAAAAGATCTAGTTTTATATGCAGGAAGTTCAACTTTCCTCCTCGGTGTCTGATAATAAGGACAATGAGACGCAATGTGACTGTACTCTCCATAATTATAGCAGGATCTGTTTCAACTATATGGTTTATATGTTTTGGTGGAGATGTAGATGTCACACGGTCAAACTTATTTTGTTTAGATTGAGATACTTCTTTGTTAGATGTATGATCGAGTTTTACAAACTTAATTGTTTTACCTGGTTTTACATCTTTTATTTCTTGTTTACCTAGACTTTGACATGATGCTTGTGATTGATTAGGTTTTATAGTCCTTTTGGGTTCTGATTTTACTTTGTTTGACCCTAACTTTAAATTAACCTTTTCAAACACAATTTCTAGGTTAACACAAGGCATTTCCTTTTGCCTTTAAAGTGGCCTCCTTTTGTTTAGCGTCAGATTCATTGGATTTACTTACTGAATCTGGATCACTAACAAGAGGAGTTGACACCACATGATCCTTGATGGGGTTATTGTTAATCGGTTTACTTTTGGTGTTCATCAAGGTATCAGGTGGTGTGGAACCACTTTGTATCCCAATCCCTCCCCATTGTTTCTCTCTCTCACTAAATGTTGGAAAGTGTGAGATGAGCTTGTCCAACTGTGCAGTTTTTGTTTTAAGGAGTTGACTTCTACTTCTAAAACTGCTTTCTGGTTCTTAGTGTCCTCTAGGGAGTTCAGATAGTACCTAATGTCATTTGCTTGGTTAAAGGCAACTACCTCCATTTCCCTAAGTTGTTTATTCAATAGGTCTATCTTTTCCTTATAATTGTGCTCGTATTGTTTTAATACTCTATTAGCCTCAGTGCACAGTTCTAGATCCTTTACTAAGCTATCATTATGATCTAATAACCTAGAAAATTTCAAATCTATACTTTCTCAAAATTTATTTCAATCTAAACAAGCATGATTATTAAACAACCAGTCAGTAGTACTTACCTGAGATGTTGAAGAGGAATCAGCCATGAGCACAGAATCTGTTGTCTCTTGTTCCGGTGATTCTGACGTTGATGTAGATTTTTCTTCTTCAGCCAGGTGGTTGACCACATGTGCAGTGTCTTTAGAATTTGACATCGCGAGCTCTACTGCTATATCTCCCTCACTGGCAGAATCATCATCAATGTCCTACACACTAGCTATGTTGGACTCTCCTGGTGAGACGAACCAGAAGCTCTAGTCCTGTCCTTCATCCTCATTAGCAGTCAAGGCTTTGGGGTCCTTGCTTGATGAAGTAGAACTGCTAGATGTGGCCTTGTCCTGATGATTAAAGGACGAGAAGGGATTGCCATTCCCAATCTTTTTTGGCTTCACACACTTCCGCTTGAAGTGTCCCTTCTCACCACAGTTGAAACAAGTTACCTTTGACAAGTTACCACAGGTTGTATCTTTGGTAGCAACCAAGTTCTGTCTGGTTTTTTTTACAAACTTTTTAGCTCGTCAGACAACACTTGCCAAAGTCCACATTATGTCCATTCGTTCCAACTCCATTTCATCCACCTGTTCATAATCCTCACCTGCCAGGTGACAATTTTCTATCTTTCCAGCAACTAGTCCATCATAGGAGTGGACTACGGCAACTAAGAGATCCATGTGTTCTTTGGCCACCTCAACAATCACATTACCGAAGTTATCGGTTTTCAGTTTTGCTGCATTAGCTTCAGGTATAATATATTGGGTGCCAGATGACCCTGACGTTTCGGACCCTGAAGTTGACGGTGTGCTGGAATTGCTACACTTGAGACGAAGGTAGTCTGCAGTGGTGCGCCAGATGTCTTGGCCTGAGGAGTTGCATTGTAGAGTGTAGGATTCTGATCATAGTTGGCCTTTTGGGCTCTGTACTTCATCCTAAGCTCCTCTTCCCTCAGTTTCAGAATGAAGTCATTTATATCTAACTTCGAGAGCATCCCATTCTGTCTAAGATTTGAAATGAAAGAAGCCCATTTTTCTAGTAGTCCATTAGCAAAGTTGGATACCTTATCCTCCATCGACGTAGTTACTCCATGAGTGTGCATCTCACTCATCAAGTGGTAGAATCTGTCGATCACATCATCCAGGCCTTCCTTTCCCATTGAAGAGAAGTTGTCAAACTCCTTCTTCAAAGCTTTTGCCTTAATGGCCTTGAGTGAGGCATTTCCGTCATACCTCTTCTCCAACACATCCCATAATTTCTTTGCTTGAGTATACTCCGAGTACTAATGGAAGATGTCCTTCGGAATAGACTGAGTGAGCAAAGTGTAGACTTTCTTCTCAGCACTGTGTTTTACTTTCGGTGCATCCGACATGCCACTTAGTGTAAGCTTGACTCCGTCAACTCCTACTGGCATGCTGTACTCCAACTCTATTGCCTCCCACAAATTTGTATCTACTCCATTTAAGTAGATTTCAAAACATTGCTTCCATTGAGGGTAGTCATCTAACGTGATAAGCTTCGGGGGTTTATTGAGAATTCGCACTTCGTTCTCCAACAACAGTAGATTTTAAATACGTGTATCTCTACTTGCTGTGTATGTTGAAAATTGGTCCTCCATATCACTTAACTTTACTATTAACAAACTGTGATGTATGCGAATGAAGGTATGTGATTGGGCTTATTCGGGCGATTGAACAAATGCGGATGATGCAGTCGTGCGACTGAACAAATGCGGATGAGTCAGTCGGCCGAATATGAACTATGCGGTGAGCAGTCCAAATGAAGTTCTTAGTCGTACGAATGAGGGTACGAATGAGTCCAATCATGCGATTGGAGAATGCGAATGAACTCAGTCGTGCGATTGAGCCAATCGTGCAACTGAACTTGCTGAAGTTTGATAATTCATAGGTTAAACGTGTTTTGGCCGTAAAAACTCGAATTTTCACAAACCATAATCGCCGTATGGCGGAAAAACTAAACTTTAAGGTCAGGAACGTCTAAGACTCCGTTAGACACAAAAGGATTGCGTTTTTTTATGAAAAAACACAATTTTTTGTATCAAAACTATTGAATCAACACGTAATCAAGAGCCAAGGCTCTGATACCACTTGTTAGGATCTGGTATTTGAACGAAACACCAACTGATTAACGTGTTAAACCAAACCAAATAGTGCAGAATCCTATTTGATTGGCAATCCAATTAGTGAGAACGCACGTAGACACAATTGTATATAGAATCTAACGTCAAGAATCGATTAGGAATCGATCTACGGCGTTCTATGAACTTGGAGTACGAACTTAGAGGCTTCTGGACGGCTAGGGTACATTTGGAGTCGAAGTGTATTCAATGCTTACGTTTTTCCATGAAATAAGTGTTATTTATAGGTTAGGGTTGCTCATTCGTGCGACTGAACCATTAGCATGGTTCATTCGTGCGATTGAGCCATGTAGTTGACCCATTCGCATGACTGAGTGTTTAGTCGTGCAACTGAGTCAGTCACATGAAGTTGTTCAGGGTATGGACTATTTAGGCGCATGGACACTCAGTCGCATGACCATTCGGATGCATGACCACTGTTTGGGCGCATGGTCCAGTCGGACGCATGAGAACTTCACTTAAACCAAGTTTGAATGTATTCATTATTATAACATTATGTATATCAATCAAACAATCACAAACCTATATAATCTAGTCAATATTCGTTACACAACTCATTAATAAAATATTAAACATTATAAATCACAACCAAACATTATCATTTCATTAAATACCCAATATTACATCAGTGTAAGACATTCAAGACATATTTCATTAAGATCAGGATCTAGGTACATATATGTTTCAACAACTTGGACTCCAATATTAATTTCATTGAATTACCTTTTTAATGATAGTTTATACGTCTTCAAACTCAATCAGACGACTCAACAATAACCTTCACAAGATAAGTGCGCATTTCAACACCTTCTGTCTTGTGCTGTTTGTTTGACCTATTTAAAGATCTTTTCATAAAAATGTTTCTGAATGAAAGTTGTCCGGGAGACTTTGAAATAGTCAAGTATAATTTTTTTTTTAATTTTATGAAACTGTTTTCTATTTTTAAAACTTGTTCAAACACATACCAAACATTCTGTCCAGAATCTAAAATTGATGCAATAATCCTTTTCAATCTACGTTTCGCTTTTTAGCATTCTCTAAACGTCCTAACTTTTTGTAATGAATTCCAAACTCAAGTTATTGTTTTTTTATCATTTCGGACATCACCTTTGACTCTTGACATCCTAGCTTTCTTATGTACTCTACAACTATCACTATTATTATGAGTTTATCATGTGAGTTATCCATGCCCCTTTTTACTTTATTTCACATCTTTTGGGGTGAAACATGTTAGCCTTATCAACTTACACTTGTAAACATCTTGATACTTGTAAATGCACATGCAATTCATCTTTACCTTTTTGTCATGGTTATTTGTGTTATTGTAAGTCTTATATGAGATACATATTTTGTTTACAATTATTAACTATTGCTAGCCTGACGACGTCTTAGATCATTGGGCTGACAAGCCTATTTGGTGCTAAAGCCGATGTATTGTCGGCTCCTGATGACATATGCTTGTTCATCATGGGAACCAAGTACACTTAGCCAATCTTACAAACTTTTAATCAAGTCATATGTGTTCTATAAACTTGCTAACTCCTAACCATTTATATGAATTGCTACTTGTAAATCTTTTTATATATATATGTATGTTCAACCCATGGGAACTCACCAACTTTCAAAGTTGACCCTGTATTTTTAACATGTTTCAGGTTTGATACTTGAAGATCTCTTCTTGCTCATATAGGACTTAGACTTAGATAAATTAAACATTTTATGTTGTTGTTTATATTTATGTGTATTGTAATGACTTAATTGACTTGTATTGTTCAATTAATAATGGTATTTAATATTATTTCAACTTATTAGTTCCATGTGCTATGAACAATCGTTTCACATTCCTCCGCCTTGAAGATTCTGTCATCGGTCGGGGTGTGACACTCCAGCCTCACCTCCAAATTAAATAGGACCTCCATCAAAATGTTGAAATTGTTGAAGGATAGATTTGTTCCCTGTCATGTGCCTGGAGCATCCATTGTCTACAATGCACACATTATTGTTCTTGTCATATGGATGTCCCTGCACATAAGAAGAAAAAGTTAGTTTTGATTGGAAACCCAAGCCTTGTTGGTATTGAGATTTTCCAATGATGAGGATGATATTGAACCAAATTTATGCATAGGGGTTCAATATGTGTTTGTGAAGAAGAGGCTTGGGCTGCTACATCTTCTTTGATCTTCCATTTCATCCCTTGATTGATCATTGAGGATGAGCTTGATGAAGCTTGAGCAACATGACATTCTTCCGAAGCTTCTTTCTTTTTGGAAGAATCCTTCACCACCTTTTCTTCTGAAGTTGTCTTCTTTTGGGTTGGTTTCAAGGGGACTCTTTTGTTCTTTTGAGTCTTAACAACTTTAACTTTCGAAGCCATTTTTCCTTTAGAAGAAAGACTTTCTTCCGAAAGCAACCTTGCTACAGGATTGTAGTAATAATATTTAGCCATGTGGTTTTGCAGACCACATATTATGTAGGCAATGTTAGTCTTCTGGGAACGTGAAGATTGTTGTTTCTTGTTCTTCTTATCTTCATCATCAGTCTTTCCTTTGTCTTATGATCCTTTTATTGGATAGGAGTACTGGTACTACATACTTTTCCAGGATCAGAAATTCCCACCACCTAGAATCCAGCTGAGATGAATGCACCCTTTTGCTTTGGGTTAAACTTCAGCTTAGAATCAACCACTTTCTTGGAAGTTTTTCTGGCTGCCTTAGCCTGGCTTCTTCTAGCTTTGGTGTTTAGGGGTTGGTCATCACTAGTAAGAGGGATTTGGTTTACCTAATTCTCCTTGTGATGGTCTCCAAAGTTGCATCATTCTTTGACTCATGGGAAGGTGGCTCAGCAGATGAAACCTCTTGCTCTTTAGTACCACACCTTGGTTATCTAATAGACTCAAAAGAGTGTGGTGGAGCAATTTCATTGGTTCCCAACCCATCTTTGTTTTGATAACAAAGTTTGGAGCGAGAGGATGATGCAAGAATGGCTTGGAAGTTTTGCTCTGAGATAACATGTTTCCTGGCTTGAGCCTCAGCTGTGACAAGCTGGGCTTGAGCCTCAGACAATTTGGATATTAAATCCTTGATTTGAGTCTTGTAGTTGTATGTTCATGTTTTAACAAGGACATAGTTTTCTTTAACTCATCAATTTTCTTTTGATAGTTAGTTTCAGCCATTTTAAAATCAGATTTTAAGATAAATAAAGAATCAATATCAGATTTAATTTCCATATTGTAGTCTTGATATAACTTAAACTTAGCAATACAAGCTGGACTACAGAGATGTTCATATACCTTGGTATGATTTGTTCTGGCCATGAGTGCTTGAGCAGGAGTCACATCCTATACCATGAAGCTCCAGTCAACTTCTTGAGCTACATCTACTATTTCAGTTGACTTCCCAGTGGCTTTACATGTAGAGGGATGTGAGAAGGCTTGTGAGGTTCCCGGATTTGACTTGGGAGCCTTACATTCCCTTGCAAAGTGACCAAGTTGGTTACAGTTGTAATATTTGGCCTTGGTTTTGTCAAACCCAAATTTGCTGCTAGTTGGGTTTGAAGGAACTGCCTTCTAGTTCTTTTGAAGAACTTTTTTGCTCGGTAGGTCAGCAAAGCCATTTGTTGGATTATGTCCACATACTCTATATCATCTGGACTGAAGCACTCTAGATCATCAAAGCAATACTAATGATCACTAGAGTACCCACTCCTGAGACAAAGACACAACTGTCCTGAAAAGAACCTTGCTGAGCCTGTTGAGACCTTCGAGTCTTAGGGAATGTGATGTAAGGTCCAAAAAAATAGGATGACTATTGAGAATATGTTAGGTACAACTGAGCTTAGGGTGTCCTGAGCCTTTAGCAACCATTAAAGCGTTACTAGCAGGAAGGCTTAAGGGTCTACTCATCTGAATGCCCTTTTTGTTGTCCATCTTTACACGGTATCCATCAAGTATACCATATAGTTCAGTCATGGTGAGGGAGTTCAAGATTTATGTCCTCTTAATAGAGAAACTTTAGAACATCCACTCTTTGGGAGTGCACTCATGAATTTTAGAGTGAGATCTCTCGATTCAAGGGCAATTCCCACAGACTGAAGGGAAGAGATAAGATCCATGTACCTGAAGTATTGTTGGCTGAGGGTCTTTCCAACAATATGAGTGAAGTTCTCGAACTGCTACTTCAGTGAATCTTTCTTTGAATCATTAGAGCTAGAGTACATTTGAGATAATGCATCAAATAGTTTTTTTACTGACTTGCAGTGCTCAAACCCCACCATTATTGAGTTGGGTATATCAATCATAAGAACAGTCATGGCATTACTCTCAATGCCCATCTTCTTCCGGTCCTCATCATAGTAATCTTCAACGGCCTTCTCTATCATGGCACCATTTCCACCAGGTGCAACCACCTTTGGTTTATAAGGACCAATGACAATAGATTGCCACATTTGTCCATCTTAATACCTAATGAAGTCTTCAATGCATCGGCTCCATGATCTAAAGTTTTCAGGGGTGATGATAGGTGCTTTAGTTATCGTCCCTATCTCAACTTCAGATTTTTGGTTGAGGGCCATTTTTGAGTGTGGTGAAAGGGGGAATAAAGAAAAAGTTGATTTGGATGGTAAGATCTCCAATCAAGAGCCTAAAAAGCTTTGATACCAATTGTAGGATTGATGTTTGTCACTAACACTTTGTTTTTCTATCAACTCACTTACTCACACATGGTTTTGGATGAAGCAGGATCTCTTCTAAGAGTTTATAATTATATGTGAAGTAACAAAGAACACAAGAAAATAATTTTCAAGGTACTTGTATATATTACTTCTCAACTCAAATTATTACAAGACTCTTACAAGCATGTTCCAAGAGTTACAATGAGAAACTAATATACTATCACCTACAGCCGGATATACTTTAATACCAGCTGGAAACCTATAACTAAAGCAATACTACAAAGCTAAAGTTAAAGGATCTTAGATAATGTCTTATCTAAGATTAGGTAGTCATGACATGTCCATGACTTACCTTTTGTCACTAACTAAAGTTGGTAACTATACTAACTGATAAAGGTGAACAGTGGAACAAAGTATGGTCAACTACATGGCTTTTTGAGAAAGCGCCATAAAATATATCAGAGGTCTGCAGCGGAGTGTCATAAGGACCATTCTTATGCCTACTGGTTCATAGCAATGTCTTCCGAAGGTTAATTGGCTTCGGAAGAACAAGTTCTTTCGAAGCCAATTATACTTTGGAAGAGACTTACTTCTTTTGAGGGGGGACTTCTTCTTCGGAAGTCATCATCTTGAAATCTTCTAAGTCATGAACTTCGGAAGAAAAGACTTTGTCTTCGGAAGTTGGAGTTTTCCTTTGGAGTTGTTCTTGAACTTGCAGTCGGAAGAACTCCATTTGTCTTTGGAAGTTCCACACTTAGCTTCAGAAGTTCTTTATTAGCAGCACCAAAATTCTTTAAGTGTTTGGTTTTGGTTGCACCAGCCTTTCTTAATCCAACACATTCCAATAAATAAAACCAAAATTCACTTCATAAAGTGCAATCCTCCATATTTCTTTTGTGCAAAATGTTTGTCCAGACCTCTCAAAGCCTCATCATGCACGTTTAGTCCCCTTAGTGACTCAACATGAGTAACATTAATACGTAAATGAACCTTCATTCCTAATACCCTGACACATATGGGTTTAACTATTTTTCTTATGGCTCAACATGTTAGAACCCACATTTGTCTTTCCTAAGTGATATTAGATTTCACAGTCATAGTCACTGAACAACCCAAAAACATCTCTGTGTCTCATGTTCAGTTCTTTTTATGAAAATTGTATTGAGAACTTTTATGGTTAGTTTATATGACACACTTGGAGAATAGCGTATAGTTTCTCATTTTACAACAATTCCAGGACTATCCCTACATGTTTTCCATGATCCTCCATGTCCTCAATAAAAAATGATATCTTCAATGAGCACTATGACATATTCATTCAAACATGACTTACACATCCAATCATCAGCTCTGTGAAACTGTAGGTACCTTAGTTACCCCAAAATGCATAACTATGAACTCTTAATCTTTGTAACAAGTTCTAAAGCTTTCTTTGGTATGTCATCCTTATGTACTCTAAGATGATGATTTCCAAACCGATATCAATATTCCCAAAGGTATGTTGACACTTGAAGCTGATCGAAAAAATCATTTATCCTTGGAAAAAGGTAACGGTTCTTGACCGTTAGCTTATTCAGCTTTGATAGTCAACGCACGTCGAAGGATCTATCCTTCTTCTTGACACAAAGCACTAGTGCCCCATTGTGAGTGACTGGGTCGTTGAATACCCATATCTACAACTAGTGAAGTTTAATAGACAAATTTTCCACTTTCAAATGTGCTAAGAGATAAGGTATCCTAACAACATGCATCGTGTTAAGTACCAGGTCAATCTAAAAGTCCATATGTTATGAAGGAGGCGACCATGCCAAATCCTTCGGGAACACTTCTTGAAATTCTCACACAACCGATTTGTCATCTAGCTCTTATTCCTCAGCTTTCATGCTCATAATCTGCATCTTGTCCTCTTTTGATCTCTGTACATGTACGTTAACTATCTCACCATTTTGCAAAGGCTTGCAAGCAATCTTCTCGTAGAAGATGATCTCAGCCCTTTCCTTAACAATTAGTCCATTCTTGTATTCACGTCAAACTCCCAACACAAAGTCATATAAAATCTATTGTAAAGGCACGATCCTCTAATAGCACATTACAGTCCCAAAGTATCTCCCAGTATTTACAAGATTACCATTAGCCCATTTCATAACACATATCCTCATAGTTGGGGTCAAGTCCAACTTAGTTATAAAAGTCAAAGTCGTTAGGTTTGGGTCCTATCAAGCATTACTAACACCAATCCTAAATGCCTTTCTATGAATAGGGTTGCCATATTACCTTGCACTGGGTTTGCACAAGTTGCAGGCCAGATTTTGAATTGTTACTATGTTTTTGATCAACCATCTGACCTTGAATCCATTTTAACCTCGCATATGCATTTTGATTATGCTCTCAACTTCTACACTCATAATGTCAACGCCAAACTCTTGCCAATTTGACCAACATATTAATCGACACAATTGGGTTCACCAGCACCTTAAAGCCCTTGGCTAAGCGCTCCAATTGCTTGAAACTGAAATACACATGATGTGGCATCATAGTCAGATGGTGCAGATTGCACTTATAACACTCTGACCAAGTGTTGGCATAGTCCTTTGTTCCCAACACGGCAACCATATATCCTTTCACGACCTTGTCCTTCTTGTCCATTTAAACACCATCTAACTTACCTGATTCCTTAACATCCTTCTATGTCTCATTAGCTTTCTCCATTCTCCAATATGAACCAGCTCGTCAGCCAAAGTACATGTCTTAAATATTGCACTCTAAATGGTTGGGGCTGCAACATTGACCATAATTCCACGCTTGTGGAACCGGCCCCTTGATGTGCTCTCAACCCTTATTTGATTTATGTGTCATAATTATGGCATCAACTTTGCTAACTTATGGAATTGGTAGGTATGGGTTTCATGACCACATCCTACCATTGCATGTTTCCAAGACACAAGGTCTAACTTTTCCATGTAGTCCACAAGGTAGTACTTCTCGTTTACCAATCCTTTAAGCTCATCCAAAGTCATGGCCATTACAACCTCCATACCTCAAACTTGTGTTTGGGCATTTGTACTGCGTTTGTTCATTACATAATTCACCTTTTGATTTTGAGAAAATATATCAATGTCCACATCCATTCCAATTTTCTCAATGCAACGGGTCAGAGTTATTCCATCAACTTTCCCGTCATACTACTCTGGCTTGCATGTCATGAACTTCGTGTACGTATAAATAATACTACCTCGAATGTCATTTCCTTCGACGCCATTAGTTCTACCATGATCAACTATAATCCTCTAGGATAAACACATAGCTCAGTTCAGACACATCCTTTATATATCAAAGATGTTTATATATAGGGTTCCCCGTAGTGTTCCCGCCACACTAACGATATACCAAGAATGGCGCTTAAACCAGTTACATGAATCCACTTATTCCATCAAGTGTAATTCTAGGACATCCAAATGTCCAATGCCCCAAGTCTTAAAGATCAGTTCGAACAATGCAACATAGGTATAGGGAGTCTCACCTCTCTACTTCAACTATTCAAAGACCAAGTACATCTTGAACATGTAGTCAATTTCAAGGATCACAAAAATAAAAGAGGGAGCAACTTCTCATAGCTACTGGCCTAAAATGTCACAGTATGATTTCCATAAATGCTCAAGATAGATTGTACTTATTAAAAGATAAAGGAGATAGATGTTTTCATATCATTGATTATCATAAGAACGGAAATCCAATGTCCCATGTATAGAATGGAAGATTCATACTAACTATGACGTTATCTCACGAAAGAGTTTGCTAGATTTTGCATGCATTGCAAATTTCAATTACATGTGCACCTGTAATGGGAATGTGCTTTGCATGGTCAACCCTAGCAACTCCTCCATGAGTCAACGCATATTATCAAGTAAGTGTTATCCATGATTGGAGAATCAAGGATATGGTCACTAATAAGAAAGCATTCACTTGGGTAAGGAATACTTAAAGGAATCCATTTCGTATAGTCCAAAATCCAATAAAGCAATTATTTGACCAAAGTACACTATTGCTCTTGTCTATTGGTGTCATGTCAACTAATGTGTTCATCTTCCAAGATTCAACTCACAACATAGGTATACGAGCAGACGCATATAATAAAGTTGGCTTAATAACCTAGTCCCTTTAAAAGAATCCTTATGGCGGCACTTATCAATCAAGACCAAATAATAGTCAACCGAATAATAAGAGGATAACCTTACCTAATGCTTTCTTAAGGTTGACACAAAGATGATACAAAGACCAAAGGTTTTCCAAATAAGAACATCACAACTAACACATAAGAGAAGCTAACCAACACAACTGATAATGCACATAGAACATTCACATGTATAATTGTGCACATATAATCCTACTATGCATACTACATGTGGGTACTTAGGTTATAGTCTAAGTCGAATAATCCACCTATTTCTATATAACCAATGGCTCTTATACAAATCTGGCACACCCCCACTTATAACACAAGGATGTAATGGACGGGATCGTCATAACACATGTTAATTAATAAAGATGCATTAAATGATGTAAGCCAGCGTGTCATGACGTCACCCGAAATAAATGGAGACTTGTGTATCAGTTAGTCAATTCCATGACAAACATAGTCAAACAATCAAATGAAGTTTAAATCCCACAACTTGGGAACAAGTAAACAAAACATGATAACAGAGATAAACCCAACAAAACATAATGTCAGAAACACTAAGGCAAGTCTCTAAATGCAATCATAAGGTCATCACTAAGGCATCATCCCTAACTATCCTCGATGGTTGTTACTTGAAAAGATATGCTTAAAAGGGTCAACATATTGTTGGTGAGTTTGTAGGTTTAAAATAATAAATAAAACTTGATGTTGTGTAATAGTTTGGTAGGACATAAGTGCATACAGTTATAAGCAAGCAATATCACATGTAAACATGAGCCTCAAAACTAAACCTATGACGTATACATAGATCTTGTTGGAACATATTCACCCTAGGGCCAGTCCGTGGCCACTATTAGTCCCAGCTAGTATACTAACAAACAAGGGTAGGGGTGTCAGCCTAATAATACTATCAATACCTATCCGTCGACTCCAACATCAGAGTTAAATAGTTGTGAATAAAGAACCACATAGAAAACTCATACATGTACTAGATATAAAGTTGCAAAAGCAGTAGCACATAGTCCGAAATGAATAAATGAGTTCATAACATGAAAAGGGTTAAAAATACTTTTCCTTCTTGATGTTTATAAATAATTGTAATTAAAACAGGGTAGTAAAACTCACCTCAAAATAGCAAAGTCCCAAAGTTCACATTAAGAATTCCAAATCACTACAGAACACTAAAACAACAAACAGATTACTAAAGGGCCAAGTTGACCTAGTTGGTGTAGTCTTCAAGGTCTAGCCTTTAATGTCCATTATGGTTCTTAATTTTGCTCTTTTTAAAAGTCACTTAATTAATTTTAAGTATTAAACTTGTCTATATTTGATTATTTAGATTCAAATCTTTATTTTTAATTTCAATAAAATATTTCGGCATGAAGACCTGATTGCGCACCAGTTTTGATTAAACTGGTTGCAGATCGAAACAACAACGAAAAGTTTTGTAACATGATTCATTGGAAATATAAGACTTTAAATTGAATTTCAGAAAAAATAATCATCTCAATTGGATAAAATATGAGAATGATATGACTCGACAAACACAGACCAACCTGTTGTCCAGATTCGTCAGTTTTGACCTTTAGGTTTGTGTGTTGTGTTTGGAGGACCAAACGATGTCGAAAAGATACGAGACCACTCATTGAAATTATTTTTAGATGAAAAATTCGACCCATTTGTAGCTTTTATGACCTTAATTAAACCTGCAAAAGATAACCTATTTTTCTAAAAGCAAATTGTCCAAATTCTTACCTTTGTTTATTGGATTCAGAAACTCGGTTTTCGACCTTTATTGACCCGAAACCTATCAGAATGTTTAAGACCCCAAAATATCCATTAATTCCAAATTTCATGAGGTTACAATCCCAACTCAAAGATCAATGAACAATCAAGAACATTGACACTAAGGTTTTACCGATCGGTGGCTCCGACACTTGAATGCCAATATCTTCCGAGAGTTATCATCCCAACAATGAAAAGAAAGAAGAACAAGTGAAGAATATTAGTATAGGATGATGAATTTCATCAAATACTATGATAAAATAAAGATAATATCAATTTATTTCTTACCGGAGAATGATTGGATGAATGATTCGGATCAATACTTGTTCTTGAACGAAGCAATACACCAAAATTGATGGTTTGTTGTATTTGGATGATGATTTTAGATGAAGATGATGAAGAACAAGAAGAAGATGGATGGTGACGGCTAGGGTTTCACTTTGAAAGAGTCTTAGAGAAAACGTTTTGCAAGAAATGAAAGGAAAACAAAGGGAAGCCCCCTTTTTAGATTAATTCGGCCAAGGGGTGCCTTAGATGGGCCTCCCGGGCCCTTGCCCATTTCGTTCAATTCCGTCTTGTCCTAATATGCGTGTCATTCAATTTTTTATGTTTTCAAATTCCACGCGACTATACGATTACAACGGACTATTATATGCTATATAAATTATTGACTTAATTACACAGGTGGTCCCTATGGTTAGTCTTGATTTTACTTTTGGTCCTTAACTTTTTGAAATTACAAGGTCAGTCCAATAGTTGACATAAATGTAACATGATTGGTCCTTATGTTGGATGGATGTTAAGTTTTTTGTTAAATTTTTATAAAATGACCATAGTACCCTTATAATAAAAAACAAATGAAAATAAAAACTAAACTTAGTGGGTTCCACTTAAAACCACAACCTCACCCCATTTCATCTTCCCCACCCCACCCCATTTCATCTTCCCCACCCCCCTTTATCAACTCTGATGACCCAACCACCACCTTTTGTCGCCACTCTCCCTCAACCACCAGACCCAATTTCCGGTGACCTGTACTCAAGTTTTTCCTAGCTTGCTTGATATATTCTTCTGTTACTTTCTCATTTGATCTTTTGGTAACTAGCAAGAGATCTATGGTGGAGTATAATGGGTTCTATTGAGGGGGTTGGTGGAGAGGGTGAATCAGGTGGGGGTTGCGGTTTTTCGACGATGTCAAATTCTTGTGAGGTTTGGGGTAAATAACAGTTAGCCCGGTAACCGATTTTCAAGGTGCAGTGGTGGTTTGTGGCAGTTCATGGTGCTTCAAAGAAAGAAGAAACGAAAGACAATGGTGCTATGGTGTTAACCGATTTTCCGACATGGCGGCAGTAGCGGTCATCGGAGTTGCAGGGGGAGACGAGGAAAATGAAGTAAGGTGGGGTTAGTGGGGTTGGTGGGATAATATGTATTATTTTAGTTTTTAGTTTGAGAGGGTAATTTCGTCATTTCACGTGTACTTAATAGTCAAAATTAACGGAGATCCAGTTTTGGACCATCGTTTTTACGTTTGTACAAAGTTTTGGACCAACCTTGTAATTTTAGAAAGTTAGGAACTAAAAGTGAAATCAGACCTAACCACAAGAACCACTCGTGTAATTAAGTCTAAATTATTAATTTATATTTTTGGAATTAAATTAAGTCTATTTAGTAGACTTTAGGCAAAGCCCAATCATGTCTGATTTTTGTTTGCATTCTTAACATACGAAGTATATGTTACATTTTTAACTCCTTAGTCCAATCTTATACACGCAACTGTCATGCTAAGTCCAAATCGATGAACATACATTGTCACCATGCCAAGACCAACTAGAACATATTATACCCATAATACACAATTCTAGAACTTAACTTGTCTACATGTATCTAATGTAGCATTCTCAGACCAAGTCAACATTAGGTCAACATACAAGTCAATGTCAAAGAGTAAAGTCCAAAAGTCAATGGTCAATATAGCTATTTTGGTGACGGATGTCACATCTTCTTAATAATTCCGTCAAAATAACAAAACATATATATAAGTTAGAAGTTTTCTAAACCAAACAGGGTGATGTTTAACATTTCACTCATTGTAAAATTCAGTCCCAAAATCAAAATAAACCATTTTCATGTTCCTTAAGAAAATCTAAAGTTATCTTTAATTTTTGGTTTCTGAAAATGAGTTCGTACCTAAATTTCATCACTAACTCCTTATTCAACATAATCTACATTCATGACTTAAAATAACAATTGGGCCTTTAAGGTTTACGATGGACGATTAACTGCAAGCATACTAATCCACGAACATAATGTGAAATTAGTCACGATAAACTCAAATAAAAACCAAATTAAGCATATTTACGCCTGAATTTTGTACAGAGAGACTTAATTCAGTTATTTTGTCGAGAAATTATTCGTGTGATTTGGGAGGAACATACCGATTTCGCACTTGTTCCATCTTCGAAAGGGGGTCTAAACTGCTTGAATGAAAGATCCTTCAACGACGTAGAAGAAGAAATCGCTATGCACCCTATCTGCGAAAAGCAAACTTTTTGACATAGAGAGAGCTCTTCGATTTTCAAAATGATTTCAAGATGGGGAAGATGAAGTTGACTAGAATTTTGGGTTGTGAATATGATTGATAGGACAGTTGCTGTTAAGAAGAAACATAAAGGACTAACATTTTTTTGTACCCATACGAAATTACCATAATACCCTTAAAGATATCATTTGTTAGATCTATGCATGAATATTATAATCTAAAATATTCATAGCCTTCAGATCTAAAAATAAACAAATCAAAGACCCAAATTTAGTTAATGGGTTTTTACAAATTTAGATCCGCTACAAATCACACCCGAAGCTCTAGATCAACCAAACAGCAAGCTTTTAACACTTGACAAGCACAACACAACAACCCATTAGAACTTAGACAAAAAAATATATATAAAAGAGATAAAAGAAACAACTCATTAGAAATTAAACAAAGAAGATATAAAAGAGAGGAGAAAACCGTGTTTCAAGATCTCTTTAGTAAGAGTTGACAAAATTAGGAAAAGACATGTGACGGTAAAACGTATCTTCATTATTAAAAAATAAAGTGAAAAACTCAAAAAAGTAAAGAGCTAAAAATTGCAAAATATGTGAGTTTTAACTTAAGTTTTGACATGTTACCCCCAAAAATGAAACCAAGAATTTGCAGATTTTAAACGTGGGCTATGCGTATGCGTCTGCATATTATAGTGGAAACATCGATCATTTGTATCGTCACTACTTACCATCTCCACCATGGAATGAAACTCCACTTTATTATTCCCATAATTCATATTCATGTAATAATTCACTCTTGATCTTGAAGCAGTTGAATGAATCTGTTGTAACTGAGATGGCACTTGTTAAACAAGTCATGGGTTGTTCCGTGATGGAGAAATCACTGTCGTTTCCTTGTTCAGACCATCTCAAATCCGTCAACCGTAGCCGCAATAAAGTGCGGGTGAGGCTTGGAACGAGGATTCCGGTGGTGAAGGCCGCCATCAGTGAGGATTTAGCGGAATTTGTGAAAGCAGAAAAGGCGGTTGCCTTCAAGGTGAGAGCTGTGCTGACTGTTCGGAACAAGCACCAGGAGGATTTCAAAGAGACACTCGTCAAGAAGATCGACGCTCTCGCTGATCAGATCGGGAGGAATGTTGTGCTCGAGCTTTATAGCATCGATATTGACCCAAGTAGGCAACCTGTTTGATGAAATGCCTCTGTGAATACATGATTTTTTTTATTCTTTAATTTTTGCTGATCTGATCTGAGTTGGGGTTTTCTTTCTTTTTTCTTTCTTTGATGGTGTAGGAACCAGGAATCCAAAAAAAAGCAAAGAAGCTGTGTTGAAAGACTGGTCTCAAAAATCAAATCTCAAATCTGAAAAAGTCAATTACACATCTGATATATTGGTTGATTCGGATTTTGGAATCCCAGGGGCCATTACCATCACCAATAAGCACCAAAAGGAGTTTTATTTGGAGAGTATTACCATTGAAGGTTTTGCCTGCGGCCCTGTCTATTTCCCTTGCAATTCCTGGGTCCAGTCCATCAACGATCGTTCTGATCCCAGGATTTTCTTCTCTAATCAGGTCATTTTCTTTCACAACTCAAAGCTTTCAACTTGATAACTCAATTCAATCCTCATGATATGCAGTCATACTGGTATCTCCTTGCTTGACTTTCATCATCAAACCATTTTCAGTTGTTCAATATTCATGACCAACTTCTTATAGATATAGAAATGAAGTTTACACCTTCTCACAGCTAACTTTGAACCATCAGCAAAATAGAAACCAACTTTGAGTTTATTCATATGCAACCTTCTTAATATGTGAAATATAAATTTCTAACGTCCCAATGGTTCTTGCAAAAACTGCTTATGTGACAAAGTTCAAAAATTAAATATATTTACAATTTGGAAAAATGATGTTACTTGCCACCTTAGTTGTCACGTGTCATATACATATAAACTATAACGAGAACTAAAATGCTACACCAACAATTTAAAACAACACAAAAAATAACTTTAAACAGGATACAATCGATTATTTAATGTGACTTGGTTGCTAAAGTTGCCTCTAGTTTAAGGTTTTTCTCCAAAACGAGAAAAAGAATGTAAAATTCGTTTCTATTTTATCTTGCTTACTCTACTCAATAAGTACCAATGGTTATATTATCTAATAAACAGCTATATGAACTCTTGACGGATATTGAGATGTGATCTGATTGATGAATAATAAGTTGACAACTTGCATAAAAGCAAGTACATGAAATCTCGTATCAAGCTTACGCTTTTTATGAATATTATTATACCCTTCAACAGCCATATCTGCCAGATCAAACGCCTGCCGGGCTAAAATTACTAAGAGAAAAAGAGCTTAAAGATTTAAGAGGAGATGGGAAAGGAGTCAGGAAATTATCAGACCGAATCTATGATTATGATGTTTACAATGATCTTGGAAATCCTGACAGGGGAAATGAATTTATTAGACCGTTATTAGGTGGTCAAAAGATTCCTTATCCAAGGCGGTGTCGCACGGGCAGGCTACCTAGTGACACTGGTGTGTGTTTTAACCGTCTTTTGTTCAAATGGCAAAATGGCAGGTTGGGTAGTGGGTTGGTTCAAAATGCGTATTTTTGGGTAGTCAGAATAATTTGTTTTTCTACAATATGATTTCAGATATTTTAGCCGAGAGTCGAGTGGAGAAGCCTTTTCCTTTATATGTTCCAAGAGACGAACAATTTGAAGAATCAAAACAAAACACATTCGCAACAAGTCGGTTGAAGGCGGTGCTACATAATCTTTTGCCTTCAATGGTGGCAAACATTTCTAAAAAACACGATTTCAAGAGTTTCTCACAAATTGAGAGTCTTTACAGCGAAGGAGTCCATCTCAAATTAGGGCTTCAAGATGACATATTAAAAAAACTTCGGTTGCCAAATTTGGTGACTAGGCTCCATGAGTCTAGCCAGGGTGGCGGTCTTCTCAAATATGACATCCCCAAGATTCTTTCGAGTAAGCATCACACTTGTAATCTAATTTGACGTGGGGATATGGCAGTCTGGGTAACGGGTCAAATATAGTTCGATGAGCTAGATCGGGCTGACCCAGATTTTATGCAAATTTTTTATTTGTTTATTAATAATTTGCATCTCATATATAATTCCAAAAGTTTGAATATTTTCATATTATTCTGTTTATTATTATTATTTTTTTAAAATGATGGAGGTTGTGGCACTAGAACTGCTCTTTGGGATTTAAGCTTAATTTTCTATTTCACGTGTTTGACTCGTTAGAGGTCAAACCCAATCTGAATTAACCCATTCTTAATAAATGGGAACAGTGGGTTGAAATTTTGTACTCTTCTTTTATATTCTCAGAGGACAAATTTTCATGGTTACGTGATGATGAATTTGCTCGCCAAGCGTTAGCAGGGGTCAACCCGGTCAACATAGAAAAGCTTAATGTTTTTCCACCAGTGAGTCAACTTGACCCTGAAATCTATGGCCTACAAGAGTCTGCCCTCAAAGAAGAACACATTTTGCGCTATCTTAATGGTCTCACAGTACAGCAGGTGAAAACTCTCTTAAATAAATACCATAGAGGTGGAAAATGGGTGGTTCTGTAACACGTGAAAATTGATTCGGGTCAAATGAGTAATTTCCTGGTATGGGATACGCGTCAGCTCGGAATGCCCAAGACACATTTTGCGTGGGATTATTATTAAACAATTAGTTATTGTGTCAAATACGATTACAAAATTTATATTATCTCAAAAATAATCTATTATTTTAATAAAAGAACTTAGGAGGATTTATGCATTAGTTCACCCCTTTTATCCATAATTATTAAAATTTTATGTATAATTACCGTGTCAATTATGATTACAAAAACTACTTTTTTTTTTAAATTAATATCATTCTTATAACAAAACGGTTTAGGAAGTTTTATGCATTAAAAAACACTTTCGGTCCAATGCTGTAGAGCTTTTCATAAATAATTTCCTGTCAAATATGATTAAAAAATTAAATAATGTAAATTCTTTTACGTGTTTAACTTGTAGAAATAAATTAATCACCAACCAAATGTTTTTATTTAAATGGGTCATAATTGCTACCTCTAAGTTAGATTAGCGATTATTTCATAATTTTCTCATACATTATTTACGTAGTGAGATATGTAACCGAAACATGAGGAATATTTTGTACAATTTTACAGGCTATGGAGGAAAATAAGCTATTCATAATTGACTACCATGACATATATTTACCGTTTCTTGACCGGATAAACGCACTTGATGGGCGTAAAGCATATGCAACCCGCACCATACTTTACCTGAACCCATCAGGCACACTTAAGCCTATTGCTATTGAGCTTAGCTTGCCACGGGCCTTACCTGGTTCACAGTCAAAACGTGTGGTCAGCCCACCAACAGATGCCACTAGCAACTGGACCTGGCAACTGGCTAAAGCCCATGTCTGCTCTAATGATGCTGGTGTTCACCAGCTTGCAAACCACTGGTAAGCAGACCTAAACTAAGAAAAATTACAAGGTTGAGGGATTGGGTAATGGGTTATACGTATAAATTATGGTCGAATCTCTAAACAAAATTATTAACAACTAGTGTGTAAGCATTAGCATGACTAGAATAAGGGCACACAACATGAAATAGAGACAAACTTTACATTTTTTCATGAATCTAGCATCCTAGTTCAAATTAGAAAACAACACCTCTAGGCTCTAGCTGCGTTCTTGTATTTATTCATATCATAGAAATTCACTAACTTCCCCTTTTGTAACTAGGTTACGGACACATGCAACCATGGAACCTTTTATATTGTCGGCACATAGACAATTGAGTGCTATGCATCCAATATACAAGCTTTTGGAACCACATATGAGATACACACTAGAAATCAATGCTAGCGCCCGCCAAAACCTAATTAATGCAGATGGTGTCATAGAGCAATGTTTTACACCCGGACGTTATGCTATGGAAATAAGTGCTGCTGCTTATAAAAGTTGGCGGTTTGATTTAGAAGGCCTCCCAGCTGATCTCATAAGAAGGTATATATATATATATATATATATATATATATATATATATATATATTTGAAATATTTATACCTCACCAATACTTCTTAGAAGTGGCAATGTGATAACAACCTTACCTGCCCATTTTGCAATCTCAAATGCTGATTGTGCTAATGTGTGTAGGGGTATGGCGGTTCCAGACCCAAGTCAGAAACATGGACTGAAGCTTCTAATCGATGACTACCCGTATGCTTCTGATGGGCTATTGATTTGGGAAGCCATAGAGAAATGGGTCCAAACTTATGTAACCAGATACTACCAGGACCCATCGCATGTATGCAATGACAGAGAGCTCCAAGCATGGTACACGGAATCAATCAACGTGGGCCATGCGGATATCCGCCAAGAGACGTGGTGGCCCACGTTGGCTGACGCTGAGGACCTGACGGGCATCCTGACAACCATCATCTGGTTAGCTTCAGCCCAACATGCGGCACTTAACTTTGGTCAATACCCGTACGGGGGCTACATACCGAACCGGCCTCCGCTAATGCGACGACTGATTCCGGAGGAAAACGACCCGGAATACACAACTTTTGTGGAGGATCCACAAAATTACTTCCTGTCAGCGTTGCCAAGCATGCTGCAATCAACAAAATACATGGCAGTGGTGGACACATTGTCTACTCATTCATGTGACGAGGAGTACATAGGCGAGAGGCAACAGACGGACACTTGGACGGGGGATGGTGAAATGGTAGAAGCGTTTTATGAGTTTTCAAGTGAGATTCAGAGGATAGAGAAGGAGATTGAGAGAAGGAACCGAGACATGGGTTTAAAGAACCGGTGTGGTGCGGGTGTTTTGCCATATGAACTTCTTGCACCGAGTTCACAATCTGGTGTGACTTGCCGAGGGGTTCCTAACAGTGTGTCTATTTGATTTGAACCACTTTTAGTTTTATGTATGTAGGTTTGTGATATGTATATGAATTATCTGGTGTAATTGTGATTTAAGTTCATAAGTTGTAAGATAAGATGGTGTAACAAATGCTGGGTTGGGTTGGTTTGTTTTGTTCAGACTAATAGTAAATAAATAAATAAATAACCGAAGTTATTGTTATTTACATTGCCAAAAGAGTTTTGATCCACAGAGAAAAAGAATCAAAAGAGTTGGACCATTAGTTAAACTTGATGTTTGGTTTCTACTTTCTAGTGGAGACCAACCATACAATACAACTAGGTCAATGTGACGACCCCTTACTTTTGCTTGCTTTTAATAATTCATTCATACTTTTGCTTGCTTTAATAATTCATTCATACTTTTGGTTGCTTTAATAATTCACCTCACCACTTATTATCCAAATCAACTTCAAAACTCTTCATCTAGGCCCTACATTGGGCTGAACAAAATCATCTTCTAAATCTAAACAACTTTTTATTCTTAACTTGTTCAGAAAATGATATCAAATAAATTTATAGGTCAACTAACTTTTCTATTACTTGCCATCCTCATACCTCTTTCTAAATTATCTATCTTCTTAAGTTTGCACTCGTCTCAATCTGTACTCATGAGAATAAGTACGGCATTGTATATTCGATTTTTCATCAAAACAAGTAAAACCGAAAAAAGATAGTTTTGTTTGTGAACTTCTAGTGTTATTACTAGGTAAAGTGGATTTAACAAGATCTATTGGTTGATGAATTTTTTTACTAATAATTGAAAACTTTTGATTTTGTTACTAAAGAAAACTCACTTCCATAATTATCGTAGATTTACATTCATTTTTACCATTTCACTTACGAGGAATGTACGTTTCCTTATTTCTCTTATAATCATCATGGTAACAAAAATCGCATGGAGATTAGGTATAAATATATGATGAATATCTGAATGTGATTGTTTTAACCCAATAACATGTAAATGAATTAATTTTTTTATTTTAGATAGAAATTGTAAGGTCCCATTCCCGAGACGCTTACAGTTGAACAATCATTGCACATAAAACATATATTTATATTTACTAAAACATTGTAACGGAATACTTAATAAACCATTTCATATATGAATAATTACTTTTGCAAAATAATACAACATTGTTAACCAACACGAAAATCTCATTGTTTGCATTATATCACAAAAACACCGTTATATAAAATGGATGACATCCAAAAATAAGCCAAGTAGCTGTCCCGTGCCATCCTCAACAACAATCACCTGCCAATTGGAAAATACATAAAAATCAGCATTTGTGAGTGAGTTCTAGTTTTGTAAAAATGTAATACTTTACATCCGTTTAAATCCATTCTTTACTTTCATTCGCGATGATGAATCATACGTACAAGTGATCAAGGCAACGGAAAATGAAATGTCATCTATGAAAGATAACCATGTTTTGGACGTAGTTGACCTCCTAAAAGGAAATAAGGTTATTTCTAATAAGTGGTTTACGTAATAAAATGTAAAGATGATGGGGGTATCAAAAGATACAAAGCTATACTCATAGCAAAAAATGTTATAACCAACATGACGGGATTGGTTAT
This sequence comes from Flaveria trinervia, assembly GCA_025506515.1. NCBI lineage: Eukaryota > Viridiplantae > Streptophyta > Magnoliopsida > Asterales > Asteraceae > Flaveria > Flaveria trinervia. The sequence continues at coordinate 111,555 of CM046445.1, read as the reverse complement.
GGTGAGACTTTCTTTCTTGTGGTAAGATTTACACGTATTTCTCTTAGCTATAGTAGAAATATGGATGTTGAATTTCATCAAGCAGATGTAAAGATTGCTTTTCTCGATGGAGAATCAGATGAATAGATCTTATGTAACAACCTATAGGTTTTGTAAAGAAAGGTCAATAAATAAGAGTTTGTAGATTGTTATAATCAATCTATAGCCTTGAAAAATTTTCGAGGTAGCGATATATACATTTTTATAATATTATAATGTCATATGATTTCAACATTATTCAAGAGGATTGAATTCTAAAAGATCCAAAGGGAAATTTATCACATTATAACCATATGCTGATGATATATTAGTAGCTGGAAATGACAAGGAGTCTATCATTGATGATATATCTTTCTAAGAACCTTATATCAATAAGATCATTAAATGCTTTTATATGCAATATTGCAAACATGTTGATACATATATGACGAGTAGTGAGGGGTTAAGAGAAAGAATGTGTCTTAAAACCCACAAGAGAAAAGAGAAAATGAAATTTGTTCTTTTTTCAAGTGCAATTTGAAATCTTATGTATAGTATGATGTGCATAAGATTGGACATATGCTTTGTTGTAGGCATGGTAAGCATATGCTTTGTTGTAGGCATGGTAAGCATATACAATCCAATAACGGACTCATGCACTAGAAGGTTATGAAGAGGATACTAAGGTATCTAAAATGTATCATCAATTAATCATTGTGCTATGATGGAAATGATTTGAAAATAAAAGGATTTATTGATGTTGATCGGGATATAGATGTGAGAATATCTACATCCAGATAAAACCTGTTACATGATACAAATGACCCCATAGCATCTCAATGTGGTACCCTTCCTATTAAGTCTTGCGATCATGATGGAAGGCACTGGCCGATGTGTAGTGATGCCAATCTTCGAAAAACTTGGCTGGAAATGAGAAAAAGTTGCAGGTGTGTGTGTTCTTGAATGAGAAGAGAGTGAAGGCGGAGTGGAGTTTTGCATGTGTGGGGAAGAGGTGGGGTGGAGTGTAGTGGTGGTTTTTTGTAGAATCAAGAGAATAGGTGAGTGGGTGGAGAGGGGGCGGTCGAGTTTGGTGTTTTGTGGGGATTTAATTTATTTTTTTATTATAAATTATCATGTAGTGTAGTTTGTTGTATAGTGTAGTATTTAATGTGGTAGTTTCTAGTTTTGCAAGTTTTTAAGTTTTTAATTAATTTGTTTTTATTTTAAAGTTTTAAGATTAGTGTATACTTAATATTTTTCAGATACATTTAATAATTTCTACACTAAGGCTAGTCATAGAGGAAGTTTTCTATGACAATTAAGAAGGTAAATAATAATCATAGAAGAAAGAAAATAATAATAATAATAATAAAATCGAATAATACTAGATTGAATTAAAGTTTAAAGTTAGGACCTAAAAGTCAATTGTTACAATGAGGTTAAGAGACAACAGATCCTCACATCCTACTGTCTTGAGATACTTTGAAAATCAATTGAAAACACTAATCTAGACAACAAGATCATGACATGTCATAGCTCACATCTTAATTTATAAGAAAAAGAATAAAAGGTACAAAGTAGAAAGTTATGACTCCAAACCACAATCTACAGTACACTAAAGCATGAATCTTTTTACCAACTTTTATAAATTGGTAAGTCTTTAGAATGACAGCTAAAAGTTGGCCAGCTTTATGCAAAAGTTGATCAGATAGAGCATGTTTTCTCTGTTTTCGGAAGAAATCTGTCTTCAATCTTTGGCTTCAAAAGACTTTGTCCTTGAAGCTTGAAGACATCATCTTTGGCTTCGGAAGATTTGGTCTTTCGCTTCGAAAGATTTTACACTTAGAACATTTTCTCTGATATATGTAAAACTTCTTAAATAACTTCTACTATGTACATTATGCATGCATGTTGGAAGCTCTTTGGTTGCTTTGGTTGCGTTAGCCTTTTAATTATAACCTTACACCCCCTTAATTGTTTCACAATTGTAAGCACGAGTCAAGTAAGAATGGCTGCATTTTTGGTAGGATCCGTTGACACCCCGACCCCTATGATAACATGACCTAATCACTCCACCTGCCTAGTCTAGCCTGAGCATTTGGATCTTATGTCCACCAAGGAATTGACCCTTATAAATTGTAACACAACCTCTAAATCCAACAAATATCAATCCAAAGTAGCACTATAACTGGAATGCCATAAAAGCACACCAATGCACATTTGCGTAAAAGAGGTTAAAAGGTGGTATTTATCAAAGCTTAAAAAGTGGCGGGAGCATTTGTTAAACCAAATGTAATACCAAAAATTCATAATGGTCTTGATTGGTGCGAAAGGCAGTTTTGTGTTTATAAGGACTATGCATCCGAACCTAGTGAATTTGTATGTTTATGTACATAAAAATTTATCAAATTAAATTATAATATGTTTTAAAAACTTTATGATTTTTTACCAACACATGACTTACAAATTTGCAGGTTATATACAAAAATGAAATTAGTTTAGTATAGTTCATCTATGAGGGGAATAGGAAAACTATTTTTAAAAGTCGCCTCATTGCGCTTCCTTTAATCGATACACACATACGCCAATATCCGCTTTTTCTTGACTAAGACCACTAGTGCTACAAAAGAGCTAGTGCTTTCTCGAATTTATTCCCATGTCCAACAACTCAAGTCATTTTCTCAATATTATCCTTTTGTGCAGCTTGATATGGTTGGGTGATGATTGAGAGAATTTTGTAGAAACATTCTTGTACATTCAATCAACATCTTACAAAATGAAGGGAGATGGGGTATTTATGTGTTGAACTTGGCGGTAACCGAAACTACAACAGGTAGGTCATTTAACCACGTTAACTATCTTAACCACCAATACTTATGTTATACAACAATAATACATTAATTACTCTAACTTAGGATAAAACAAATATTTAGTCTAACAGATATTGATAAGGTTAAGTGGTATTAGATTGGTTCCTTCAAAACAATTTGATGATCATAATGCCTTGAAGGAGGAAAAGAAGTAGGTATGTGGTAGAGGTGGCCAAAAAAAACCGGTTCGGAACCGGTTCGGCCAAAAAAACCGGTTCGGGAACCGGTTCGGCCAAAAAAACCGGAACCGGTTTGAGGCCCAAACGGTTTGGCCCAAACCGGTTCCAAACCGGTTTCAAACGGGCCCGAACCGCCGGTTCTTGACCGGTTTAACACTTCCACGTTCCAAACCGGTTTCAAACCGAACCGGTTTTCAAACCGGTTCCAAACCGGTCCCAAACCGGTTCCAAACCGGTCCCAAACCGGTCCCAAACCAGTCCCAAACCGGTTCCAAACCGGTCTCCCAAACCGGTTCCCAAACGGTCTCCCAAACCGGTTCCAAACCGGTCTCCCAAACCGGTTCCAAACCGGTCTCCCAAACCGGTTCCAAACCGGTCACCCAAACCGGTTTCAAACCGGTCACCCAAACCGGTTTCAAACCGGTTACCGTTACCCAACGGCTATATAGCCGTTTTTTGCAATTTTTGACCGTTTTTTTGATGTTTTTTTACCATTATACCCCCACTAGGTTACTATATATATGTATTTGATGTTTTGGTTGAATCAAAACAACTTATAACACTCTCTACTCTCAAAAATCTCAAAAACGCTCTAAAAAACGCTCTCCACAAATACTTTCGTTTAAAACGCTCTCAAAAACGCTCTCACAAAAATCTCTGAAATGGCTTCAACAAGTGCTCAATCATCCGTTGGTTGTGAAGTGTCTTCAAGCAACGTGGTGATAGCAATCCTTCCTACGAATTGGAACCCCGAAGTATGGTGCAATTACGATTTATGTCAAATGGCTAGCGGTCCAAACAAGGCTCGTTGCAAGTTTTGTCATAAGTTTTTCAAAAAAGATGCAAACACAACGTTGAAAAACCATATTGCAAATAAATATTGTAGAGCGTTAAAAGGTGAACCTTCTCAAGGTCAAGCTTCGATGACAAACGAAGGAAATATTTGGGCTTATAACGTTGATGCGGTTCGGGAGCAAATGGCGCAATTTGTAATTCAAGAAAGCTTGTCATTCAAACATTTCGACAACGAATGTTTGACTCGACTCATTCAACGAACTCTCCAACCTCGTTACACCAATGTAAGTCGTGCTACTCTTCGAAGAGATTGTTTAAAAATGTGGAAAAAAGCTAAAAATGAATTAATATCTTATTTTGAAAATTTACAAACCGGTGTTAACTTAACTAGTGATGTTTGGTCGACACCTCACGGTTCACCGGACTCGTACATTTGTGTCACCGCCCATTGGGTTGAACCCGATTCATGGCAAATGATGAAACGTACGATTGCGTTTGAATTGTTTGATTATCCTCACACCGGCCAAAACATTTTTTATCTTATTGATAAAGTTATTCAAACGTATAAATTAGAAAACAAAATATTTTCTATATCTTTTGATAATGCTTCAAACAACACTCTTGCGATAGATCATTTGAAACTAAAATATAAACCAATATGTGAGGGTGTGTTTTTTCATAGTCGATGTGTTGCGCACATCATAAACTTAGCCGTGCAAGACGGTTTAAAAACGATTGAAACAATTAAAGATTGTTTTAAAAGAATTTTACGTGATTTTTTTAGTAACAACCAAAAATATACTAAATATCGCAAGTTTTGTAAAGACGCAAATACTAAATGTTTAGGTCCGAATTGGGACGTACCAACACGATGGAATTCCACATGTAACATGTTTGAAAAGGCTATTGAACAAAAAGAAAGTTTAATAGCCTTTCATAATAGTTTGGTAAGTCGGGGAAAGGCAAATTCTTACCATCCATCGGGTTGGGCCATCATCGAATAAGTAACAAAAATGCTTCAAGTTTTTAAAAATGCAACTACATGTCTTTCTGGAGTTTATTACCCAACGAGTCCGTTGGTACTACACCAAATTTATTTAATGACTTCAAAATTAAATGAATTGTCGTGTAGGGGTAGACCTTATTCCGATATGATTCCCCCAATGAAAGAAAAACTTTAAAAATATTTTGAAGAAATGCCTCCCGTTATTACATGTGCCGCTGCTTTAAACCCTTGTTTAAATTTGTCGGGGGTTGAAACTTTACTTGATAAAATTAATTTTAATTTGGATTTAGAAGTTGGTAAACCAATGTATAGTAAAACTTTAAAAGCGACTTTCAACAAACAATTACAACAAATGTATGATGTTATTTATTAAAATACGGGGAAACATCACAAATCCATGATGCTTTAAGGCATGCGGCAAATGCCGAATGTTCGAATGATCCAATGTTTGATTTATATAATACTTTAAGGGATGAATGTAATAAACGTCAACGTGGTAACACTCCGAGTAGTGAACTCGGGAGGTATGGTCTTACAAACTTTTTATCGACCATGACTCCACATGAATTTAAAAATTTGACTTGTTGGCTTGGTGGAAAGGTAAGGAAGATCAATTTCCCATCCTATCCACCATGGCCCGAGATTTACTAACCGTCCAAGCTTCTACGGTAGCTTCGGAATCTGCTTTTTCTGTTAGTGGCAGGATTATATCAATAAGACGAACTCGACTCACTCCACAAGCAGTTGAAATGTCAATTTGTTTGAAAGATTATTTGGATGCCGCGGAAAGAGTACAAGACAACGATCGCTTGAAGGAGAACTGGAATACGAAGCAGAATTATACGAGGACGAGGTAGAGAGCGGATTGACACCAGGAATGACTGATGATGAAGCGGCATATGATGACTACCTTCGTAACAGTTCCGGTTCTGGTGGCGAGGAATAAACGTACAAGTATAATACGAACGAAGAAACGACTATGTTAAATGTTTAGTTTTAAATGTTTAAATTATTTAAATGTTACGAATTGTTAAAATGTTTAAATTGTTTATAAATGATATAAATTGTTTATAAATGTTATTAATTGTTAAAATGCTTAAATTGTTTATAAATGTTAATAAATAGTATATATATATATATGTTTATAAATGTTATAAATTGTTTAATTGTTTAAATCTGCTAAATGTTTAAATTGTTTAAATCGTTTAATGTTTAAATTGTTTAAATCGTTTAAATGTTTAAATTGTTTAAATGTTTTAAATGTTTATAAATGTTATAAATTGTTTAAATTATATAAATTATATAAAAATGTTATAAATATTTATGTTTTAATTAAAAGTTTAAAATTTCGTTTGAATATAACAAAAAAAAACCGGTTTGGGCCGAACGGTTTGGGCCCGAACCGGTTCCAAACCGGCCCAAACCGGTTTGATAGGTTTGGTTTTTACGGTTTTGAAACCGGTTTGAACCCGAACGGTTTGGGGCCAAACCGGTTTTGACCGACTTTGACCAAACCGGTTTCGGTTTGGGACCCGAACCGGTTTGGGCCCCCAAACCGGTTTGTACACCTCTAGTATGTGGAACACATTCCTATAATGTTACTGTAACTGTGACACAAGAGGAGATGAATCTCCCAAAGGAACATGTTATGGATCACTATCAATGTGGTTTTGCAGACTAAATAACTGAGCATAAATAACCTGCTTGCCATGTGTATATAGTCCTTACATTTTCTTAACTGACACAATGTAGTGCTCCTAGACTTAGAGCACCTAAGTATAAATGTGGCTTCATTAACGGTGAATAACATGGTAAGATCCATGAATTACCATGTAATATCATTAAGACCTTGTAGCCACTTAATTCCTAATACCATGTCATAATTGCTACGATGAATGAGTAGTAAATTTGTCTTAAACCAATTCCTTTGCATTGACAATTGAAAATTGCTACACATCTTATTACAAGTCATCACATTACCATTGCTACTCTCATGTTCACAGTTGCCATCTCACTTACCCTAAAATGAAGCTTCTTAGCAATGTCATTCCCTCTCCCCCTCAACTAAACAAATGATTGATGCCACAATAACGTCATATCTTCTACATAACGTACCTTCGCATTATCAAGAGCACAGTCAATAGAAAAGAAATGCACCACTCTACGCTACCAACCTTCGACATTAGTTCCATTGAACTTCGGAAATTACATCTTCATCAATCGATCACAAAAGTTATGGTGAGCATTTGCATCTCCATCACTTGCAATAACTGATCCCAATGGAATGGATTGCTTTCTCTTGAAAAAAAAAACGCAGGTTTTTGAAAATTTGTCATTTGATTTGAATATTCAACCATTTGTGCCACTTGATACAATAAAAAAGAAAGAATCAAAGTGAAAAGATCTGATTAACCAAGTTGTTAATTTGGTTTCATTCCCCACTATTAATAGCTGATACAACTAACTAATGGTTGTTAGTTAGAATTACAACTAATTCGACATGTTACAAATTGAACCCTCAAATATCATTTTATTACAAATTTGGACCATAACAATCTATATATCGTAACAGCCTTCCATGCTTTTCCTTGTTTATAACATGTAATTTATTTAAATAAAAACAGCATTCAATCCAACCTAAAATTGGATTTAGTTGTGTTAATCTTCAGCAAAGTTTTTGGCATGATTTGTGTGCCTAAACCGATCTAGTTCTTTAGAAATGCATTGGTTGTTATACACCAAATACCACCCAATAGATTTGAAAACAATTGATTGTGAACATCATAAAATTTTAGTAATTAAACAATAACTATATAAGCAACTTACATCAAATAACACGAGTAAAAACCAAACGAAAAGGGAGAAATCTGAGAATCTACTCCAAACAAAAATAAACCGTTCTTTTTTTATGTATATTATTACTATCACAAGACAAGATGGAACGAAAAATAATACACAAACAATTTCATTAGGCACCCCCCTTCTGCTTAAGGGTGATTTTGTCTCCCAAGCTTAGAGCTATTCCCTGTGTTTTGCTCCTAATACGGATATATCCACTTAGCTTACCATCTCCTTGCTGCTTCTCAATGCTCAAGTTTACCAATGCGTCCTCTCCAAAAACGCTTTTTGCATATAAGTTGGCAGCCAGGAACCCACACTCACCTTCCAATGCAGACCTAGTTAACCACCCCAAATATTATATTATTATTGTTATTATTATTCTATTAGAGACATATATATACTTAAGGTTGCTTACGTTATTCTCTCACTCATAAATACCAAGAGAACACACGACACAAATGCATAATAGTAGTCAACCTAACTGCTTTGTTAATTGTTAATATATTTTTTTCTAAAAGAAAGAATTCCCTGCTTATCAGTAAGGATAAACTACTTACGGTGCGGTGAGACACTTCATGTTGGTGGATTTGATGATATGATCAAGGAACTCTTTCTCGTCTTGAATTACAGTGTTGACAGCAACCTGGTTATGTAGTACACTATATATAAGATGAGCAATCAAAACACAGGAATACTAGCTTTAAGAGATGCATGATTACAACACAAGATTTAACTTCGTTTATGAAGTTACAAATATACTATAAACCAAATTAACATTTAACAACTAAATGGAAATATTTTAGTAGAGGCGCTAAAATTATACTAAACCCTAAACACCAACCCATCCCCATTATGCCACCTCTAGAAACTTCTTTAAACAAGACATATTAAAGTAGAAGTATTACCTTATTTTCCCACTCAAACTCAGCCCACATAGTTCTGAAAGCTGCATCACTACAGACAGCTGGAGATATGTAATCCATAATGTCAATATGAATATCATTGAGGACAATAACAGTGCGTTCCATCACATTTGAAGTTTCATATACAATGTTTCCAAATATAACCCCCGTCTCAGTTGATGACACTTAATGTTTGCTTTTATCTGCTTGCTTGACTCAGGAGCAAGAGTATAGTTTTGTGGACGTTCCACAAGTTTAAGATCACCCATTGTTGCCAATTCCAAGCAAAGATTCTGGAGAGTTTCTTTCGTCCGGTTGATAACAGTTACATCAAGCACAATATCATAGTGATTAACTGTAACATAAGCTTCAGCATACACTGGATCACTAAATCCAGTTAGTTGAAGAATGCGGTTGAGTTTATTTGCAGCATCTCCTTCCTTCATAAACTCCCCAGTGGCCCGTTTTAGATCATCTTGAACCTCATCCTCCAACTCCAGCTGGCTCATGCCCTACAAAGTTGACAAAGTCAGCTATCAAAGAATGTGTGATTAAAATGAGTGAAAATATAAATCAAGCATATTCATAAGAGAAGCATTATTTCTTAGTAATCAAAACAGATGAGCCACCCAAGTATGTACCCAGTTTCTTATCTGGCTGTTCCATAATTTTACTGTATAGAATAGTAGAAGTAACCAAGGGTATTTTGTCATTTTTCTTCCAAATCTTTAAGGTTATAGTCATCATCCAGCCTGTTCATTTTCTGGACTAGAAACAAATGAAACCAGATACATATTTTGTTGACCCGTAAACTAGCTTCCATAGTTAGGTGGCATCAATGAAAAATAAATCTAAACAATGGGTGCCTCCCTAAACATTGTCCCCAATCAAAAAAACAACTTTCAAATTTCACTTGGGTGATCTACAAACAGCAATTAATAATCTCAAACAACAAAGAACACATCCAGTTCATACATAGCTGCCCTTGTCCTTTTACAATTTAAAGCACCTGTGTTAACATGCTCTTTTCACTGAATAAGTAAACATAAAGACTCAAATAATTAGCAGAACAGTAGAATATGGAACTGCCACAACAGAATAAGACTTGACTATAAGTTCAGCAACAAACTTGATACTTGTAAAAGACTACCCTAACCATGGTGGAATTGCAATACTGAACTAGTGATGAGTGAGTGTCAACACCATGTAATCATGGGACTTCTAGAATACATACAATTTAAAATGCTTCAGGTTGAAGTATATAAAAAAATGAAGTGGAAAATGAATATAACAAAATCTAAAATGTTCATGCTCTAAGAGGCGTCAGGTTTGACCTCTTATTATCCAAGAAAACAAAAACTTGAGAGCTCACCTCTTTTAGTTATACCCATTGGGTTGTAGGGGTGTGAGAGCTTCAGTTCAAACTGGACACCCAACTAACCAAATAGAAAATGGGTCACCTAAGTTTTGTAATCAAGGTTCAGGTGGAACCTAAGTTTTGTTCGCGTAATAGCTTCACATCCAAGAAATAGACTCAAAAGACACATGAAGACTCCAACAACCAACTCTCCACGTAAACTTGTGATGCGAATTGAATAATATAAAAAGTGGGAAAGGTGGTTGAGTGTTAGTTGTTGGGTCAACAAATAGTTAGTTAGAAAGTCAAAGTCCATTGTATGGAGTATAAAAGACAGATGTATGAGTCTTAGACGGTGTCGAAAAATTGTATTCATTTCTTTCTCGTATTCAATCTTGTAAATGAATTACCTAATTCGGGAAGCATTCAACTATTGCATCTTCTATGGGTATACGTTGATTGTCCATTGTTAATTAATCTCAATCAAACTTATCATCTTGTCCGTATACCATTTTAAATCATTGGTACCGGAGCCTCCATCCTCGGAGCTCTAGTTGTTGATAGCTGCAAACTGACAAGAAGAACAGATTCGCACAAGCAAACAGATCAAGACAATTGAAACAGCAGAAATATGAAGTCATCAGGAGGAGAGAATCAATCGCAGATTTTGCAACGGTTGAAGGATTGTTCCTAGATGATTGCAAACCACAAGAAAGACCAGAAGAAATCCATTGCAGTCAGTATTCGACCAGGTTAACTCACATTAATTTTCCAAAATTCAGTGGGGATAATCTGTTGGCTTGGTTGTACAAGACTAAGCATTTCTTCTAATTCGATTAGCAACAATGCATATTGAAGTCGAGCCATTCAGTGGTACCAGAATTTGGTCAGACAATGAGGAGATAAACCACCAAATTGGAGTGAGCTTATAGATGCTATGCAGGTACAATTTGGAAACCTTTTTGATGATCCTATGTCTGAGTTAAAGAACCTAAAACAGACTGTTGGTGCAAAAGAATATCATGATGCATTTAACATTATAGTTAGTAGACTCCATTTACCTCCTGAATATGCATTAAGTTGCTTCTTGGCATGGTTAAAGGAGGAAATCCAATTACATGCAAGAATGTTCAATCCAAAGTAAGTTCAAAAGCTTATGGTCTAGCTAAATTCCAAGAGGTATCTCAAAAAACTAAGGATACGAAATTAGGTTTTAAGGGTAGTTCTTGGGTACTGCCATGAAGAGCAAAACTACAGACTTCATAAGTATCTATTGGTACATATGATCATATCTAAAAGGCAACCGCCATAAACAAAAAGAAACAAAGAATAGCAAGGATATTCTTACCTTCCTGCTCTTCAAATGGTAGAAGTCAATGAGATCATCAGGTTGCGCATGTGAGATCTGAGCCTTTGCTTTAAGTTCTTCTGTTTCCCTTAGCTGTTTATCAGCAAGCATGTGAACAAAACTTTCACGGCAAGACTGCAGCCATATTTTCTTGATTTCTTCACCAGGATTACATAGCAATCTTATGCAAAGGACAATTCGGTCATTAGAGTCATTATCAATCGGGTGTGGAAGAAATGAAGATTGCCCAAGTTGTAGCATCGAAACAATAATCAGCAAAACTTGAGTGGATGCTTTATTAACTTCACTTTTTGATGGTTGTACCTCTGTCAAACGCAACACAAGCTTTGTCAATGTGCAAGCTACAACTGCCCCAAGGAAGAAATCACCGGTAAGAAGAAGAGATCGCAAATTCCCTGCAGTTGAAGTTGAGTTGACCACAGTAGGAGGTGAAAAAGCAGTTTCAGAAGCTGCACTTTGAGTTGCATAAGTACCGTCAGCAAGAATGGCTGGCCTTTTAGATGAAACGGTGATCGAGTTAACTTGTTGAGATTTTTTTGAGGAATCATTAGCAGCCCCTTCTTCTGAAGCCGTGTAAAAGGGTAAGTCTCCAAGACACTGTTTTATGGTTGATATCCCACTCTCAACTTCTGTTAGAGATAGACAGTACTCACTAATGATCCAAAGAGCACAAGAACAAACACGTGCAGATCGAATTTGATAAAAAGTGTCCAATAACCTTGTAATAATTGAAACCCTCAACTTTGGATTTGTTTCAATTATCTCCCTTACAAAAACAGCTACATCCATTGCAGAAGCAACATTACTATCACCCAAGAAATCCATTACAAATGCACAACTGTGCTTGCAACTTCAGGGAACTTGATAGCACATGAATGAATTGCTTGAATGAGCATTTGGCGATACTCTCCATCTTTTTCCAATTCTCCACTTTGAGTTTTCACAACTTCTTTCTTCAAAGTAAGAACAACTTCATTGATATTTCGTGGGGTGATTAAATCAAGAACAATGTCGAGTGTTTTTCTTCTAATATCATGATTAGGGCTTGATAGAGCCCTAAGCACATCCATTATCATATCACCAATAATCTCCCTGTGAGAAATCTTGAGTTCATTTAAACGATCAAGAACAATAAGTTTCACATTATTGTCACTTTGAGAGAGTAGTAGCTGGCAGTAGGTATTGGCTGCAGCCCTAATTGCAGTAGGAGCAGAGGATAATGACACTAGTGTGCCAGCACATTCATAAATAACAGCAGCAGAAGGAACGTTTAAAAGAGATATAATAATCTTTATATACTTGCCTTTTTCCCCTTTGTTTGCTCTACACACCTTGCGAATCAATTCTAATACAACCATTTGCAGCAATTCTCCCCATTCCGAAACTCGATCAACATGAGTCAAAAGATAATTAACAGCACGTTCTTGTGCACATGTAAAAAGCATGAGAAAAGCATTTCTTTTGGCTGATTGATCAGCTTCTGTTAAAAGAACTTTCTCAATCATCTCTGGAGCATCAATGAGAAGCTGTTCACCTTGCGGAAGCTTGTAAATTGCCATTACAGCAAGTATTGCATTCCTTCTTATATAGGGATGTCGATGTTCAAGATTAGCCAGTATAGATGGGATCAAGGGCTCAATAATCTCTGTCTCATTGAGACGACAAAGAAATCTTAAAGTAACCCCACGAATGTATTCATTCGGATGTTGAAGATTGTTTCTCAAATTTTGACAGATTAAGATCATTTCGGGCAAGATCTTTCCTTTTGAGTCTGTTTTGTCAATGATTTCTAGATAATGAAGCAGTAACTTCTGAACAGTGTGATCCTCCGAAGGGAGGACATATCGGACAATTGTGATAAAAAGTTGTGGCAGTGTTTCACCATTCAGTAAAAGCAAAATGGCTTTTTTCATGGCGTCAATCTTTTCCGCATCATCATTCCCTTCAAGAGCTTCCTTGATTTCATTGGCAAGTGCAGGGGTTCCTTTGTCAAAGTGGACAAGTAGGGAGCATGTTTTCTCCATCCCTGCTGAAAAAAATGACAAGACTTTTAGTGATTAGATCTAAGATAATTTAAAATATAGAACTTGGGTGTGGCATCTAAGCCTTGTATCTCTCATGGAAAAACATCATTTAACAAGAATATCAGACAGCATAATTCAAACTGGAAGTACTCAACAGATCAATATATATTTCTTTGTAAATGAGGCAACAGATAACCCAACATAACTAAAGAGTAAAGACCACAAGCAAGAAAATTTGAATAGGATCAATAATTTACAAATCAACAGCTAACAATATAGATGAGGAGAAGTTTTAAAACTTGAGACCCCTGTCCGGGGGGCATCTAAAGAAGCCAATGCAATGTAACATACACATAATCCGTAGGGGCTATAAACATTTAAATAACAAACACATCCAAGGTTAAAACCACATCCAAGTGATCTTCAAGAATAAAGAATCTATTAGATCTAAAGCCGTAATTTCGTGCGGAAAAATGAACAAGAGGATGCGCAGAGTTACAATGTGAAATCAACACAACATCCTTCCGGCAGAATCGTAAATGTCGAGACATAAATAGGAAGGGAAAATAGAACTCAACTCAACACACGCGTATATGTATGGACATGTAAACAGACGAGAAGATGGATTACCTTAAAACGGTGCAATCAACGAGATCTGGGGCGAAAATGGATCGGGAAAAGGGGAGAGGACTAGATGTAGATCGATCAGATCAGATCAGATCGTCGTAGGAGGGTCAGCAGGACTTCTAAATACAGCAGAAGTAGGTCGCAGATCCCTGATGTCTATTTATATTCTATGATCAAGGATTCATAATGAGCGAAACTATAAAAGAAAGTAAATTACATATTTTTTATGCTCTTTAAGTATTAATTGAAAATTTTTATAACTTTACAACTTTAGAGAATGGTCGCTCCAACTATAAACACACTACTCAGACTCTATCTACACTCACACTAAATATGGGTCAAATGAAACTTTTTAGTTGGTATTTTTGCAAATCATACAACAGAATAATATGTTGTTTGATACATAAGAAACATGTGACCGGAGACTTCGCTAGCAAGGTTACCGGGTCTATAACCCTTTGCGTTCTCCAATTGGTTGATTTTGGTTTTGTGTGTTAGCCACTACTTCATTTAATATAGTGATACCGTTTCTCTTTCTTAGCACTCTGTCTTCCTTGTATAGTAAAAGCCAGTGGCGGAGCTTGACGAAAAGTCTAAGGGCTAAAAAGCTCAAAGAGAGTCTGAGAGGCACAGCCATGAGACTATTTTTTTGGTATCGCTACGTTTGAGGTTATATTTACGGCTAATCGGGTCGGCGATTCGGTTCGGGTCAGATCAAACATTTAAAACTATAAATATGCAATATATATTTTCATTCAAAGGACACTTATATATAATATTAAAATGATATTAAATGATAAAGCTGGAGAAAGATGAGTACCTTAAAGATGAATTACAACTCAGCCCGACGACCTTTAAGATCTTTGAAATCATCTATTATGCATTCCGAATCAAAGTTTTCAATTATTTCTTTTTCTATGTAAATCACCAAGCTATTCGTGAGATACTCTTCTAACATGTTATTACAAAGGTGATTCTTAAATATTTTCATTGTTGAAAATCCCCTTTCTGTTGTTGCGGTAGAAACCGAAAGTGTCAAGACTAGCCGAATCATTCTATCAACCAAATAATATGTCTCATGTTTCTTAGTTTCCACAAGAGTCTTGTATGGATCAAAATAGTCAATACACCATTTAACTTGATATTCTTTGTCTTGTCAACATTAAAAATCTCCAATTGATATCTTAAATGAATCATCTCCTCCTCTGTAAAATCTTCAGGATAATACTTCTTAACAAGAAGACAAATCACATCAATCCTTTTTATACTAAAGTTGAAGAAAGTGATAACAACTCCATTACACACTCATTGAATCCACTATTTAACTCATGTAACTGTTTATCCAATGTGGATGTAAACAGATCTACTTGATAATAATGTTCAAATGTAATATGAAGATCTTTTTTACGAGGCCGATGAAAGAATCCTATCCACTGTTTCTGAAATCATCTAAACTAATCTTTGTTGACGAAACTAACTTCATGGCATTGAGAAATATCTTGGGATTTCTTTTGTAAATATTGAGAAAGTGTGTTAGTTCTTCCTATTATTTCCTTTATCAAGTGAAGAATAAAAACAAACTCAAATGATTGCATGTGACCATAAGCTGCATCAGCATTTCCACATTAAAAAAAAGTAGTAGGAGATAAGTCTTCAATTATTCCACAAAGAACAACACGAGTGATATCAAACATCTTAAGTAAACTACAAACAGAGTTAAAATGAGAACCTCACGTGTATCACCAGATTCTTTTAAAGTCCTAACTTGATTTAGTCCTCTTCTCGAATTGATTTCACCCAATTCTAATAAACTTTTAACCTTATCTGCCTTTGCCTTTTGTAACTCACCAGGACGCTTACTAGAAACGCAACCCACATTAATAATAGATACTAAGTTTGTAAAAAATTGATGTACATGAATAACTTCCCTTGAAGCATAAACCAAGGTAAGTTGTAACCTATGAGCAAAAAACAAAAGCGTAATAAACATTAAAGTATTTAGTCAAACCGAAGAAAAGAATAAAGAAAAAAGTAAGTAATTAACCTACGAGCAAAACAGTAAACATAATATGCATAAGGACAATCCTTAAGAACAAGTGTTTGTAATTCGTTACATTCTCCTCTATTGCTAGCTCCATCGTAACCTTGATAGCGGATTTTACTAACATCAAACTGATACTGCAAAAGTTGTTTCCACATACTTGTTTTCAAGGTTGATGATAAAGTATCCCTAACATGTACCAAATCCAAGAACCTTTCTCGTATGATCCCTTTTGCATCAACAAATCTCAAAACTATGGTCATTTGCTCTTTTTTCGACTCATCTCATGACTCATCAACCATGACACAAAAGTATGAATCCCCCATAACACAAAAGTATGAATCCCTCACTTCATTACAAATATACTTTCGCACTTTATTTGTAATAATACTAAGAATTTCTTTTTGAATGTCTCCGGAAGTATACTTTGAATTATAAGGAGCGTTTCCTAATATAACATTTGCAACCTCATCATTATAAGAAACTAGAAGTTGTCGTAATTCAAGAAAATTACCCAGATTCTTTGAAAGAGAAGATTAATCGTATCCTTGTAAAACACAAGCTTGGAATGTCAACCACCTCACTACATCAACTGAAGCTTTCAATCGTAAATGATTCTTCAATATTAGATCTTCACTTTGTTTTGAAAAGACATTCCTAATATGTGTTGATTGGTTCAACAAATTTTCACTATATGCTACAACATCTCTATGTTGAGAAGAACTAATATGGTTCAAGTATTCATTTTTTTTCATGATTAACTTTTTTCCAATTGTCAAATGCATTAATTGTAAATGCATTAACTGTAAATGCATCATAATCGTTGCATACATTAGGTTTATTATTAAACAAATAACATGCAATCATTTTAACTCTGTTTGTAGTTTATGGTCACATGCAATCAATAGTTTACTTAAGATGTTTGATATCAAACATCTTAAGTAAACTACATCCTTTCTTTTAAAAAAAGAATCAATAGTTTTCCCCTTTCCCATGATATATAAATCTAAGTTCAACAAAAAATCAACAATTAGTCATACATTCAATTGTCTAAAATCCTTAAAATCAAAAATTAATCATTCATAGACCTCAAAAACCCCGATTCAAAACCCTAAATGGTTGCATTTAATCAATTATAGGTTATAACAAAACTTAAACAATTAAAACTTACATTCAATCAATTTATGTTAACTTACATTCAATCAATTTATGTTAACTTACATTCAAACTTTAATAAGACAAAGTAACCAAGAGCAGTATGTTAGATCAAGAAGAAGGCTGGTGCAACCAAAACCAAATCACTTATACTTATTTTGGTGCTACTTACAAAAGGCTTCCGAAGCCAAGTGTAACACCCGTCTATTTCTTAAAAAGAAAAGGAAGAATAAGAGGTTGAAGAATAAAGAAAGGAATTGTCAATGACCCAAATTGAGGGGTTAAAAATGTAAAAAGGACAGAAGTACACAAAAAGTTGGTGTAAAGGTGGGCATGACCGCCCGCCCTCACTTGACATCACCATTTTCATTCGGTTTTAGAGAGAGAGAGAGCAGGGAAACTCTCGGTTAAAGAAAAAGAAGAAGAAGAAGATTGAATTCAGGTAAGAATTTATGGTTTTTAAGTATTTATGACGGGTTTTATCTCGGTTACATGCTTACATGCATATGTGCTTGTGTGTGTTTTTAGGTGTTTGAACTCTATTGCAAAAGGGTTAGAAAGGAAGAAACACCCAAGTTGCACCAGATGAGTTCTAGACCCTGGTTTTTACTTGTTTTAAACTCTCTTTGAGGCTGAAAATGTATTTAAATGATTTTACAAAGTTTATGTATGTATACCCATATGTATTATGCATGTTTGGATGATGATTCTTGAATGCTTATAGGTTGTTCATGTTTAGAATAGCCATGTTAAGCTTAGAACAGATAGGTTTGATGATTGGGTTTGAAAACATACTAGAAACATGTTACACAGAAGGTTCATGCGCCTAGATAAGGCTCATGCGCCTGAAAATGCCTTAAAAGGATTTAAGTATAACCCATGTGCCTGAATAGTAGCTCATGCGCCTAAAATTGCCTTAGAAATGTTTAATTATAGCCTATGCGCTGAACAGTGGTCCATGTGCCTAGAAATATTAGTCGGACGACTAAGTGTAGGGCCATGCGCCCCAATAGTACCCATGCGCCCAAGTGGCCCATGCGCCTAAGTGTCCATGCGTCCGAATAACCCATGCGCCTAAGTGTTCATACGCCCGAATAGTGCCCATGCGCCTGAATTGTTCATGCGCCTAAGAGTTAAAGCAGTTAAGTGTTGACTGATGCGCCTACATAGTAATGAAACGCCTATACAGGGCTCATGTGCCCAAATAGTGTCTAAGCGTCCAACACTTAGAATTTAATACATAATTCTTAGGAGTTTGTGCTCTTAGGGTTTTGATCGAGGTTTGACTAGGGCTTATTAATGATGGGTTTCATGCTTAATTATGATTGCCTTATGATTGTTCCTTATTATTATTATTGCTATTATTCTTATTACTTATAGTGTGTGACTTTACGTGGTATGTTTATTATCATAACGTAAAGTATATCGTAATAATAAAGAGAAAGAGAAATAAAGAAAAGAAAAGGAACATTAATAAAATGTTAACAAGTCTTGCAAGCTTACAAGAGGTACACGACCGTGTTGTCGTTAGCTCAACTGTGCTACGGGTTAGCTACCCTATTATGCACACAGGGCCAGTCTTGGAGATTGGCAGGACCTCTGTAGCGTACCCTAGGTGTTTGGGTCGGCCTTGTATACAGTAAACAGAACCCTCTTGAGGGATATAGATGGCCCATCACCGGTTTTCATCGTGCATATAGTTTAGGGTATTGCTCATTGGTCCATACAGAAAGTGAAAGATAAAGATAAAAGATTACAGAACATGCAAGGCATACAGTAAAGAGAACGAACAATATTTGTTCATATAGTTAATGCATGCTCGCATATACAGTAAAGAGTTGTATTTCATAGAAAGAGTATTTTCATATACAACATACAGAAAGTATTTTATTACTTTTAAAACTAGAACTCACTCAGCAACGCTGACTTTTACACATTTTCAGTTGGCAGGTAATTATTACTGAGGATGGCACAAGGGTGAAGCCACTCGGCAGGGAAAGACTGACATCCATTCGTATTTTATGTTGTTGTTGTTTTGTAATGCAATAAAATAATTCTTTTGTAATAAGTTAAACGATGATGTATTGCTCAACCACGGTGGTTTAAATGAAATGATTGGTTTTTGATAAATTATTTCTGTTGCTTAAGTTTGTATAATTATAATGTTTAATGTTTTAACTGCTGTGATTGACCAACTGTGAGGTTTCCGGAAACGGGACCTTACAAGTTGGTATCAGAGCCAAAGTTTAAGAGAATTGGGTTAAATAAAAATTTAAAAACCTAAACTTAAACTGAAAATGGGACAAATGGAGGGATGTCAACCCGAGTAGCTACGTGCCATCAGGTGTGTCTTTTCTTAATGATAACCGGCATTATGTGCGCATGCTATTTGATTATGTGCTCTTAGTAGATTTAGATATTGATTAAGTCAGGATAGGAGATGCTTGAGGTATGAAGAGTAAAGTAAGTGGCTAATCACAACTGGCCACTGTAATTACGGACTTATTATACTTGACATAAACTGAGTGTTACCTTGAATGACCGCGTTAGTGTTTGAATCTTATAGTGTGCGTTTAGAGGATGGCTGGTGGTAGATCTTCGAAGGCCTCTCGTGGTGGAGGTCACGGTGCTGCTCTGCGACCCAAGAGAGGGAGACCCAGAGTCGAGAAAGTGGTTCATGAAGAACCAGAGACCCCTCATCTGGAGGGTGGCGACGAGAGCGCCAATCTAAGAGCCTCAATAAAGGAGGCTTTTGTAGAAGAAGTTCATCAAGTCATGCAGACAATATTACCGTCTGTAGTGACCGAAGTTATCAAGGTAGTACGGGAAGGGGAGAGAAAGGAGAGGAACAGGTCCTCAGGAGGACGAGAGCAACCGGAGCTGGAAATGGTTCTCTCTGATGATGAAGAGGAGAAGAAGAGCCCGCGCCGGAGGCGGCACGAGGCTGTAAATACGGGGCGTTTATGAGATGCAAGCCCCCTACCTTTGATGGAAACAACACTACTGCTGCTGCTCATCGGTGGGTGAGGGAAATGGAGGCTGTCCTTGATATCAGTGAGTGTCGTGAAGATCAGAAGGTGAAATTCGCTACCCACTCTTTTGTGGACTCGGCTTTGTGTTGGTGGGACAATATTATCTGAGCCGAGGGTAGTAGGGCCATTGGGAGAATGAGATGCTGAGGGCGGAGAGCTTTGGAGAGGCCAGCCATCTTCAAGACTCTGAAGAAGGTGTCCACCAACTTCACTGGAAGGTACGCTTCTCTACTTTCAGGTATGACTGAGCAAATAGCTCTAGTGATATCCCTGTTGACCCCACAGGTGTTAAACCCACACTAGTAACTACCCCCACAATGCCAATTTAACTTCTCTTCCCATCACCATCACCTACCAAAGACGCCCCAAACGAACCCTTGTTCAATCTACTCTGATTGAACAAGATCCTCTTGTTCAATCCAAAAAGGCAAGAATGGAACATCGGGCTCCCACTCAGCTTGAGGTCTCACCATCCTTCACCATTGACCTTAATATGGGTCTTGAGTCTCCTCAGTCTCAAACCCATGAGCCCACTACCCAATCTGAAAGCCCTCAGGGTGAGTATTTACACTCCTCTGAGCAGCCAACAACGGACAGTCCCACTAGAGGCTCAATGCCTGTAGACATTGACCAAGGTCCCGGGTTAGTAGGTTTAACCTCCTTATCTTTCACTGACCTTCTCTTCAAAACTGATGAAAAGATTACGTCCCTCCATGGCAATAAAGTTGATCTACAACACCCTCTCCAAGATCAACAGAGCCTAGAGAGACCTTTAATCTCTAGCCCCCATCAGCAAAAGCCACATAACGCTATTATTAAATCCAAATATATTATTCATAAGTTTCAAAGGTAACATTACAAACATAAGTCTCAAATAAAGAAATTAACAAGCATAATAAGAAATATAACAAGCTTATTCATTTATTTAACTAGGTCCATTCTTAGGTGTGAACAAGCTTCAAAAGTGACGATCAAACTTGAGTATTTCCTTAAACATGTTAAAAATAAAATGTCAACAATAATGTTTACAAGTATATACGATTAGCTAAGTATACTTGGATTAACCAAGCAGGCTTGTCAGGCCATAGATCTATGACGTCGCCAGGCTAGCAATAGTTAATGATTGTACATATATTCGACATTACATGGTAGCTACAACGGTCAACTAACCACAACATACAGGTGAAATGCCATAAGTTTACAATAATCAACGTGTTTATAAGTGCACCGTTTATAATGTAACATGTTTCACCCCAAAGTGTAAAAATATAAAAAGGGGTATAGAAATACTCACTTGACCAATAAATATATAAGTGGTGATTAATAAGAAAATAATGTGCGTCGTTCCAACGTAAACTTTCACTAGGTACCTAATATATAATTACAAGATTTAAGTTTAATAACAAGTTTAACAAATTAACAATGATTAGGGCTTTAAATGGATTTTGGGGCTTTGTCAAATATATTCTAACAAATGGAAATCAATTATATTTTCTTGGGATCAATATGTTATATTTTATAAAAAAAATATGAATTAAGAACAACAATTATATCAATTTGTAAGATTTATAAAGTTTAAACAAAGTTTTATAACTAAATAAAATAAGCACGTTTTAAACAATGATTTAAAGGCATTGTTTGGAATAATAATTTGTGTAAATTAACTAGTACTAAAGTCTATTTTTTTTATAAAAATAGCTAACTACAACATTAGCTTGAGAATATTAAATAAAAATATAAGGGTATTTTTTTATAAATAAATTACAGAAAAATCATTAAGTGGTTTTAAAATTATCGCAATTTATAAAATGATTATTTATAATTTTTAGAAATTTTTAATATTTAATTTGAAGGCCAAAAAGGCCTAATAAAATATATGAGGCTCCCCGAGTTCGAACCGGGACCTCCTGTTTGAGAGGGCAAATGAGTAACCGGTGAACCAAGGGCCGTGGCCGTGTTATATCACGACTCTCAAATGTTAAAAAACAACTTGCAATACCATCACCAATTCGATTGAACCCTAGATTTGGTTGGACCCAAATTAAAGTATTAATCGATTCCATGAACATTGTTAACCATAGGGATTTTGTTCCCCATGTCTAAACGAGTTTATATATGTATACAATTATCCATTTGATAAAGGATTGAAGATGAACAATGCGGAGAACAAGTCGCGGCTGAAAGGTGAGCGAACGATGAGTAATTGTTAATGGTAATTCAATTAATCTTGTGTGAAGCTTCAAAGGGCAATGACGAATCAAAGCCCTCAATTGAAGCCTAGATGATGGTGTTCGATTAGTTGCAGGTTCGCGATGAAGATGATAATCGAATTCTATGTTTGTGTTTGTTTCAGGAGAAATTGAGAGTTGCAAATGATTAAGATTTGTTAGATGATTGTTTAAGTTGGTTTTATTAGATTATAATTATGATTTAATGTTCGAACGGGTCGTTTGATGAGTGCGACGGTTACTCGAGTCATTCAAGTTCATAACTGTTTGTTTAAACACGATTATAGCTCTTAAACGGTTTTAGATCGTGCTCACGAACCGATTGACACTATTTGAAGTCGAAATTCGGGCGATTTCGAGGGTTTTGGACCTCGCCGGAGGATCGACGAAGGTCCCACCGGACGGTCACCGGGAATGCGGGGAAAAGAAAAGAAAATTTAAAATGTTACACTTTGGCCCTTGAACTTTAAGGTTTTATTATTTTATGAATAAACTTTTTATTTTAAGTTTATAAATTGGCAAATAAACACCTTAAACTTTATGTACTTTATGTTTCAACCATTTTAAGTTTACTAACATAATAAATTGTTCTAACTATTAGTATCATCAATATTATTATCATTATTATTATATTATTATTATTATATTATTATTATTATTATTATATTTCAATTCAATAGTTAAATTATTAACTTTCAAATTAAAGATTTAAAGGAAACAAACATGAATAACCCTTATAGTTACATTAATGACAACAATGGCTCTTACAAGATTATAACGATACAAACCATTAATTAACCAAAAATATACATATGTCACAGTCTCCCCAACTTAAAAGAATTTCGTCCCAAAATTAAGAATGAACTAAGCGAACAAATGCGGGTACATCTTTTTCATATGCTCCTCACGTTCCCAAGTGAACTCAGCTCCACGTTTGTTTTCCCAACGGACTTTGACGATCGGTGTGGTAGTTGTTCGGTCTTGTAAGTCCCCGTTCCCGGGACGCTTACAGTTGGGTTCTCGTTGCACATAAAACCTATAATTACATTTGTGTTCATAAAATCGCAGCAGAAAACTAAACAATCTTTCATTTCCATGTAAATGCTTTTGCAAATTAATACAACATTCATTACAAAATAGCTTGTTCGCATTACAATGCAAAAACATTAATCAAAAGAATGTCATCCCAAAAGAGCTGAGTAGTCGCCCGTGCCATCCTCAGCAATCATTACCTGCCAACTGGAAACACATCAAAGTCAGCGTTGCTGAGTGAGTTCTAGTTTTATAAATAAAACATACTTTACTTTACATTCGTTCGTGATCATACATCATACATACATACAGATAATATCAGTATTATCTTCATCATTCCGTTCATTAACTTTGCTCATTCAACGTGTTACATTATCGTTCACTTCTCTATCTAGATCCGGTCAGACTTACCCTCTTCGTGGCACTCAGCCACGATTACGGAGGTCGAATGACAAAGATGTCGTTCTGTACATTATTCCGATAATTCATACATGTTCATTCATACTTCGTTCTTTCATACAGAATCTTTCGTTCATTTATACTTTCGTTCCTTCGAGTCTGTTGCGACAACAGGGTCGCTCACCTCATTAACAATCCCAACGACTTCACGCCATTCGAGTCTGTTGCAACCATAGAGTTGCTCACCTCATTAACAATCCCAATGACTTTGCGCCATTCGAGTCTGTTGCAACCATAGAGTTGCTCACCCCACTTGCCAATCTCAACAATAGCATGCTATCCGAGTCTCTTGCAACCATAGGGTGGCTCACCTCATGGCAACTACATAATAACGCGTTGTCCGAGTCTGTTGCAACCGTAGGGGTGCTCACCTCATAGCAATCTCAAGGATTGCATACCGTCCGAGTCTGTTGCAACAACAAGGTTGCTCACCTCATTGCCATTCTCATCGATGGCACGCTATCTGAGTCTCTTGCAACCATCGAGTTGCTCACCTCATGTATGTGCTTGCAAGCCTTTCCTTCGTTCGTTCATCATTCAATAATGCATGCATTCTTACTTTATGTTCCCCTTTCATTATCTTTTACTTTACGTACATAATACTTCATTCATTTATTAACATGACACATAAGACCACAAGAAAGATAACATACATCATATTAAGGAACATATCATACACATTCATCATCATCATACAGGGTAACATCATGCATACATAACAAGCCCTAACATGCAACATCATCATCGTCATGCCCAACATGCTCTCTAAGGCCTCAATCATCATCTTACATGCTCTTACGAAAACCTTTACGTCAAAACTTACATTTGCACTTTTCTCCGAAAGTCAGAAGTCAAACTACACTTTCCTCGGGTGTGACAACCCTACTCGGGCGTATGGACACCCTTCAGTCGCATGGTCTCCATGCGACTGAACATCATGTGAATGAACTAATACGGATGAACACCTATGGGAATGCACATCCAGTCGTGCGAATGGACAATGCGGATGGACCTCATGCGAATAGGATCAATGCGGATGAGCACTTATGCGACTGGACCTTCAATCGCATGACCCCCAGCGACTGGCCCTTCGATCGTGCGAATGGACATTCGATCGTGCGAATGGACCCCAATCACACTCTAATCGGCCGCATGGCCTCCATTCGGCCTCCAGTCGGTCGCCTAGCCCTAACTGATGCAGAATGCAGTTCATCCCGACTACAGCCGAGGGTTTTCGGCCTCCAAACTCCTCTAAACCCATTTTAAGCCCAAATCGACCATCCTAAACCTTAGGGATGCATACCATGACACCATTCAAGCACATACAAGCTCACAATCAAGCCACAAACGCATCATACATACACATACACATACACATACACAAACACAAACGGGTCAACATACACATACTCAAAAACCCGATTTCAAATGTTTTCCAGCCCCAAAATCGTTTGAAAACAAGTAAAAGTGGGGTTCTAGAACTCACACAAACTAGCACAACGACAAGTGCTTCGATTTGGCTTGCTACACGATGATTTTGGCAACCCAAACTAACTCGAACCAACTTTTTCTCCTTCCTCTCTTCTTCTCTCTATGAAATCTAAAATGTGGGGTGTGTGGGGAGAGTGGGCTGCCCTCTCCCTACTAATATCACCACATTTCCAACTTTTCTTCGTTGGCGAGTTTGGTCCCTCGACTTTAAACTTTATTTTCTTTTCTTTCTTCACCGGCTTCAAAATAATAAATATCCGGGTGTTACAGGTCTTCTTCAGGGTTCGGTCCATAACCTCAATAGGAATTCGTTCACCTCAATAGGCTTCTCAACGAAATGCAATGACTCATCTATTTGAATTTCCTGAGAGGAACATGCAAACTTTCATCAGCCAGGCATTTCCTCAGGTTTGAGACATGGAAGATAGGATGAACCCCGCTAAGTTCAGAAGGTAGTTCTAGTTTGTAAGCCACTTTCCTAATTCTTTTCAGAATCTTGAAAGGTCCTACAAAGTGTGGGGCTAACTTACCCTTCTTCCAAAACCTACAACACCATTCCATGGAGAGACCTTAAGAAGAACCATGTCGTCGACTTGAAACTCCAACGGTTTGCGTCTTTTATCAGCATAACTCTTTTGGCGACTTCTAGCCACCTCAAGGTTATTTCGAATTTGGAAACTTTGTCAGTCGTTTCTTGAATAAGTTTAGGACCAGTGATGAGATTTTACCCAATGTCAGTCCAACAGATCGGAGAACGACATTTACGACCATACAAAGCCTCGAATGGTGCAATTTTGATACTTGAGTGATAACTATTGTTATACGAAAATTCCGCGAGCGGTAAATACGTATCCCAATCACCACCAAAGTCAAGGACACATAGACGGAGCAAATCCTCGAGGGTTTGAATTGTTTGTTCGGTTTGACTATCGATTTGAGGATGGTAAGCCGTACTTAAATCCAATTGAGTACCCAAGAGTTCTTGCATAGACGACCAAAAGTGCGAAGTGAAACGAGTGTCTCGGTTGGATATGATGTGCAACGACACGCCATGACGACTCACAATTTTGTCAACGTAGATGCGAGCCAACCTTGAAACTTTGTATGTATCTCGTATTGGTATGAAATGTGTCGTTTTAGTCAAACGGTCAACAATCACCCATATACTATCATGACCACGAGGAGTACGGTAACTTGGTTATGAAATCCATGGATATATGTTTCTATCTCCACATAGGGATTTCAGGTTATTCAAATAAACCACTTGGTCGTTGATACTCGGCTTTGACTCTTGCACATGTGAGACACTTGGAAACATAAAACGTGATATCTTTCTTCATTCCAGGCCACCAATATTGACCACGAAGGTCCATGTACATCTTATTAGAGCCAGGATGAATGGAATATCGAGTTTGATGAGCTTCGTTCATAATGAAGTGTCAAAGGTTATCACGATTCGGAATCCAAAGTCGATTCAAGAAGTACCACATGCCATTCGGTTCTGTCTCTAGTTGTGACCGAACGTTAAACATCAAGTCTTCATCCTTCCCTTCGTTGGTTAATGCCGCTTGTTGAGCCTCGTAAATGCATAACTCGAGGTCACTATCAATCCTTATGTTTTGAAGCATGATAGTAGCCTCGTTGACATCCACATGAATATCGGTATCAAATTCTGCTAGCGTATCAAACCATTGCTTTCGATCTCGAATTTCTTGGAGCGAGATAGTCTTGTTGTGGACCTTGCGACTCAGTGCGTCGGCTACAACATTCGCCTTTCCAGGGTGATAACGAATGTCACAGTCGTAGTCGCTAATCAACTCAATCTATCATCTTTGTCTCATGTTAAGATCCTTTTGGTTGAACACGTTTGGAGACTCTTATGATCGGTGTAGACTATGCATTGCGTCCCATAAAGATAGTGTCGCCAAATCTTAAAAGCGAAAACCACAGCACCAAGTTCAAGATCGTCAGTTGTGTAGTTCACTTCATGAACCTTCAATTGCCTCGACGCGTATGCTATGACTTTGCCTCGTTGCATGAGAACACAAGCAAGACCTTGATTAGAAGCATCGCAATACACGGTAAAGTCATCGTTCCCATCAGGAAGTGACAGGATCAGCGATCACAAGTTTGATGTATTAGGATACAAGGCAGCGGAATACAAACAAGAATTAGACAAATTGTAGCAAGCAATCGATACTTGTAAGCATTAAGAACGCATACGGTTATAGGGAGAGAATATATATTTCTGATTTCAAGGAATGTTTATAGAGGTAGAATATTTCTAATCAAATCATTCATTCATTCCATTCATTCCTCTCATTCCACTCATTCATCATCGTTACAATAAGTTGTCACTCCTTATATAGAGTGCAACAATCACTGCTGTTATCACGGAAAGTGACAACTGGCAGATCTAATACAAAAATAACTAATTCTTAACAAACTACTGAAATGTTCACAACTACCGAGAACATATCAGCGTGTTAAGTACAAAATATAAAACTACTGAAACTACAACGACTGAAGAACAAGCTCTTCAGTCGTTTTACAAAACTACTGAAACATAAAACTACTGAAACTAGATATATAAACTACTGATATCACGACTACTGAAGAAGTACTCTTCAGCAGTTGTGACAAACTACTGATGCTTCAGTACTTGATCTTCAGACTTTGACCTTCAGGTGTTTCATCAGCTGATGACTTCAGTAGATATCATCAGCTGATGTCTTCAGTCTTTGTCTTCAGACTTTGTACATCAGTTGTTGATCTTCAGCACTTGTAACCTCTTCAGCTGTTGTACGTCAGTACTTTGGTCTTTCAGCTTCAGCACTTGTGTTCTTCAGCTGTTGTACTTCAGCACTTTAGTTCTTCAGCTGTTGAGGTCTTCAGCACTTGATCTTCAGCTATTGAAGTCTTCAGCACTTGTCAAACTGCTGATGAGTCTTTCAGCAGTTGTTGTGATACCATGTGGGACTTAGAGGTTTTCTGATCTTGGCTCATTGGTTCTTTGGTCAAAAAACTCCCCCTGAACCAATGCAGCCAAAACCTCTAACTTATTTATTCTACTTATTGATGGCAAAATGTTGGTCTTTTTCCTTCTTGATCAGTAGAGAAGATGACCCATGTAAGCTCCGGCCTGGGAAGAAACCTCAAATATTTGTTTGGCAGCGTATGAATAGGAACTCTGTTTTGGGGAACAGGACACAGAGTTGTTATCCATTCATGAGATTCACTTCCCCAAATGAGTCTGTACGACTCTCTTGTGTAGGCCTCAAGGAAGGTGATTTGTTCCTCCATGGTTAGCTCTTCAAACCTCCTTCAAACAATGATTCAGGCCCATAATACTCAGACAGGTATTTGGCCTGTTTCCTATTCTTTAGCTCCACAGTTGTTATTATTCTGTAAGCAAACTCATCCGGGTGATTACCTCTAGGAACAACTGGAGCTCATTTTTCCTGACTTCCTCAAGCCTCTTGTAAACTAACCCCTTTTTCACTATTTTGTTTTCCAGCATCTTCTGAGGGGTTAGATTAGCTTTGTAGGCCTTCTTGAAGTCTTCTAGGATTTCCCAGGGTGAAACTACAAAGACCAGAGAGATCACTTCATCTACGATCTTTTTCACCTGGCCAATGTATCTCTGAGGTATATTTTTCTTATGAATTCTGTGAGAGACCCTGGGATCAGGCCAAATCCTCACTCTTCCTTTTGATATTGAAAGGTATGCCTGAGAGTGTAAAGTCTGAGGGCTTGCTCCTTCATATTGATGATAGAAGATGTGGCTGCAAGCTTTGTCAACTCTCTTCAGCAATTCCTCATCATGCTGTTTATGAAGCTCTTCTTCTTCTAGCTTCACTTTAACCATTTGTCTCTGGACTTCAGGAGTAATTGCTGAGGAGTGACTTGTGGCCTTAGGCAACTGAATCACAGCTGAGAGCGGCAGCTGTCTTCATCATCTTCTTCATCATCTTCTAGCCTCAATATCCTTCTCTTCTTCTTCAAGGGTATATCATCGGCTATGGGTTTTGAGGGTAAGGGAGTTGGTTTGGGGGTTGTGTTTTGGGTGGTTTTGGTGTGGGAATGTTGACAGGCTGTTCTAGCATCCTTGAGGTGAGTGTGGCTTTTGATTGCTTGGCTAGCTCAGTCCTGCTCCCAGCACCCGCTTCATTCAAAGCTTCAATAACAAGCCCCTTAGTATATGCTTCAGATGAACAGATCTTGGTGGTGATTGCCAAGATACTGTCCCTGGACCAAGCTTTGATTTCAATCATTGATCTTCCAAGATATTTTGCAATAAATCTTATCATGATTTCAAGCCTTTCTCTTTCTAACACTTCATAACTTGCCCATCTATTCTGGATTTCTTCAATCTCTAGTCGTCGAATCTCAGAGTCAAGTTTATTGGTGTCATGGCCTTGCCTAAACAGCTGATCAATGATATTGTCCATTGATCTGCTGTGTTCGGCATCAGCCTCTTTTATCAGTAGCTCCAAGGCTTTATCTTCAGCAACGTCATCAGCACCTTTCTTTCGCTTGTAGGTGAGCATTGGTTGTGTTCCTTCTCCTTCTTTTGGGCTTGCTTCGCTTCCTTCTTTCCTCGGATCTTTTCCTCTTCTTTTCTTTCACTGCAGTACTCTCCCCCTTTTTGGATGCATTGGAGGAAGGGGTTTGTACCGCAGAAAGAGTCTTTTGGACAGCAGCATCAACCAAGGGCTGTAAAGTGGAGGAAAGCCTCTCATCAATGGCTTTGGTCACTATATCAGTGATTATGGGTGTGATGAGAGGGAGGGAATTTTGGAGTACAGCACCTATTTGCTCAGGAGGGTTCTGTTCCTGAGAAGTAGGGCCTGAAGCAGAGGCAGGTGGTTGATTTTGTAGTGGCTCAGTGTTGGAAACCTTCAAGTGAAGGTGCCATCTGTGGGTGGGTAGAGGCAGATGGTCTTGCTCCTTGTGAGAGTTGGTCAAGTAGGTTTTGCAGCCTACTGACTTTCTCTTCAAGGATTGTGTTCTGGGCAAGAACATCATAGAAAAAGCCCAGGTCATCATCAGCCGAAGCTGAATCATCTGACCTCCTGCTTAGAGCAGGATTTACATGCACTGGGTGTAGACCAGTTGGTGCATGTGCCCCTTGTGCTTGGTACTGGGGACTTCCAGCCTCAGGACAATGTCCATCATCAGCTGTTGCCTCTAGTGAGGTCTTAGCAATGTTACCAGCCTCACTCTGGTCATGTGCTGAGTCAGAGGAGGTGGCAGCCTCACTAGATATTCTAAGCTCCTTGTCTACACAGGAGATAGAAGTGGGAAACCCCTGTGCTGTGGGTTCTCAAGTGCACTGTGTTCCTCTCCCTCAATTGTAGAGGTATTCCTAGTAGTAAGTGGTTTCTGGGGAGGGGGTGAGGAGTGCAATGAGTCAGCACTTGTGCAACTATTAAAGTTGGGCTGAGGGGCGGTTGTTTGGGGTGAGGGGATAGAAGCAGTGTGCACCTGGGGAGGTTGGTGCTCTTCAATGGCAATCTCCTCAAGTGAGGAAGATCCCAGATATGTAGGTGCCCTTATGTGGTTGCTGCAGGCTCCTGTTGAGAGGAAGCCTGAGCGGCTATGGCTGGAGGAGTCATGTATCCACTAGGGGGTTTGGACTAGTGGATATATCCTGCGTTTGTGTTGCAGGGGCATCCTCAGGGGACTCAATTCCTGAGTAGCCGTTTTGGGTTTCTTTTGGTGGGTTTGGTGGGGACTTTGGATTTGGAGGTGGTGGCTGTGGGTTCCAGCTGCGTGGGTTTTCACAGCTTGGCAGCCATTTTGAGTGTCCGGTCAGAGTTGTGCCGGGAGTATACTTCCGGCAGAACAGCCGTAGCAGGGACTCCCAAGCCAACAAGTCCCTCAGCATTAAGTTGGTTTGTAATGATGGCCATTATGAACCGTGGATAAAGTATCCAACGGTTGGCAGTTAGTTTTTGAGCCATATCTTTGAGCTCTGAAAATATTATTTCTGAAAAGTTTAGTGGTTGTTGCTCAAGGATAGAATACATTACCTGCTGCCATTTCATCGACATTTGATCCCAAGACGACGTCTTAGGGGCCAAACATACATTCACCATGTGAAGGATTAGGCGCTCAGCGTCATTAAAGTGTTTCTTCAAGATAGTGGAGGCACTGAGATCGCCTTGATATCCATGTTGAGCAAAGGATAGATCTATGGTGCCCTTCGGATATCCAGCATGAGAACTAGCATCATTCAGTTGAAGAATTTGGCGGATTATTGCAGGAGTGATGACTACTTCTTTGTTGTTGACGACCGACTGGAGGGATGGTGTGTTGTTCTCCCCAGTGGTAACAGTAACGTTCATCCAAAATTGGTGCAAGGATTCGGCATGTAATATGGGATTCAGAAGAAATGCCGTGTTGTATTGGGACTGAACCATAAGATCGATAGCATTATCGAACTTAGTCCAGATGGGCGATTTGGTGAGGTAGGCAACACAGTTGTGTCGCGGTTTAATTTGCATAGACGCCATTGAGAAGAGGGAAGTTTTTGGAGAGGAACGTTAGGTTTGAAGAAGATGAAGCATTGAGAGCTAAGGTTAGGGATATATATAGGGTACGGGTAAGAAAACGACTGAAGGATGTGGTGTTAGTCATCAGTAGTTTTAAACGAACGTTGACATGGTATTATCCTTTCAGACGTTGAAACAGCTGAAGTCGTGTTTAGGCATCAGTAGTTTAGAAAACTACTGAAGACCGTGGTTTTGACTTCAGATGATTAAAACAACTGAGGACTTGGTGTTTGTCATCAGTAGTTATGAAACTACTGAAGACAGTGGTTTTGTCATCAGCTGTTGTAAACAACTGAAGACTTGGGATTAGTCATCAGTAGTTATAAAACTACTGAAGACGTGGTTTTGCTTCAGTTGTTTAAAATAAAACAACAGTTGTACAAACGACTGAAGAGAAAGTTCTCTTCAGCTGTTTTCGTCAATTCTTAGCTTTTCAGCTGTTTCAAACTGTCCTCAACACATTCATCAGTCTTTTTGGCTGATTTTAGTTGTTTCATAGGACATCAGTACTTATCTGTTTTTACTGATTGCAGTAGTTGTAACTGCATCAGTAGTTGTAACTACATCAGTAGTTTAGAACAGATGAAGTACTTCAGTACTTGTGAGACATTTAGCCTTCAGTAGTTATAAAACTACTGAGGTTAAAAGAGCTCATCAGTACTTATATGTGACATAGGTACTCATGATCATCAGTATGAATTACTAAGATCATCAGTAGTTGTCACTTATTCTAGTTGCAGTATACCAAGCCTTAACACCAGGTTTTGGAAAGTTGAACTATCCAAAGGCTTAGTAAAAATGTCTGCAAGCTCATCAGCACTAGGCACAAACTTAGGATCAATCAGACCTTTTTCAAAACAATCCCTTATAAAATGATGTCTGATCTCTATATGTTTGGTCCTAGAGTGCTGGACTGGATTTTTGACAATACAAAGAGCTGAAGCACTATCCATTAACAATGGAGTCTTAGTCTCTGTAATGCCATAATCCAAAAGTTGGTTTTGAAGCCAGAGTACCTGAGATGTACAACTTGCAGCAGCAATGTACTCTGCTTCAGCAGTGGATGTAGCAACTGAAGTCTGTTTCTTGCTCTGCCAAGAAATCAAGCAGTTGCCTAGGAATTGACATCCACCAGAAGTTGATTTCCTGGTCAACTTACACCCTGCATAGTCACTATCAGAAAAAGCAACTAATTTACCAGAATGTCTGGTAGAATACCATAAACCTAGAGATGGAGTGCCTTGCAGATATCTAAAGATCCTCTTGACTGCAATCAGATGAGACTCTTTAGGTGCAGCCTGAAATCTAGCACAAACACATGTAGCAAACATAATATCTGGTCTAGAAGCTGTTAAATACATCAAGGACCCAATCATACATCTGTAAAGTGTTTCATCAACCACTTTACCTTTCTGATCTGTGTCCAGTTGTGTGGTGCTGCTCATGGGAGTAGAACAAGGCTTACAGTTTTGTAAATCAAACTTTTGCAAAAGATCTTTTGTATATTTGGACTGATGAATAAAAATTCCATCAGCCTTTTGTTTGATTTGCAACCCCAGAAAGAACTGTAATTCTCCCATGGCACTCATTTCAAACTTTTGTTGCATCAACTTTGTAAAGGCATCACACAACTTTGGATCAGAGGATGCAAAAATGATATCATCTACATAAATTTGAACAAGTAGATTATGCTGCCCAGCTTTCTTAATGAATAAAGTCTTATCTATGGAGCCTCTAGTAAAATTGTTTTCCAGAAGAAAGTTTGATAATGTCTCATACCAGGCTCTGGGAGCTTGTTTTAACCCATAAAGAGCTTTATCAAGCTTATACACCCAATTAGGATGTTTATTGTCCTCAAAGCCTGGAGGTTGACATACATAAACCTCTTCTTTAATTTTTCCATACAAAAATGCACTTTTGACATCCATTTGAAAAACTTTAAGGTTTTGATAAGCAGCATAAGCTAAAAACAATCGAATTGCTTCCAGTCTGGCTACATGGGCAAAGGTTTCATCATCATAGTCAATACCTTCTTCTTGTGCAAACCCCTGGACAACCAGTCTGGCCTTGTTCTTAACAATAAGCCCATTTTCATCAGTTTTGTTCCTAAACACCCATTTAGTGCCTATTGCACACTTACCTGGAGGTAGAGGAACCAGTTCCCACACTTGCTGTTTCTTGAACTGAAGAAGCTCAAGCTGCATGGCATCAACCCATCCATTGTCCTTTAAAGCAATGTGATAATTCTTTGGCTCTTGCTGACTGATGAAGAGAGCATAGAAGCAGAAATTTGACAATTGACTTCTTGTTGATACACCAGCAGTGATATCACCAATGATTTGAGACATAGGGTGATTCTTCAGATCTTGATACACAATGAGATCTGTGCAAGTGTTTGTAGCCGGCTCAGCAGCAACAGATGGTGATGGTGAATCATTTCCTTGAAACCAATCAGTGGATGGTAATTCAAAAGAAGTTGAATTCAAAGAAATCTCATCAGCATTTGTTGTGGATGGTGCTACTGGAGCTACAGGAACATCAGGTCTAGCTAAGTCAGGCAGCTGATCACTAAACCTGAATAGGTGAGTACTGCAATCATCATCATCAGCAGCAGTACCACCAGGTGGTGATCTGTTGACAGGAGCAACAACAGGAGTTTGATAAGGAACATATTGCAGTATGTCCAAATCAAATAACTCCACAGGACTTTGTGGAATCTTGTCCTTTGGAGATTCATTAAACTTAACATGTAGAGTTTCTTCAACCATCTTTGTTCTGCAGTTGAAGACTCTGTATGCCTTGCAAGTAGATGAATAACCAACAAAGTACCCTGCATCCACCTTAGGATCAAATTTATGGAGTTGATCCTTTGTGTTGAGAATAAAACAAGGACACCCAAATGCTTTGAAAAATGAAATCAGAGGAGCCAAATGATGGAGAACTTCATATGGAGTCTTCATCAACCTCTGATTTACTAAAACTCTATTTTGCACATAACAAGCTGTGTTGACAGCTTCAGCCCAAAGGTCAGTGGCAAACCTGAGTCAGCCAGCATGGACCTTGCAGCTTCAATGAGGGTCCTGTTCTTTCTCTCCACTACTCCATTTTGTTCTGGAGTCCTTGGAATGCTGAACTGCCTTTTGATTCCCTTTGAAAGATAGAAGTCATCAAGTGTATGATTTCTGAACTCAGTTCCATTGTCACTCTAATACACTTGACTGGAAGGGAATACTGCTTCTCAATATACAGCATAAAGTGAATAATCTTCTGAGCAGCCTCATCCTTTGAATGTAGAAAGAAAGTCCATACAAATCTGGAGTAATCATCCACAATTACCAGACAGTATTTCTTCTTTGCCATGCTCATTACTCTCACAGGACCAAATAGATCCATATGCAGTAATTGCAAGCAGGCATTGGACTTGGGCACTTCAATAGGAGGGAATGAGACTTTGTGCTGTTTTCCTTTTAAACACGCAGTGCAGGTTTCATCACAGTGGAACTCCTTTATTGGTAAGCCTCTGACTAAACTGTTGTGGAAGCTGATTCATGTTTTTGAGATTAACATGACCAAGCCTCCTGTGCCACAGTTTAGATTCTTGAGAAGAGGCTTGGGAAATAGGCAAGGATTGCCTTTGAGATCTATCTTCTTAGAGAGATCTAAGGCATACACTCTTCCTGTTCTGTTGGCTTTCAGGAGAGTGTGATCATCCAACACCTTGTCAATCAAGTGCAAAACTTTGGATGACAGAATCCTACAGTTTTGACTGGTGAAAAGGGCAACATGGCCTTATCACACATTTGACTGACACTCAAGAGATTGTACTTGAGATTTTCCACATGATTAACATCATCAAATTTGATTTCTCCATTGGAGACAAAGCCTTACCAGATGATGTAACCCCTAGCATCATTGCCAAAAGAGACAAATCCCTTCTTTCCTGAGAGTAGTCATGAAGAAGAGAGCTGTTCCCAGTCATGTGCATAGATCCCCCACTGTCTACATACCAGATGCTACTTTGGCATGTTGAAGAACCCTGCAATAATAAACAATCAGTTAGTTTTAGAGACCCAAACCTTTTTGGTTTTGGGCCTGGTCTCATCAATAGATGGTAAACTAACAGGTTTATTTGAAACAACAGCCTGAGAGGAAGAAGATGGGGTAGAAGAGGAGTCCTTTGGCTTGGACCTCCTTTTCTGTGGTTTCAACATAGGAGCATCTAGTTGGTTAACTCTACCCACAGATGTTGTACCATCATCACCAGCTGTGTCTGATTTTGTGATAAAGCTTTCAGCTCATCAGACACATTGCTAGTGGAGTTTGATAAGTTCCTATGTTGCACCTTTTCTTTTGAGCACCCTCAGCTGTCACCTGTTTAACCCCTTCCTTTTTGATTTCTTTGATGACTTAAGGGTTACAGGATTTGATGTTGCTGATACAAATGTGGTCTCAAACTCAGTTTTCATTTTTACCATTTTCTCATTAATTTCTTCTTTTTGTTTGAGTTTGGAACCTCTTTTGTACCAACAATCATCTGTAAGATGATTGAACAAACCACATACTTCACATGGTTTCTTCTTCATCTTAGGTTGATCATCAACTAAAGAGGGTGAAGCAACAGAAGACTTGTTCTTCAATGCTTTGGAAGCATTGGTTGCTTTCTTGACTACCTCTTTAGTAGTCTTCAAACTCTTTCTACTGCCAGTTTTCTTCTCTTCAGTACTGACAGCAGTTGAAGTTTGAACTTCAGGTGTTAAATCCTGCTCTCTAATCCTTTCAGGACCTTCAGATTAACTCCTGAGTTGATCAACTCATTAATCAATCATGTGAATGTCAGCATTTGAACCATCAACATCAGCTGATAGGTTCAAAGAGGGCTTGATGCTGACTGCTACTTCTGATTGTGCTGTATCAGAAGGTAGGTCACATGATGTGATGGATTGGTTATCACTCTCACCATCAGATTCTACCTCTGCTCTTGGGGTAAAATCTGTAGGTGGAGCAGTGTGATTGTAACCAATTCCAAACTTCACATTTGAAGCAGATTGCTTACTAAGAAGCCTTTCAAAACCTTTGCATGATTGTACCCATCTATCACACTCGACCTGGGTAACTGCAAGGGTTTCTTTGAGATCTTTGTACTTCTCTAGAATTACTTCTTCTCTAGCCTTATCATCAATTATTTGGCAATTCAGTTATAAATCTCATCATTTTATCTTTGAGCACAAACTCAAACTCAGCTTGTTTTTGGAAATTATTTGTTCTAGCTCAATGTTCTTATTAATTAGAGCTACATTTTCTTCTCTAATGGAAGCAAATGCTGCTATGCATGGTTCAGAACATAATTTGGCTTTTGCCTCAGAGGATACCTGTGATACCTGAGGTTAGAGGCATTAGAAAATGAAGTATCAGCAGACTCCAAAGCCATAAGAGCTAGATTCCCAAAAGGACTGTCACCACCATGTTGACCAGCACCTGAGAACAGTTGATCATGACCAGACAAGTCATCTGGTAAACTGCTCCAGTCAACAACTCCTGGGGTGAAGAAGCTGTGTTGTTGAGGTTGAGATTGTTGATGAGATTGGGAAGGCTGAGGTTCTGGTAGTGCATGAGGTTGTGGTGCCATAGGAACTTGAACTTGATTTGGCTGTGGCATGTAATAACAGGGTACGGATATGGCATTTGACCCTGAGGAACAAATATGCCGGAGATTGTTGTTGAGGATGATGACTAGAGGTGACAGGATGTTGCCCTCTGTGTTGTTGACTATTGCCAGGAAAAGTCACAAAGGGTGCAGTGGAGTTAGATCCAGTTGATCTACACTCTCTTGCAAAGTGTCCAAGCCTTTGGCATTTGTGACACCTCAACTTGCTCTTGTCAAAACCAACTTTGGTTTTGCCAGAGAGTCCTGGGAGTTTTCTTCCAGTTCTTTTATAGAACTTCTGAGATCTGATATTTATCAGGGCCATTTGGCTCAAAATATCCATCTCTTCTAAGTCATCATCAGCAATCCCCTTGAGATCATCCATAATGAAGCATAAATTGTCATTATTACACCCAGTAAACTGACCATCAACACTCACAAATGCAGAATCATAAGTGCTTGAAGAGAAATTAATATGCTCATCATACTGGCATTCAGATGAAGCATATTCTGACTCATGACCCACCAAGGCAGTGTTGCCTGGTACAAAGTCTTCAGTGAGCTTTCCAGATGAAGACTTTTCTCTTCTGTTCTATCTCTCTCTCAAACGTGAGCAGTTTCCCATGGAGTTGGGTGAGAGATAGTTTGTCCAAACTTGCACTGGAGCGTAGGACAATAGTATATGTGTCCCATCTCTCAGGCAGTGATCTGAGAAATCTGTTATTCATCTGAATATTGGTGTATTCAAGTTTGACCATTTTTAGTTCAGAGATCAAACAAGAGAACCGCTCATATTGTTGAGTCAGTGTCTCACCCTTTCTATAAGAGAATGTCTCATATTGTTGGGCAAGAATTTCTCTATTATTTGCCAAGACCTCATCTGTTCCTCCAAATTGTTCTTTCAAGGCATTCCAGAGGTCATGGGCAGTTTCATGATGCATTAGCCCAGAATAGATTTCATTTGGCAGTGCCATGGCCAGAATTCCATGGGCTTTTGCATCAATTTCAGCAACTTCTTATCCTCATCTGAGTATTGCTCCCCTCCTCTTCGGAACCATTTGATTGGTTTTCGGGTTATCACCATAGGCTTGTGTGGACCATGTACCTGATGTCCAACACCCTGCGCTGTTAACACACAGGTGATGGAGCATACGTCTTTGCCATATGTTATACTCATTCCTAACCAGCATTGGAGGCTTGGTTGAGGAACCAGTATTGTGAGGATCATTGGAGGGAGTAGTCATTTTCAGTTCAAAAACAATTTAGTTCAAGCTTTTAAAAATTTTAGACAGACCACAACAAACTCAATGAGAACCAAGAAAAGATCTCAGGATGAATGAGCAGAAATACAGAAAATTCAATCTCTATAACCGTTTCTTGCAAAAACAAAAGCTAATTCAATCAAACTTAGATCTTGAATAGCAGTTTCAATGATCAATTATTAGATCGATCAATGATTAACCTGCTCTGATACCATTGACAGGATCAGCGATCACAAGTTTGATGTATTAGGATACAAGGCAGCGGAATACAAACAAGAATTAGACAAATTGTAGCAAGCAATCGATACTTGTAAGCATTAAGAACGCATACGGTTATAGGGAGAGAATATATATTCTGATTTCAAGGAATGTTTATAGAGGTAGAATATTTCTAATCAAATCATTCATTCATTCCATTCATTCCTCTCATTCCACTCATTCATCATCGTTACAATAAGTTGTCACTCCTTATATAGAGTGCAACAATCACTGCTGTTATCACGGAAAGTGACAACTGGCAGATCTAATACAAAAATAACTAATTCTTAACAAACTACTGAAATGTTCACAACTACTGAGAACATATCAGCGTGTTAAGTACAAAATATAAAACTACTGAAACTACAACGACTGAAGAACAAGCTCTTCAGTCGTTTTACAAAACTACTGAAACATAAAACTACTGAAACTAGATATATAAAACTACTGATATCACAACTACTGAAGAAGTACTCTTCAGCAGTTGTGACAAACTACTGATGCTTCAGTACTTGATCTTCAGACTTTGACCTTCAGGTGTTTCATCAGCTGATGACTTCAGTAGATATCATCAGCTGATGTCTTCAGTCTTTGTCTTCAGACTTTGTACATCAGTTGTTGATCTTCAGCACTTGTAACCTCTTCAGCTGTTGTACGTCAGTACTTTGGTCTTTCAGCTTCAGCACTTGTGTTCTTCAGCTGTTGTACTTCAGCACTTTAGTTCTTCAACTGTTGAGGTCTTCAGCACTTGATCTTCAGCTATTGAAGTCTTCAGCACTTGTCAAACTGCTGATGAGTCTTTCAGCAGTTGTTGTGATACCATGTGGGACTTAGAGGTTTTCTGATCTTGGCTCATTGGTTCTTTTGGTCCAACAGGAAGTGTGAGAATAGGAGTGTTACACAACTTGCGTTTCAATGTCTCGAAAGCCTCTTCTTGCTCGGGTCCCCATTCAAAGAGTCGATTCTTTTGGGTTAGCGCCGTCAATGGTTTAGAAATCTTCAAAAAATTTCTATGAACTACGTAATATCCCGCTAAGCCAGAAAAGAACGAACCTTGGTTGGTGTTGTGGGAACACACCAAATCTTCACGGCTTCAATTTTAGCAGGATCGACGTGAATTCCTTGGCTATTCACCACATGCCCTAAGAATTGAACCTCTTCCAACCAGAATTCACACTTGGAAGACTTGGCATATAATTGCTCTTTCTTCAAAAGTCCAAGAACTTGTCGCAAGTGTGTCTCGTGATCGATTTTCGTCTTGGAATAAATAAGAATGTCATCAATGAACACGATCACAAAGTTATCCAAATACGGTTTACATACTCGATTCATGAGATCCATGAACACGGAAGGTGCATTGGTCAAGCCAAAAGGCATAACCATGAACTCGTAATGTCCAGATCGAGTACGAAAAGCGGTCTTTGGAATGTCATCATCGTGAATACGTAACTAATGATACCCAGAACGTAGATCAATCTTTGAGAATTGAGTTGCTCTTTGAAGTTGATCGAAGAGATCATCAATTCAAGGGAGAGGGTATCAGTTTTTGATGGTAATCTTGTTGAGTTCCTGGTAGTTGATGCACATACAGAATGAGCCATCCTTCTTCACAAACAGAACAGATGCACCCCACGGTGATGAACTAGGATGAATGAACCCCTTATCGGTCAACTCTTGCAGTTGACTAGCTAGTTATTGCATTTCAGGCGGTGCAAGACCATAAGGTGATTTAGTTGCACCATGGATTAAGTTAATCTTGAACTCAACTTCTCGCACGGGAGGCAGTCCCTTAAGATGCTCGGGAAAAACCTCGGGAAATTCTCGCACAACATGAATGTCTTTCAGTTCCTTTCCCTTGACTTTCGTATTAACTACATACGCCATGAAAGCTTGGTAGTTTTTACTTAAGCACTTCCAGGCCTTGACGCAGGATATAAGTTGAGTCCTTGGGATGATTTCTCCCCAAAGACCGTCAAAGTATCACCCATCGGTAAAGGAATTCGAATGCATTTCTCGAAGCATAGAATTTTCGCACGATGCTTGCTAACCAATCCATGCCAATGATAACATACAAAGCTTCCCAATTGCATAGGAATAAGGTCAACGAAGAACTCGTGTTCATTAAGGCTCAAGGTGCAATCGCGTATTACGACATCAACGACGATTGATTTTCCATCGACGAATTCAACCGTGAAGGGTCTTTCCAGATTAACACGCGGTTTAGAAAGTATAGGCTCGAATTCCAAGGACACGAAACTCCTATCCGCACCCGAATCAAACAATACGAAAGCATAATGACTATTTACAAGATACATACCTGTTTGTAACAACCTATTATTGGTATGATGAACATAGATAGGAATTTTTACAAGACAAGAAACGTTTAAAAGAAGTTCAACGACGTACCATTTACCACG
This sequence comes from Flaveria trinervia, assembly GCA_025506515.1. Classification (NCBI taxonomy): domain Eukaryota; kingdom Viridiplantae; phylum Streptophyta; class Magnoliopsida; order Asterales; family Asteraceae; genus Flaveria; species Flaveria trinervia. Next base: position 69,991 of record CM046445.1, on the reverse strand, counting down.
TCGTTGTTGGCTTGGGATTGATTGGAATTGATGCTGAAAGCCCTTCCACGAGCCGGTGGCACGGTTCCCGCATTGCGAGGACATTGCGGACGAATATGACCAGGCTCGCCATAGTTATAGCAGGTTCGGTTGGTAAGCATTTCAGTGTTGTTTTGCGCACGAAAGCAAGTAGCCACCAAGTGCCCATACTTTCCACACAATGAGCAGACTCGGCATGGATTGTTGCTTGCATGATGGTACTTGCACGTGTTACACATATGATATGGACCAACATAAGCTTTAGCCATGGGAGCTTGATTGTCAACCACCATTTGTTTTTGAGGAGCATTTGGGGCGGTCACAGCGTAGTTGCGTGTCCGGGTGAACTTAAGCTTCTTGTTTTGGGAAGATGACTCGGCCCTTACCTCCTTTGTTGCCTCGGGTGTCACCTTCACAGTAGACTTTGAACCCTTTGCCGACATAATGCCATCTCTAATATGATTCTCGGTGAGCTGCGCGGTGATAGTAATTGCCTCCTCCAAATTTGTGGGCCTACTACCCACCACGGCATCTTGAATTTAAGGTGACACCCCCTTGATAAATTTCTCAATGTTACGGGGCATGGTGTCCACCATGTGTGGTAGAAGCATACTCAACTCATGATGTCGGGTGGAATAAGCCAGGTGATTTCCATCATCTTGTTTGAGGGTCCAAAATTCCTCCTCTAGCTTTTGCAACTCGCTTCTCGGGCAAAACTTTTGGATCATGATATCCTTAAATTCCCCCAAGGCAACGCCAAAGCAATCTCAGTCCCACGGTTTCTCTTTTCACTATTCCACCATGTTAGTGCCCGTTGTTGAAGGACACTTGTAGCATAGCGAACCTTGAACTCATTGGGGCACTCGCTAACGATGAACGTGTTCTCCATACTTTCAAACCAGTCGAGAAGTCCAGTGGATCCTTCTTTTATACTAAAACTAGTGGGTTGCATGAGTTGAAATGTTTGAAAGTGTAGGTGCAAGTGTTCCCTTGTTGATTGTTTCTATTCTCTCCATGAGCACCGCTATTGTTCCCATTGGTGTTGTTGTTGCTATTAGCCATCAGGATGCTATTAAGTTTAGCCACCATGGTCAGGATAACGGCAGCCATTTGCCGGGCAATCAAGGCGGCTAACTTACGGTCGGAACTTCCACGCTTTCCATGGTGACGAGACATGCTGGATATACAAAATGAGTTAGTTACGAGAATGAGGATAACAAAGGATAGTAGTTTAGACAAAGAAAAGCTAAGAGTTGTAAGGTACACAGAATGATTCCATTTGGTAATGCATTACCATTTAGAAACGTTGACACGTCAACGTGACTTGACCCGTTTGCCTTAGAAACTTGTATATTTACCATAGTTTATCACGCATCCTAGAAATCCCTAGGTAAGCATGACTAGTCCCGTAGGATTTATGCGAAATGCTTGCCTTAGCCCGAAGGCCTTTTGCCAGGAAATCCAGGATACAGGTGTCTATGTGTCACACAATATTTCTTAGGTTCATGGAATCAAAACCTTGATGAGATTTATATAGATTAGACACAACGTCTAAAGATCCAAGTCATAAGCATAGGTATAGGATTCCACATGTCGTCGAGAATAAGATTAAGAGGTTTCATGTTCGGAGAGAGGCAAGGAGTCAAAGATAAGTTTAGGGAGACAAGTAATAATGTTTAGGCAATCCTATGCTAAAGTATCAAATTGCACATAGGAGGGCATAGCGTTATGTAGCATGCAAACCATACATTTTACAAGATAAAAATATAATTCTATAAGGTTCATGCATACTATAGTCTAGGTCACCATTTCTAATAACCTAAATCCCTATAGTTATGGGCTCTGATACCAATCTGTCACACCCCAACCTTGACAGCGGAAACGTCGAGGAGTGAGACGTAAGATCGTTCACACCACATAACGCTATTATTAATCCATATATATTATTCATAAGTTTCAAAGGTAACATTACAAACATAAGTCTCAAATAAAGAAATTAACAAGCATAATAAGAAATATAACAAGCTCATTCATTTATTTAACTAGGTCCATTACTAGGTGTGAACAAGCTTCAAAAGTGGCGATCAAACTTGAGTATTTCCTTAAACAGGTTAAAAATAAAATGTCAACAATAATGTTGGTGAGATTTCCGTAGTTTGCAATACATAAGTATATAAAATATGGCAACTGATGTTGTAAGTTAGAGAACAAAGTAACTAGGGATGTAAGACAGAATGCACAATCAAACCTTGACAGATTTTTACAAGTCTCAAACGTTATATACAATTAGCTAAGTGTACTTGGATTAACCAAGCAGGCTTGTCAGGCCCATAGATTTATGACGTCGCCGGGCTAATAATAGTTAAAGATTGTACATATATTCGGCATTACATGATAGCTACAACGGTCAACTAACCACAACATACAGGTGAAATGCCATAAGTTTACAAGAATCAAACATGTTTACAAGTTTAATGTTTATAATATAACATGTTTCACCCCAAAGTGTAAAAATATAAAAAGGGGTATAGAAATACTCACTTGACCATTAAATATATAAGTGGTGATTAATAAGAAAATAATGTGCGTCGTTCCAACGTAAACCTTCACTAGGTACCTAAATATATAATTACAAGATTTAAGTTTAATAACAAGTTTAACGAATTAACAAGGATTAGGGCTTTAAATGAATTTTGGGGCTTTGTCAATTTTTTTTATTTTAACAAATGGAAATCAATTATATTTTTTTGGGATCAATATGTTTATATTTTATAAAAAATATGAATTAAGAACAACATTTATATCAATTTGTAAGATTTATAAAGTTTAAATAAAGTTTTATAACTAAATAAAATAAGCATGTTTTAAACAATGATTTAAAGGCATTGTTTGAAAAAATAATTTGTGTAAATTAAACTAGTACTTAAAGTATATTTTTTATAAAAATAGCTAACCATAACATTAGCTTGATAATATTATATAAAAATATAAGGTTTTTTAAATAAATACGGAAAAATCATTAAGTGGTTTAAAATTATCGCACTTTATAAAATGATTTTTTTTATAATTTTTAAAAGTTTTTAATATTTAATTTGAAGGCCAAAAATGTCTAATAAAATATATGAGGCCCCGGGTTCGAACCGGGGACCTCCTGTTTGAGAGGGCGAATGAGTAACGGTGAACCAAGAGTTGTGGCCGTGACAACTTGCAAAACCATTCCCAATTCGATTGAACCCTAGATTCGGTTGGACCAAATTGAAGCATTAATCGATTCCATGAACATTGTTAACCATGGGGATTTTGTTCCCCATGTTTAAACGAGTTATATATGTTACAATTACCCTTTGATAAAGGATTGAAGATGAATAGTGTGGAGAACAAGTCGCGGCTGAAAGGTGAGCGAACGATGAGTAATTGTTGATGGTAATTCAATTTAACTTGTGTGAAGCTTCAAAGGGCAATGACGAATCAAAGCCCTCAATCAATTTCAGATCTTGAAGCCCAGATGATGATGTTTGATTAATTGTAGGTTCACGATGAAGATGATAATCGATTTCTATGTTTGTGTTTGTTTCAGGAGAAATTGAGAGTTGCAAACGATTAAGATTTGTTAGATGATTGTTTAATTGGTTTAATAGATTATAATTATGATTTAATGCTCGAACGGCTTGTTTGATGAATGCGAAGGTTACTCGAGTCATTCGAGTTCATAACTGTTTGTTTAAACACGATTATAGCTCTTAAACGGTATTAGATCGTGCTCACGAACCGATTGACACTATTTGAAGTCGAAATTGGGGGATTTCGAGGTTTTCAATCTCGCCGGAGGATCGCCGAGGTCCCACCGATGGTCACCGGGAATGCAGGGAAAAAAAGAAAAATTAAAATGTTACACTTTGGCCCTTGAACTTTTAGGTTTTATTATTTTATGAATAAACTTTTTATTTTAAGTTTATAAATTGGCAAATAAACCCCTTAAACTTATGTACTTTAAGTTTCAACCATTTTAAGTTTTATAACATAATAAATTGTTCTAATATTAGTATCATCAATATTATTATTATTATTATTATTATTATTATTATTATTATTATTATTATTTTCAATTAAATAGTTAATTATTAACTTTCGAATTAAAGATTTAAAGGAAACAAACATGAATAACCCTCATAGTTACATTAATGACAACAATGGCCCTTAGAAGATTATAACGATGCAAACCATTAATTAACCAAAAATACACATATGTCACAAGCTGCCACTACAGAAGGTGCCTCAATGGACCTTATGGACAGTGGTAACATTTCTGAGACTGAATCTACAGCAACTATGCCCTTTGATGACTCTGAAAGAGACATCATAAGCAGGGGAAACCAGGGTGCCAAGAAACCACATCTAGTGGTAAGGCTGAACATACCAGGTATGTTATCTCATCTCCCGGTAATTCTTCGAAAGAAGATGAGGGAAGAATGCAACTCCTCATTCAAGACCTACTATCTAAAGTCTCAAACCTTGAATCCAAGGTTAGGACTTTAGAAGAAAGGTCTGCCAGTCAGCAACTTGAGATTGACATTCTCAAGGCTCAACTAGCTAAGAAACAAATTGAGAGATCTGTTAGGCATGTACCTGTTCAGGTCTCCTTGACGTCTTCCTCTAGCTCATCTAGCTCTAAAGATGATGCTACCGAAAAGGGGGAGAGTGTTGAGACAAACATCTGAGGAACCAGAAAACCAAACTTTAACTTCCATACATTCGGCTCTCATTACAATTTTCTCCGAGCCATCACAAGTTTTACTACAAATTGACTCAATGATGCTCAGAGATCTCTACAGACTCTTCTCCAAGTTTATGTTAAGATCCTCTCTTGATTAGCCAAGCCCTGATGCAGCCATGATGCACTTCAGAGCTGAAGAGCTTCAGAGGCTAAGTGCACCTTCTACCAGTATGGAAGAAGTTGGTCAACCTAAGGTCTATATGGAACCTGAGATTCAATTCGAAGGGGAAATGGAAACTGGGACCAACTTCTGAAATAGTTGGGACAGAATCTGCACCCCCTCAAACTTCCAAAGCTGAAGTTAAAGCCTCGGAAGAACAAGCCGAATCTTCTGAAGCTGAAATGGAAGCTGCGGAGGACTGTTCTCACTGTCGAGGAACTAATCATCACAGATGTAATTCTAGAACTAGCATCTGAGGTGAATAGTGAGGACTTTCTAGATTAACCTCTTGTTTAGACACCCTCTCTGCCTCTCTCACAATCCAAATCCACTCTCCAAGGACCACCAAAGTCAAGCTCTTCAAAAAATAACAAAGGAAAGAAGAAAATGACTACAGAAGAGCTTCAGGAAGAGGAGAATATTGAAAAGCTAAAATGAAAAGGAAAACTTCCAACTAGGAAGCTGTTAGCTACTAGTACAAAAGCAGCTGCAGCCAACCAAGACGCAGTCAATAACAAAAGGAGAGCAGAGATCATTGACCAGCTCATCAAGCTTGGAGCTGCCAATGAAGAAACACTCCTGCTACCATTAGATGAGTTGGTGGAACTGGAAAATGCAACCAGGCTGCAACAGAAAGAAGCACGGTTGGCCTTAGAGGAAGAAAAGGAAAAGGAACAAAGGGAAGCTGACATACAGCTCAGGAGGGAAAGGATAGCCTTCCTAACCTCCAAAGGGTTCTCTCTTCAAGAGCTGTCTCCACACAATGATGAAACGATCCTATGGCTCTTTAACAAAGAGCAGGATCAATTGGAGAAAAAGAGAAAAAGAGCTGCAAGAGAAAAGTTAAGGGAGAAGAAGAAAAGGGAAAAGAAGCGAGGGTCACTGCAACGAAGAAGATAGGTGATAAAGCCTGGATGAAAGACTATCTCTAGGCTCATGGCTTCTCTAGAAGGCAGGTGGGTCCCATGTCTGAAAGGACACTCCAACGAATTGTCAATTAAATCAAAGCTGACAATGAGAGAAATGTACAGAAGGGTACAAGGGATGACCTTCACACCAACCACTCAACCCCAACCTGAACAAATTTCCTCTCCATTCACCATCAAAACTGAACCTTACACTCCTGAAACCACACCTTTACCCTCATCCACTTCCTCACCTCAACCACCAAAACTACCCATCCTTCAACCCAAAACACTTACCAGAACCACTACACCACATTCTACCCAACAACCTTCCAAACCATCCCCTCAGCCTTCCAAACATCTTTCTCTAGAGGAGTTTAAGGCAATCAAGACTAAGCTCACCAACTGCACAACCCTGAGCGACATCTCCTGTGAGGAAGACTCTATCAAACAAACATATGTTGATGGATCTTTACGTTCCCTCACAATATATCAATTTCTTGATCTGCCCAGAGGAACACTGGACCATGCTGCAAGACTTCTAGGCCTCAACTCAGACTCATTGAATGATGAAAAGAGAAGAAACTAATAAGGAAGGTGGTGACTTTGTTGGATACAAAGAAAGAGGACAAGATTCCTAGTCAACCTCTTGTGCCTAGAAAGAAGATAATCCAGTGGAGGTTCAATGAAGCTTCTCACAACTTTGTTGTGGAAAGAGAGAATGGTGAAGTCAACAGACTAAATGCCACCTCTCTACTACACTCTAGCAGGTTTGACCTTGCTAAGTTAGCAGAGAAACCATTCTCTAATCCCTCCAACTCTGAAACTGCTGCTCACATCAGAAATCATCTCAGTAGTCTTCATCTTGTCGAGTGAACTGCAAAAGCCAAGATTGAAGAAAAGTTGAAGTTGAGAAGAAAGGAAGACAAGGATAGACCTTCCACCAAGGGCACAACCTTTTTACAGATGGTGGAGGGTCCTGAATTAGAACCTATAGTTAGATGGGTATATGATTATAGCTCCCATCAACTAACTCTTTTCAAATGGACATGACAAAGGGTACATATCATTCAGGGTGACACTCTGGAGTTTTTTCCAACTAAAGATCTGTACAAGCTTCTCAGCACCACTTCTGGGAAGAACAAGGAAACTGACAAATATTTACTCTCCTTGGTGCTGAAGGTTTTGAGGAGCAGAAACAAGTGTGGTTTTGGTAGCATCATCCTAAGGGGAGTTTGTTTGATCAAGAAGAAGGCTGGTGCAACCAAAACCAAATCACTTATACTTATTTTGGTGCTACTTACAAAAGGTTTCCGAAGCCAAGTGTGGAGCTTCCGAAGGAAAGTAGAGTTCTTCCGAAGATAGAGTAAGAGATCAACTTCCGAAGACAAACTCTACTTCCGAAGTCAAAGAACTTACTTCTGAAGATCAAGTCTAAGAAGAAGAAATCAGAAGACTGCTTCCGAAGTATGAAGAAAGAAGAAGTCCTCGAGCCTCGAAAGAAGTAGCCTCTTCCGAAGTGTAAGTGGCTTCGGAAGTACTTGTTCTTCCAAAGCCATTTAACCTTCGGAAGACACTGCTATGAACCAATGGACATAAGTATGGTCTCTGACACTCAGCTGCAGACCTCTGATACTGCATGGCGTTTTCTTAAAGGGCCATGTAGTTGACCATATTTTATTCCACTGTTCATCTTTTTATGTTAGTACAAGTTACCAACTTTAGTTGGTAACAAAAGGTAAGTCAGGGACATGTCCTGACTATCATATCTTAGATAAGACTTTATCTAAGATATCTTAAACTATAGCTTTGTAGTAGTTGCTTTAGTTATAGGATTCTAGCTAGTATCAAAGTATATCCGACTGTAAGTAGTATTATATATAGTTTCTCATTGTAACTCATAACAGTATGCTTGTAAGAATCTTGTAATATTTGAGTTGAGAACCAATATATGAAAGTACCTTGAAAATTACTTCTTGTGTTTATTATTACTTATTATATTATTATCAACTCTTAGAGATTTTGCTTCATCCGAATGTTGTTTAAGTGAGTTTGAGAAAAAAACCATGTGTTTAGTGACAAAACCCGATCTTGTATAGTAGCAAGCGATTAGCGATGAAGAGGACAAGAGTTTGAGATTGTGAATGCACTCACTAGTTGGCAAGGCCACATGCGAAGTAGCGAACAACAGGTCCGCAGGCGGCCAACAGGCAGGGCTGTAGGCGACAATAACAACAAGCGTGAATTGAAGCAGCCAGCAAGGCAGGAGGTAGCAAATATCCAATGCAACAAGCGAAGTAGCGAACATCAACTGTTTTTTTTGTTTGTTCCATTATTGGACTAATATGTGTGTGTGTTGTGTTGGGCTTTTGTGTTGCATCCATGTCACATAAGCCCATTTTTAAATAACTATATAAATTAAGCTCAATTTGTTAAATATAAATAGTTTTCTTATTATTTTTATAAAAAATTAGTAGATGTAAATTTTTTATATCATTATGGGACTTGTATATTTTTAACATGTGTATATTTTGTTAGGGGGAATATATACCATATGTAAATTTTTTAAGGGGAGTGAATTTACTGTATAATTTTTTATATAGGAATTGAAAAATTAACACTACGGACAAAAATAATAGGGGGCGGTCGGCCCTCCAGCCCTATTTAAACTTCACCCCTGGTAAGAGGAACTTGGGTTGCATGACTTTCTCTTATGCTTATAGGGTTATTTTCTCTCCTTTTGGGATTGGAAATCAATAAAATTTCATATACTAAAATAGGAGTAGTTATCCTGAGTAGAGATGTTTCTTTTCTTTCCACATGGATAGAAGTAGATAGATTAGAATTAATTCTAATTCCCATATGATGAAAATAAGCAAAAGGTCCCGAGAAGAAAATAATCCTATTGACCATTGTACATTTCTAACATAAAAAACAATTTACAAATAGTCATAAAATAGAAAAAGAATTTCCAATTTTACCTCCAACCTCACGAAAATCTAGTTGGATCGTGTCTTTAGACAATGTTACAATCAACATTAACTTTTAATTTATTTTAACTTTATTAATTAAAAAAATTATTTATTTGTAGTTTAAATTTAATTATTTCTACTACTATATAATACACTAGGTTAAAGTCTATATATAACATGAATAGAATAAATAAAATATATTAAAATTATTAGTTTTATAAATAATTATTTTCTAGATGTTATTATCCATTGATGATAACAAAATATAATAAATATTTAAAAGTTATAACAGATAATGAATTAGAAATTATTACTTTATATTTAATATGTATTAATTAATTATTAAAATAATTACATTTATATTTTAGATGTTAATAGTTTAGTTTTACTTATTTACAATATTATCATTTAATATGAGAGAGACAAGAAACACAAATATAATATATTTGTTTTAATATATTTTAGTTAAAAAGGAAAGTAAAATTAATTATTTTTATAATTTTTGTATTTATTATGAGAGAGAAGCGGGAAAATAATTTTTTATATGCTAAAATGATGACACGTGTCATTTGATATGCTACAATGATGACACGCGTTTTAGAAAACATTTTTTTATTATAGGTTATAGATATAGATTATAGATAAACCATGGTTAAATAAACACGCATGTTGCTTCCCCGTCAGTTTTAGATTCTCACCACTGTCGCCACCCAGAGGTCCGTGTGACCTCCCGTCTCCCTTCAAAAGCCGTTTCCATGGCGTTTGGGCACCCCATGTCTCCACTCACCCCTGTTTTATCATCCCAAAAACTCAAATCAACTCATCCCACCACCACCCCTCATCGAGCACCATGACCTTGGACAACACCTTCATCTTATCATGAAAGGCTATTACTTGAAATCGCCACCATCCTCGTCATCATCCTCATCATCATCCTCACAATTAAACCAAAAAAGCCATAATTCCACCTCCATCTGCTATTTTGTTGATTTTCTTGGGTTAGTAGTTGATTAGGCTAGTAATACTTGAAATTTAGTGTTGTTCTGTATTTGTAAAGTTTTGTTCTGTTGTTTTTCTTGGGGTTAGTAGTTGATTAGACCAATAATAAAACTTGCCCGGGGTTTATTATGATTTCGTCCGTTATCTTTTGAACGGTGTTTGTGGGTTTTGAATGATTTTCTTGATTTTGCACGACATGCATGCTGGAGATGTGGGTGGTCGTTTCCAAAGGTGAACCCGAGTTCTAAATGTCGGAGTGTGCATAAGAGAGTTTGTGGGACAATTGAAGGGTTTACTAAGATTATTATCAACTCTAAGCAATTTTCAATAATGAACACCGTTCTGATTCTGATTATCAACACCATTCTGACACTAATTCTGATGATCAAAAAGAAAAAGAGAAAACTCCAAGTGAGTTTTATGTTTGGAATTTTCTTGAATCTTTATTCTAGTTTTAATTGATCCGTTGAAGTTGCTAAAAGAATCCTAGGTTGAATTAGCTAAAAGAATCCTAGGTTGATTATTTTTTATACTATGCTTATCTTTGAAGATTTAATGCATCTTTTATAAAACTTACTAAAGATGCTAAAAGAACCTTTGAGTTAATGTTGGTGGTTGATTTCTTTAAAGATTTTATGTATTAAATATTGGGTTGATTTATATTGTTGTTATCTTTAAATATTTTTGGCATCTTGCATTTTTGTTAATCCATTGAAGATAGTCACAAAACTTCAAGTTAAATGTATGAACATTATTGTAGGATGATACAAGAATTCATACAATCACTACAGAGAAATAAACTACGAATTATAAAATTATAAAAATATAAATATTAAAAATTAGTTGCATGGTTGTTTATTGAATCAAATCAAATTCAAGTTAATCGAATCGATAAACTTCAATTTTGAAGTTACCAAACAACATTCGAATTCGAAAAAAAAAGTTGAATTCAAATCGAATTGAATTCAAAATTTTCAAGTAGGCGTATTTAATTGAATCCTATCCAAAGGAAACCAACTAAGCAAACCAAATGTATGTGTCTTTCTTTAACCAAAATAGTTTATATTTGCTAATATTAAAATTTTAAAAATAGAAAAAATCACCGAAGTAATTGAGATATAGTAATAATGAAATTAAAAAATTGAACAATAGGAAATCCATAAAAAAATAAAAAAAGAACCATTTAAAACTAAAAAAATATAATAATATATTAACAAACAATTTATAAACATCAAAAGGGGCATGGCTGCCTTCTTCTCAAATCCAATTCTCAAACCCAAAATTTTTCAATATTGACCTCATCTTCCCTCCAAATCGTCCATTATCTCCACGTAACCAAAATCCGAAAGTTTAGGAAACTGAAGCCTCGTCCCAACCCTCTCGATCTACCCTAGTTTGCAACTCACTTTAGCATCTTCGTCTCTATTGCTCTCTGCATATGTGAATCTTCTTACACGAACAAGTAAGTTTATATGTTTGATTTCTTGTTAGTTGTTACATGAAATTGATTGAATTGATTCGTTAAGATCAATATTATGAACATGTATTAATACCGATTGTGCTTTCATTTTTTAGGGTTCCAGAGAGTTCAATTTAGTGAAGATACCCCCCAATTAACCAGGTAAGGTTTCCCATGGTGTTTTATATGTATTCATTGTTTACAAGACTAGCAACACTTGTGACCCGTATGTGGTGCTAAATGGTACACCATCAATGCCTAGTAGTGATCCATCTGGGAGAAGTAATGAGGTTTGTATTCTCTTTTAGTGATAGAGATTCGATATATATTTAATAATGACAAAAGTATATTTATCATGATATCAGTAATTCATCATAGTAGAATGTTTCTATTTACACATATTTAATTGTTGTTTGGAAAGATGATTGTTGGCATGAATTAGTAACAACTAGATGTGACAATTCTAACTTATTTGTTTTTAGTTGGGTTGATCTGGATATTATTTATATGGATATGGGTAGACTTGACAAAACAAAGCCACTCATTATATTTTGAGTCATTATGGGTTTAATTTTAACAACTTAGGTTAGTTTTGAGCAAAGTAATCTTAGTTGGTATTAATTGATCAAGATGGATAATTAAAAATATAGAAATAGCTCAAGATGAGTCATTTTTGCACCAATACACAATTTACTTGAATGAAGTGCTTTATATCAAGCTTTATTTGTTTGTAATTTGTTAAAATAAGTGTTCTAAATGTATTTTGTATAAATGTCTTATGAGTGTGATTTGCTAATGTATTTATTATAGGTGCAAAGGTTGAAAGAACAACTAGCGGAGTTAGAACGTGATAAAGCAGAGAAGAATGTTATGTTGGAGAAAATTGAAGAAAATGCAACACTATATGCGGAAATGAGTGAGAAACTTCGATTGCTATCACAAAACCTACCATAAAACATTCCATCAAGTTAAGGAGGTAGTTTATGCTAGTAACCACTATGATTTCAACATTAATGTTTTTGGATGATTTGAATATTTTATACTATTTGGTTTGGATTAAGTGTGATGTTTTGGATGTTTAATGTATTGCAATTGGATGTTTTATATTATTTGGTTTTGGTTAACCTTTAATAAAATTGTATATATTATAAAAGTTGGGGCAAACATTATTTACGGGAAAAAGTTCAATAACATTATAAAAAGAAAATCTTTTGAAACATTTAGATGAAATTCGTAGCTAAATCCGTAGCAATAATTTTATAAATCCGTAACAAAAAAGTGCAAATGTATAGCAAGATTGGTAGCAAAAGGTAAGGCCCCGTTCCCGGGACGCTTACAGTTGGTCAATCATTTCACATAAAACATGTAATTACATCAATTTAAGGAAAACATTGCAGCGAAAACATTAAAACAAATATTTCATTATAATAAACACTTTTGCAAAATAATACAACATTCATTACAAAATATCATTGTTCGCATTATAATGCAAAAACATTGTACAAAAGAATGCCATCCAAAAGAGCTGAGTAGCCGCCCCGTGCCATCCTCAGTAATGTTACCTGCCAACTGAAAACACATAAAAGTCAGCGTTGCTGAGTAAGTTCTAGTTTTATAATAAAACATACTTTATCTTTCGTTTAAAACCATCCTTTACTTTCTTACAAATCATATCAGACTTAGAACGTGATCACACATCGTACGTACCCATAGATAATAGTTATTATCATCATCAACGTTCATTCATCCGTACATTCGTCCTTAAATCTTTACTTTCATTCAGACGAATATCATGTGCTTCACCCCATCGTATGCATAAGTCAGTACTAGGCCTGAGGTCTTTAATAAACCCCGAACATTGTGCACGAAGCTGACTCTAGTACCTAGGGTGAGCGGCAAGGGTCCCATACATATGGTCAATCATAAGGACTGACCCCAGTGTGCATCCTTCTGGGGTAATTAACCCGCACACCGTTGAGCTAACACCTTTTATTGGGTGTGAACCTCCATACATATGCTTAATCACACGGATCAAGCCCCAGTCTGCATCCTTCTGGGATAGCTAACCTGCACACGGTTGAGCTAACACCCTTCATTAGGTGTGAACCTCCTTAAGTTTGCTTGCAAGACTTTCTTACTTTCATTCGTTCATTAATGCATGCATTCTTTCATTACGTTCCTCTTTTCATTATCTTCCACTTTAAGTTACATTATACTTTTCATTTCATTCATTAACATTAAACATAAAGCCACGGGAAAATAATCATACATAAGAGAAACATAAACATAAACATACAACACATCACCATACAAGGCACCATCACACATGCATAACATAAATCAACATACCATCATGCATAAGCATCAATCATACAATAATCATACTATGCCCATCACATCACCATTGACTTCAAAAAGTCAACTTACTATGCCTCCAGGAACATCCCAAGTCAAAGTCGATATTTATATTTTTCCCTAAAATTCAGAAAATATTCTAAGTCTTTGGACGCATGAGCACTATGCAGGCGCATGAGCACTATGCAGGTGCATGACCTTTCAGGCGCATGAGGAACACTTAGGCGCATGAGCCAATTTCAAGCGCACCAGTACTATTGGGGCGCATGAGCAACACTTAGTCTATTCTGGGTAATTCTATATGCAGGCGCATGAGTTTTCTGGGCGTATGAACACTTAGTCAATTTAGCCTATTCTAGGTGCACGAGTACTATTTGGGCACATGAGGTTTCCGGCGCATGGGAACACTTAGACAGTTTTATATTCTAGGCGCATGAACCCTATTTGAGGTGCATGAGCAACCTATTTCATACTTAAACATCGTAATTCAGTCCCCAATCATTCTCAAATTTATTCTAAGCGTAAATCATGCATTCTAAGCCTTAGAAACATATACATAACATCATCAAACACATACATAGCCTAAAATCAAACCCCACCCGAAATCGCACACATATATACATACAAACGGGTATAAACCCAACTTTTATAAGAAGTTCATACATGCCTTTCCAGCCCCAAAGCAGTTTAAAACAAGTAAAAAGGGGGTCCTAGACCTCATCTTAGTTGCGTTTGGTTATGACTTCTTCAAAACCCGTTTTTCAGTTGAGTTCAACTGCTTAGAAACCCACCAAAAACATACCCGAACACATACAAACATACATAAGCAAAAACCGAGGATATAACCGGTTAAGAACACTCAAAAACCATGAATTCTTACCTTGAATTCACACTTTTCTTTCTGTTCTTCAAGCTACCCAAGAGTTTCTGCTCTCTTTCCTTCTCTCTCTAAAAATATTCGAGGATTATGAGTGAAGAGAGGGTGATGGGCGGCCATCACCTTTATTCACCAACTTTTCGAAGATTTCGTCCTTTTTGTCACTTTTAACCCGTAGGCTTGGGTTTTATTTATTTTCCTTCTTTTTCTTCACTTTATTCATTCGTTTGGGTCTTCTAAAAATAACGGGTGTTATAGGTCAACCCCCCTCATATAGGTTTCGTCCTCGAAACCTGTTATTCCTCAACAATCGTGGGTAATGCTGTCCCATCTCTTCCTCAGTCTCCCATGTAGACTCAAATCCTTTTATGTGCTTCCACTATAAACGCACAAGAGGAAACACTTTATTCCTTAACCTCTTCTCTTTACGATCAATGATCGCCACGGTTGCTCCACATAATTGAGTCGTTCATCTACCTCGATATCTTCCAGTGGTACAATCATATCCTCGTCTACTAAGCACTTTCTCATATGAGATACATGGAATGTCGGATGAATTCCACTTAACTCATCTGGTATCTCCAATCTATAGGCCACCTCTTCTACTCGAGCAATGATTTGGAAAGGCCTTATGTATCTCGGCCTCAACTTGCCCTGCTTTTTGAACCAAATGATACCCTTCCAAGGTGAGACTTTCAAATAACTCTATCACTCACCTAGAACTCAATCGGTCTGCGTCGTCTATCAGCATACGACTTTTGCCTATCCTTGGCTGCCTTCATGAAGGCTTTAATCCTTTCCAGTTTCTCAGTCGTAGCCTCAACCACCTCGACGCTCCCTAACTCTTTTTGACCAATATCACCCCAACACACGGGTGTCCTACATCTCTTACCATATAGCATTTCATAAAAGGGCATGCCGATACTGGCATGATAACTGTGTTATATGAGAACCCAGCTGACGGTAGACGGTCATCCCAACTTCCTCCAAAATCGATGACACATGCACGAAGCATATCCTCCAGCGTCTGAATGGTCCTTTCCAACTGACCATCTGTCTGAGGATGATAGTCGTGCTAATATGTAACCTCGTCTCCATTGCATCGTGGAATTTCTTCCAGAATTTAGATGTAAACGGGTGTCACGATCAGACACAATAGACACCGGCACCCCATGACGAGTTACTATCTCCTTGATGAAAAGATCCACCAACCTCTCGGATGAATACGTCTCGCGAATCGATAGGAAGTGAGCACTCTTCGTCAAACGATCAACTACCACCCGTATGGCATCATACCCTCGCGCAGTGTGCGGTAGCTTCGTAATAAAGTCCATGGTGATATGCTCCCACTCACTCCGGTATATCCAAAGGTTGGATCTTTCCATACTGCTTTTGATGCTCGGCCTTCACTTGTAAACAAGTAAGACATTTACACACATACTCCACCACATCACATTTCATACCTAGCCACTAATAATATTTCTTCATATCTTGGTACATCTTCGTAGCATCGAGATGAATAGAGTATCGAGTTTTATGAGCTTCATCCATAATCTTCTCATGTAGATCCCCATAACAAGGAATCCATATTCGCCCGAATCGGGTCCTAACACCAAGTGTGTTTTCACCCAATTCCACAACCAGACCTCTCATCCTTTCAGAGTTAAGATGATCTTCTTTCAATGCTTCATCTTGAAACTATTTGACCTGCTTCATGACATCAGAGGTCATGACCAAATGATATGCCTTCACCCGGATCTGCTCAGGTCTCTCTTTTCGACTAAGGGCATCAGCCACCGCGTTGGCTCTGCCCAGATGGTAATGGATCTCGCAATCATAGTCTTTTATGAGCTCCAACCATATCCTTTGCCTCATGTTCAAGTCCTTCTGCTCAAATAAGTACTTCAAGCTCTTGTGGTTAGTGAATATGGTGCACTTCGTCCCATACAGATAGTGCCTCCATATCTTTAACGCGAAGATCACGGCTGCTAGCTCCAAGTCATGAGTAGGATAGTTAACCTTGTGAACTTTCAACTGTCGGGATTCATAGGCTATAACCTTTCTTCTCTGCATCAACACACATCCCAACCCCGAGTAAGAGGCATCCGAATAAACCACCAAATCCTCGCTTCCATCGGGTAATGATAAAACTGGAGCTCGAGTCAACCTCGCCTTTAACTCCTCGAACGCCTTCTCTTGAGGTTGACCCCATACAAACTTTACATCTTTCCGGGTCAACTTGGTTAGTGGAGAAGCGATCTTAGAGAAGTCTTGAATGAATCTTCTGTAGTAGCCCGTCAAACCCAAGAAACTACGAATCTTGGATGGCGTCTTTGGAGACTTCCTTTGCATCACCGCCTCCACCTTTGCCGGGTTCACCATAATCCCCTCGGGATTCACCACGTGACCCAAGAACTAGACTTCGCACAACCAGAACGCGCACTTGGAGAATTTAGCATACAACTTCTCCCTTCTCAACGTCTCCAACACCTCTCGAATGTGACCAACATGCTCATCCTCACTCTTTGAATAAATCAGGATATCATCAATAAGCACAATCACTGATTTATCTAACATCGGCCGAAACACTCGATTCATCAAGTCCATAAAAGCAGCTGGCGTGTTGGTCAAGCCAAATGACATAACGAGAAACTCGTAGTGACCATAACACGTGCGAAAAGCTGTTTTAGGAATGTCCTTCTCCTTAACCTTCAGCTGATGGTAACCAGATCGAAGGTCTATACTTGAAAACAACTGCCACCTTGAAGTTGATCAAAATAATCGTCAATCCTCGGTAACGGGTACCGATTCTTCACCGTCAACTTGTTCAGCTCACGGTAGCCTATACACATCCTCATACTACCATCCTTCTTCTTCATGAATAAGACCAGAGCACCCCAAGGAGAGATACTCGGTCTAATAAACCTTTTATCAAGTAGCTCTTGAAACTGCTCCATCAACTCTTTCATCTCAGTCGGAGCCAACCGATACGGTGCCTTGGCAACAGGTTGGGCACCCGGTATCAGATCAATCTGGAACTTGATCTCGTGGTCAGGTGGAACTCCTGGTAAGTCTTTGGGAAATACATTTGGAAAGTCACACACCACTAGTACTTCGGTCAGTTGTGGTGTTGGCGTATCCACATCCTTCACATAGGTCAAGTAGGCACTACATGCACGCCTCATGCACTTTCCCTCCACCGCCGTCGAAATAACCTTTGGAATAGTCGTGACTCGATCACTACCACCACCGAACTCCCGTTAGGCGCTGTCAACCGTATCATCTTTTTGCGACACACAATGTTCTCCTCGTAGTCCGCCAACCAATCCATTCCTAGGACTACGTCAAACCCGTTTAAGGTCATCACAAATGGTCTAACAGGAAACTTGTGACCTTCTAGTTCTACGTCACAACCTTCTATCATCTTTGAAATCTTGGTAGACTTACCTATGGCAGTTTCTACATCGAAGGGCGTATCTATATTCTTACTAGTAACGGGCAATTTAGCATAGAAAGCAGTAGAAATAAAACTTTTACTAGCACCAGAATCAAATAACACAGAGGCTAAAGTTTTATTTACTAGAAACCTACCTGACACGACATCGGGGTCCATCCTAGCCTCCTCCTACGTCACTGTGAACGCTCTGGCACTCGCCCTCTGCCCTTCTCCTCCAGCATTCTTAGCTCCCGATTCTTCCGCCCTCGGCCTCTTGTAGTCCCTTCTCACGTGGCCCTCCCCGCCACAGTTAAAACACTTCCAGTCTTACACTCCCTCGCCATGTGGCCAGGCTTCCCACCTTTGAAGCACACGTTCAATCCCAATCTACATTCGCCAGTGTGCTCCTTCCTACATGTGCCACACCTCCTCGACCCTGCACCCGATGTGACCACACGTCGGTCATCCACTCAGGCACCTTTGTTGCTTGGAGTGGCCCCGCCACGTCCAATCCGCTTCCCATTCCAGTTCCAGTTCCAGTCACCACCACCCTTCTTGCTCACCTCAGCCACCACCACCTCTCTCTCGTCGTACAACCTTCCTGCTAAATCCACCAACGACGTAACATGCTGGGTCGGGCGGCGATCATGTGCCTACGGATACCCGCCGCAAGCCCTGGATGTACCTCTTGATCTTTCGTGACAGAGGTGTCACCTGATCCGGCACCAGCCGTGCCATCTCGTTGAATATTGTGGTGTATTGCTGACGTGTCATTATTCCTGCCTCCGGCTGTAGAAATTCCCTCTCCACCTTATCCATCTCCCTATGGGGACAGAATTCCTTAATCACCAACTTCTTTAACTCTGCCCACTTCATCCTCCTGATAGCCCTACTACCCTCAGCTTGGATAATATTATCCCACTAGCACAAAGCTGAGTCCACGAATGAATGAGCAGCAAACTTCACCTTTTGGTCCTCCTGACACTCGCTGATATTCAGAACAGCTTTCATCTCTCTCACCCACCGTGAGCAGCAGCAGCAGTGCCATTACCATCGAAAGTTGGGGGCTTGCATCTTTGAAATGCCTCATAGTTGCAGCCCCGTGCCGCCTCCTGCACAGGCACTTCTTCCTCCTCTTGTTCCTCGTCATCCGAGAAAACCGTCTCAGTGTCGGGTCGTCTCCCTTCTCCCATAGGCCTACTCCTTTCCTCCTCTCCCCCTCCCGTACAGCCTTTATCACTTCGATCACCAGAGACGGTAGAATCGGCTGCATGACCTGATGTACCTCCTCAAATACAGCCTCCTTCACCGAGGCTCTCAAATTGGCACTCTCATCACCACCCTCCGGATGAGAGGTCTCTGGTTCTTCATGAACCACCTTTTCGGCTCTAGGCATTACTCTTTTGGGTCGCGGTTTAGCACCAAGCACACCACGACCTCCACCCCTCGAAGCTTTCGATGATCTTCCACTGGCCATCCTCTAATGCACACTAAAAGATTCAAACACCAACACGGTCATTCAAGGGAATAGCTTAGTTTATGTCAAGTATAGTAAGTCCCTAATTACAGTGTCAGTTGTGATTAGCCACTTACTTTACTCTTCATACCCCAAGCATTACCTATCCTAACTACATCAGTATCTAAATCTACAAACAACACATAACCACATAACTTGCGCACGTAATACCGATTAACATTAAGAAAATACCTGATGGCACGCAGCTACTTGGACTGGCATCCCTTCCCTTTCCGTCTCATTTTCAGTTTAAGGTTAGGTTTATTTGAAAATTTACCGTTTCACTTAAACTTTGGCTCTGATACCAACTTGTAAGGCCCCGTTCCCAGGACGCTTACAGCTGGTCAATCATTGCACATAAAACATGTAATTACATTAATTTAAGGAAAACGTTGCAGCGGAAACATTAAAACAAACATTTCATTTCATTATAATAAACACTTTTGCAAAATAATACAACATTCATTACAAAATATCGTTTGTTTGTATTATAATGCAAAAACATTGTACAAAAGAATGCCATCCAAAAGAGCTGAGTAGCCGCCCCGTGCCATCCTCAGCAACGTTACCTGCCAACTAGAAACACATAAAAGTCAGCGTTGCTGAGTGAGTTCTAGTTTTATAATAAAATATACTTTATCTTTCGTTAAAACCGTCCTTTACTTTCTTTCAAATCATACCAGACTTAGAACGTGATCACACATCATACGTACACATAGATAATAGCTATTATCTTCATCATTGTTCGTTCATTCCGTACATTCGTCATTAAATCTTTACTTTCATTCAGACCAATGCCATGTGCTTCATCTCACCGTATGCATAAAGCCGATACTGGGCCTGAGGTCTTTCATAGACCCCGAACATTATGCACGAAGCTGACTACAGTACCTAGGGTGAGCTGCAAGGGTCCCATACATATGGTTAATCACAAAGATTGGACCCAGTATACATCCTTCTGGGGTAATTAACCCACACACCGTTGAGCTAACACCCTTCATTGGGTGTGAACCTCCGTACATATGCTTAATCACACGGATCAAGCCCCAGTATGAATCTTTCTGGGGTAGCTAACCCGCACATGGTTGAGCTAACACCCTTCATTGGGTGTGAACCTCCTTACGTTTGCTTGCAAGCCTTTCTTAATTTCATTCGTTCATTAATGCATGCATTATTTCATTACATTCCTCCTTTTATTATCTTCCACTTTACGTTAGATAATACTTTTCATTTCATTCATTAATATTCAACGTAAAGTCACGGGAAAATAATCATATATAACAGGAACATAAACATAAACATAAACATACAACACATCGCCATACAAGGCACCATCACACATGCATAACATAAATAAACATTCCATCATGCATAAGCATCAATCATACAACAATCATACTATGCCCATCATGTCATATTGACTTCAAAAAGTCAACTTACTATGCCCACAAGAACATCCCAAGTCAAAGCATATATTTACATATTTACCTAAATTTCAGAAAATATTCTAAGTCTTTAGGCGCATGAGCACTATGCAGGCGCATGACCTTTCAGGCGCATGAGGAACACTTAGGCGCATGAGCCAATTTCAGGCGCATCAACACTATTGGGGCGCATGAGCAACACTTAGTCTATTCTGGGCAATTCTAAGCGCATGAGCACTATGCACGCGCATGAGTGCCTAGGCATATGAGCTTTCTGGGCGTATGAACACTTAGTCAATTTTGCCTATTTTTAGGCGCATGAGTACTATTCGGGTGCATGAGATTTCGGGCGCATGGGAACACTTAGGCAGTTTTACATACTATGCGCATGAACCCTATTTAGGCGCATGAGCAGCCTATTTCATACTTAAACATCATAATTCAGTCCCCAATCATTCTCAAACTTATTCTAAGCGTAAATCATGCATTCTAAGCCTTAGAAACATATACATAACATCATCAAACACATACATAGCCCAAAATCAAACCCCACCCGAAATCACACACATATATACATACATACGGGCATAAACCAACTTTTATAAAAAGTTCATACATGCATTTTCAGCCTCAAAGCAGTTTAAAACAAGTAAAAAGGGGGTCTTAAAACTCACCTTAGCTGCCTTTGGTTATGACTTCTTCAAAACCCATTTGTAAGTTGAGTTCAACCGCCTAGAAACCCACAAAACATACCCGAACACATACAAACATACATAAGCACAAAACCGAGAATATAACCGGTTAATAACACTCAAAACCATGAATTCTTACCTAGAATTCACACTCTTTCTTTTGTTCTTCAAGCTACCCAAGAGTTTTTGCTCTCTTTCCTTCTCTCTCTAAAAATATCCGAGGATTATGAGTGAAGAGAGGGTGATGGGCGGCCATCACCTTTATTCACCAACTTTTCAAAAATTTTGTCCGTTATGTCACTTTTAACCCCTAGGCTTGGGTTTTATTTCTTTTTCTTCACTTTATTCATTCGTTTGGGTCTTCCAAAAATAACTGGGTGTTACACAAAAACATAACAATACTCATAGCAAAATTCATAGGAAATTCCATAGCTAAAATCTAGCAAATCTATAGCTAAATATCATAGCAAATATTTGTAGTAAAATCCTAAATAAATAATTCATAGCAAAATTGTGGCTAAAATCCATAACGAAACCGTAGCAAACTTTTCCATAGCAAAAATTTCATAGTTAAAATCAAACAAAACTCCGTAGCAAACTCCATAGCAAATATTCGTAGCCAAATGCGTAGCTAAATTAGCGACGCCAGTTTGTGTAGCTAAACCCGTAGCAAATATTAGTTCATAGCAAAATTCCGTAGCAAGATAAATTAGCGACAAAAGTATCAACTACAAAATAAATCCGTAGCAAATTCGTAGCAAACACTCATTTTGCTATGAGTTCGCTACAGATTTGACCGTAGCAAATACATTTTTCTGTAGTAGTGACACAATCAATTCACCTACTTAATAGTCTTATTTGTTTAAACTTAATGTAATTTGAAAACAAGAAACATCGAAGATGAGTATGATATGTTTATTCGGTGAATGAGTTCTCCCTGAATAATAATCAATAATGAATCCTTAAAAAATGACACCATTATTCAGGTTTTTATTAGCGTAATGGTCTTGGTTTTTCAAACTTAATGTTGTTAGTTAACTGTATTATGTTGACTTGATATACTAGGTGGATAATGCTAATAGATATGACATCCTTTTGTAAGTCGTACACGTTCTTCTTGTTCTTGAATTTGAGTTCACAAAATATTACATAAGTTTCGTTGGAGATTGGTTCATAGATGGTATGTAATATATTTAAGTTAAAAATCTGTTTTTTTCTCGCCACCCGAGTCAAATTTAGTGGTATGTTTAGTACCCTATCTTTCTTGTTTCTTTTAAAGTTTTTATTATTACTGATCAAGTTGGGAACAAAATCACTAATGAAGAAGTCTTGTATTATTACATTCAAATGGTAACTTTAGAATTGTTTTAAGATATTTGATGATAGATAAAAATTATTCACTAGTTGTGAAAATCAAAAGCCTGATGTTGAAGTTTTAAACTAGTATGATAAAAATTATTTGGTTGTTACAATTAGGTGTAAAGATAGACTGAAGCTAATTTATTGAAAACTATTATTTGTTCTTTTTTAAGGTAGAAACTTAGTTGGATCCATTAGGCTTCTTGAATTATTTTGGGTACGTTATAATTTTTTTGTTTTTTATTTCATTCTTCCTTACTCATCATTAGTCATCATTACTCTAAATTTAGGAATTTCAGGGGTTTGTGGAAAAAGGTTGTGGAGAGACAAGCTTGGTCACCATCATGGGTTAACCTAGCATAGTGTAAGGTCACATTTCCGGAAACCTCACAGTTGATCAATCACAACAGTTAAAACATTAAACATTATAATTATACAAACTTAAGCAGCGAAAATAATTTATCAAAAACCATTCATTGCATTTAAACCACTGTTGTTGAGCAATACATCATCGTTTAACTGATTACAAAAGAATTGTTTTACTGCATTACAAAACAACAGCAACATAAAATACGAATGGATGTCAGTCTTTCCCTGCCGAGTGGCCAAGTGGCTTTACCCTCGTGCCATCCTCAGCAATAATTACCTGCCAACCGAAAATGTATAAAAGTCTGTGTTGCTGAGTGAGTTCTAGTTTTAAAAGTAATAAAATACTTTCTGTATGTTGTATATGAAAATACTCTTTCTATGAAATACAACTCTTTACTTTATATGCGAGCACGCATTAACTATATGAACAGATACTATTCGTTCTCTTTACTGTATGCCTTGTATGTTCTGTAATCTTTTATCTTTATCTTTCACTTTCTGTATGGACTAATGAACAATACCCTAAACTGTATGCGCGATAAAAACCGGTGATGGGCCATCTATATCCCTCAAGAGGGTTCTGTTTACTGTATACAAGGCCGACCCAAACACCTAGGATACGCTACAGAGGTCCTGCCAATCTCCAAGACTGGCCGTGTGTGCATAATAGGGTAGCTAACTCGCAACACAGTTGAGCTAATGACAACATGGTCGTGTACCTCCTGTAAGCTTGCAAGACTTGTTAATATTTTATTAATGTTCCTCTTCTCTTCTTTATTGCTCTTTCTCTTTATTATTACAATATACTTTACGTTACGATAATAAACATACCACGTAAAGTCACACACTATAAGTAATAATAATAGCAATAATAATAATAATAAGGAACACTCATAATCATGCATGAAACTCATCATTAATAAGCCCTAGTCAAACCTCGGTCAAAACCCTAAAAGTACAGACTCCCAAAAATTATGTAAAAATTTCTAAGTGTTTAGGAGTTTTGACACTATTTGGGCGCATGAGCCCTGTTTGGGCGTTTCATCACTATGTAGGATCATGAGCCAACATTTAATCATTTTATCACTTAGGCGCATGGACACTTAGGCGCATGGACCACCCGAGCGCATGGGCACTATTGGGGCGCATGAGCCCTGTTTGGGCGTTTCATCACTATGTAGGATCATGAGCCAACATTTAATCATTTTATCACTTAGGCGCATGGACACTTAGGCGCATGGACCACCCGAGCGCATGGGCACTATTGGGGCGCATGGCCCTACACTTAGTCGTCCGACTAATATTTCTAGGCGCATGGACCACTGTTCAGGCGCATGGGCTATACTTAAACATTTCTAAGGCATATTTCAAGCGCATGGGCTACTGTTCAGGCGCATGAACCTTCTGTGTAACATGTTCCGAGGATGATTTTGAATCCATTCATCATACCTATCTGTTCTAAGCTTACCCGGGCTATTCTAAACATGAACAACCTATAAGCATTCAAGAATCATCATCCAACATGCATAATACATACGGGTATACATACATAAACATTTGAAAATCATTTTAATATATTTTCAGCCCCAAATAGAGTTTAAAACAAGTAAAACCAGGATCTAGAACTCACCTGGTGCAACTTGGGTGTTTCTTCCTTCTAATCCGCTTGCAAATGAGTTCAAACACCTAAAAACACCACCAAACACACACACCCGAGCACATACACAAACACATAAGCACATAAGCATATAACCGGGATAAAACCCGTCATAAATACTTAAAAGTCACGAATTCTTACCTTGAATTCACTTTCTCTTCTTCTTCTTTTCTTCAACCAAGAGTTCTGCTCTCTTCCTTTCTCTCTCTCTCTAAAACCGAAGTGAAAGTGATGTGAAAAGAGGGTGAGCGGACATGCTCACCTTTACACCAACTTTTCAAAGATTTTGTACTTTTGGACACTTTTAGTCCCTCCACTTGGACTTTATTGTTTTTCTTTCTTTTATTCTTCATTTCTTGTCCTTTTTAAAATAACCGGGTGTTACACATAGAAGGCTAGAGATCTAATATGCATTTGATAAGAATGGAGCTGGTATGTTGTTACAACATGATTATGTTTTATTTGGATTTAAATTGCATAACTAGATAGGTTTCATCTCTTTAAAATGTAGGCACCATTGATGCTAAGGAGTTGACTTTTGCAATGAGTTATAAGTTACCAAGGTCTCTTGAGTGTGTGGAGGCATGGGTAAGGATGGCTGCATATTCAAAATTTTCACCCTTTTATGCTCTATCGTTTGTTACAGTTTTATAATCTCTCTTTGTCGTTACAGTAATAGTATTGCTTCAATATTCAATATAAGTTTATTTATCTATAAAAGTGATGCATGTGGATGTTATACATTTATAGTAAACACTCCTGTAGCCAAGTGAACATTGCTTCTTTTGAAGAGATTATGACACCCATCAAGCAGGTATGATAGGTTCAAATATCATATTTTGTTTGAGTTTTTTATTTGTCAACAGATAAATTCTAATTTGTATTTTTTTTATTTTCTTTGAACTGTTAGTTAAAAGGATAGGCGTGGTTCACTCAACACTTTCAGAGATAGGTGAATCCACTCGCAGTGATCACCAACCCTACTTTTGGACGCTCTCACGAACCCGATTCACATGAAAAATCTGTTGATAAAATAATTAAATTAAATCCATGTTTTTATAGAAAAATATTTACTAGATGTGTATAAATACCAACTTGAACCTTAAATCATTTTAGTTTTGGAATTGAAACAATGTTAGTCAAAGCGTGCCACTAAACCTGGAATATGTTCAGGTACACACTCCACATTGAACTGTGTTCGTGTTAAAGATGTGAGCTCAATTCTTCAATTTGTAACAGTTTCTTTCACTATTATATGATGTAGGAGTTAATGCACCACAACATAAGATCTTTAGGGTTGTTCAT
This sequence comes from Flaveria trinervia, assembly GCA_025506515.1. NCBI lineage: Eukaryota > Viridiplantae > Streptophyta > Magnoliopsida > Asterales > Asteraceae > Flaveria > Flaveria trinervia. The sequence goes on along the minus strand of CM046445.1, from coordinate 43,714 downwards.
CATCTGGGACATTGTAGGATCATAGGTTACAAAATATGAAATATGTTGTGCATATAACTATAGTTTGAGGTGGGTTTTGTTTATCTTTGATCTTTTGTTATGAATTTAAGTTAATAAAGTCATATGGCTCGAAAGTCTCCCAAAATCTCTCTTTAATTCATGTAACTTCATAAATTTTCTTGATCTTACAATTTATGCTTGTGGTATTTATATATATTGGAAAGTCCATTTCGGTTGGGAAAGATAACGTGGACCCTATAGAAAAATAAAACATTTAAATATGCAACAACGATTCCCCGGCTAATGGTAGAAACCATTCGTAACTGATGCTAAGAAAGCATATGAATAGTTGTTGCTATGTTTTTTTCAAGTCCTAAGATGGTCATAGTAGTTTATACAACTAAATACTAACTATAGGTAGTTGGTGGGGTTATTGTTATTCCATTATGGGTACTCAAGAGGTTGATTCATGCTATGGTTTTTAATATATACTGGTCTTAAGCACCTTGCGTTGCAGCGGAGGCATAAAACTATGTCAAGTAGCATCAATGGTTTACTACCGCCAGTGACCACTAACATTCAAAAAGCTCGTAGTAAAGAATAAAATAAAAACGAACGAAAAGTAGGTGTAAAAATGTTAAACCGCGTGGACGGAACGTAAAACATATAACGCAATAAGCAAGTCGATCTGGAACTAGTGTAAAACTTGCACGTTGAGCTGAGCTAACTTGCAAAATTAAATCACACTCGCACGTTAAGCTGAGCTAACTTGCAGAATTTAAACCGAATAGTAAAACAAAAATTTTATAAAATATGAAAGTTAAAGAAAATCAAATTTGAAAGTAAAAAAAAATATCAGAGGTCAAATGATACAAAGTATAAAAGTGTTGGATTAAAATTAGAATAAGTTAAGTATTAAAAAAGAGATAAAGGTGTGTAAAAGCTATTAAGTAGATTGTACAACCCACTAAACATAGCAAAGTTGTTAACTAGTAATATATAAATAGTATTAAGCCCCCCGTGTTGCAGCAGGGGACGTAAAACTATGTCGAGTAGTACCAATGACACACTACCGTTAGTGACCACCTACACCGAAAAAGCTCGTATTGAAAAAAATAAAAAACAAAAAAACATAACTGCATGAAAAGTAAACATAAAAACTTTGAACCACGTAGGCGAAACATAAAACATATAAAACAATAAGTCTATCTAGGACCAGTGCGTTATGATGGTGCAGTTGAACTGTAACATTCCGAAAAAACAAAACAAGTCAACAATGATAATGAGCTTAATTAACGAGTATTTAATAAAGGAAAGAAATGGTCATGGGCTAAGTTAGCCTTATTGAGTAATATCCTAAGGGATTAAAGGCCTATAATCAGCCTTTAAGCCACCTAACCACCCATCATCTTCTCTATTTCTCAACCCCAGCCACCAAATTCTAGAGAGAAAAGGTAGAGAGAGAAAGTAAAGAAAACTCTAGATTTAGAGCTTCTTTGGAGAGAGGATTGAAGATTTAGGTGTTAGAGCATCAAACTATAAGAAAGAAGCAAGAATTCTAGGTAAGAATCAATCTCTAAACTCCTCTATAGATCAAACCCAAATTCTAGGGTTTTGGGTTTTGAAAAGTTGCGAAGAATTGCATAAAGGTCACATTTTTACGTATGAAATTATATAAAGAGATTAGATATAGCGTCATGGATGATAAACTAAGGTTTTGGACATAAAAAATGTGATTTTGGGTTAAAAACGATATGGTTTGTAATTTTTATGCGTTCTGCGAAACTGTCTGTCCATCTAGCGAAATTAGGTGTTCAAGCTATGAAAATATGAGTTTTCTACGAAAATATAATTTCGCAGGTAATTTCGCAGCCATGGAATCCAATGAAAGTTGGGCAAAACTGCCATGCAAAGCTGGTAGCGAAACTAACAGCGAAGCTACTAGCGAAATTGGCAGTGAGTCTACTTATCTGGCAGCGAAATTAGTAGTGAATTTAGGCAGAACTTAACCCCTTTAAGTGTTAACTTATTTGCAGGTTGTGTAGTGTGATCCTAGCTTAGAAATCTTAGTTTACAAGCTACTCATGGTATCCAAGTGAGTTTTAGATCCCCTTGTTTATAAGTATTTCCATGTTTTGGGGCTATTATACATACTAAATATATGTTTTTAAAAGAAAAGATTTTAAGAGGTTTTAACCGGAAGATCGATTTTTTTATAACAAAATGTGCTATATAAATGTTTAAAAATAAAATTTCTTCGCGCTGAGTTGACAGGCCGGACCCAGCCAGGGGTGTTGCCCCTTAGACCCCACTAGGGACTGCTGCCCCTAGGACCCCCGCTGTCAAGGGCTGCCGCCCCCGAACCCCCGCTGTCCCACGAAGGGTCAGTTATGTTATGATGAATTATACTTGGTATGCTATGTACTTAATAAGTTAAGTATTATATATTAAAGTGGAAGATAATATTAATGAGAAGTGAAACTTAACGAATGGTACCCCGTGCCCGTTTGATGATGAAAAGTCTTGCAAACACTATGATAGACTTCACTTATGTGAGTCTAATATATGATGATGGATCTGTATTCATGAGCGGGCTATGTGCCTTGTAGTGTGAATCAACTCTTGAGGATTAGCTACCATTTTCATGTGTACCGACAAAGATTCACATTCATTGTGGATCAACAGGGAGCTCTTGCCTTGTGCAATCTTTTTTGTGAAGAAGTGAAAGATAATGAAAAAAGAAAGATAATGAACATACTTATTTAGACGCAAAATGTTATGTATTATGATGTACGCATGGTCATTATAAAAAATATAAAGTTTATATTTCTTATATTAACTAAAACTAGAATTTACTCAGCAAAGCTGACTTTTATGTATGATAGTTGGGAGTTAGATGATGCTGCTAAGGATGGCATAAGATGGGAAGCTAATTGGATGACAATGGATGGCAACCTTGTTTATGAAATCTTTGATTTTAATTTAAGACAAAGTACTATGTTTTTATTCTATTAAAGACAAATGTATGAGTATAGTATGATTTACAAGTTACAAATGAATGTCTATTTAATTTCACTGTAATGTTTTGGTTATTATAATGATTTTATACTATGATTAACCAACTGTGAGGATTGCCAGAAACGGAAAAATTTTATACCAAAACGTAAAAGGGAAAATTTTTAAAAATATTAAGAGTATAGGAGACAAAAGTTAAAAGTAAAAAAATTTTAGGATGAAATTATAAAATATGTAAAAGTATTTGGTTAAAATAAAAAGGTTAAAGATTAAAAAAGGAAAAAAAGTCAAAATGTGGGTACAACTCCATTAAACACAATATACAACCCACGATGCATAACTAACTTCGCAATTACTCAAATTATGTTTGTATTGCTTATTGTGTTGCCCTATGTGCTCGTTGAGCCATTTGTTTGAGTGAGCTTACTTCTCGAAAGTAAAATGATACATGATGATTTGATATTATGTTACATGATTTAAAGATACCGGTAATAGGTGATTACAATATAATATTTTATGCACTAAATAGGTAAAACTTATATAGTCCGTGGGATACACTTTTTTTTAATTATATAGCCTCTGTAATTATGTAGTGGTTGTGTTTGCTTAAGACTAATGCTTTTAGGCATTAACCCGTCATGTATTTTTTTCAAGTTCTTTAGTAAATCATAGATTGAAGGGGAATTGCATGTTAAGAATGCCACACAAAGCTACCCTAACATAGAGGGCATCACTCGCATAGGCATTCACACTAGTATTTATTACTTGTATTAAAATTATATATAAATAAAATGGTGAATAACAAGAGTCCTTCGAATATAAAGAAATCATTTTCATTTTAAAACAGTTGTGAGAGTTAAATGAGTGTGATGTGACACCTATATGAAGAACATACATGATGAACAAGCGTGGTCACTAATGACTATTCCCTTCGCATGGTAGTTTTATAACTTCATAAAATATGCGAGTTTAAAATTTAAAAAATAAATAAATGATTTTCATTTTAAAAGAGTTGTGTGAGAGTTAAATGAGTGTGATGTGACACCTATATCAAGTTGCAAAGATTTTATGAAACAAACTAGGTTAGAAAGTCATGTATTACACTAATCAAATAAAATATTAAATTAAATAGGAATTAAGTATATGAATTCTAAAATGATTATTAATGAAATATATGATTATAATTACGTATAAATTGATAGAATAAATGTAAGATAAGAATAGGATACGTGTCCCTCCTTTTAGATCCCCATTTATTGTATTAAGGATGTTCATATGATTAGTTTTACTTATATTTAATAACTTATATAAATTTTCGTATTTATTTATCTCTCTCTCTTGCACACGCACACATATATACATATACATATACATACATACATACATATATATAATATATACACACACATATTACATAATAATTCAATTCCACATTATTAGTTCACTTAGTAATTTTAAACTTGACACTAATAGAGTTATATACGTTATATTCGAGTTTAAGTGTGTACTTGCTATATTTTCTTGTGTTAATTACCCAAATGGTTGAGACTCTTTTTCAAGTTTAGTCCATAAGTATCATTTTCTGCAAGCATGTCAAGTTATAACAATATTGTCACCAGGTGGATAGATGTTAACATTTTTTGTTTTCTTTTTTAAAAGACAATTATAACCTTGTTTTGAATTTAAACTAAAACTAGATAGCAAAAATTGGTTAAATGGTAATGGCACTGTGATTATGTTAGTCAGGATTTGATCAAGGGCGGTGATATTAGCCTAGGGTTTACCTTGCAAATTCACCTTTATTTTCTCTCATGTTTAGTCAAACCACTTTCATTAACAGAGTGAAGCTTAGCATAACACAAGATTCAATCCCCTAGGCCTTTCTATCCCTTCAGCTAACTAGTGATAATAAGTACACCCGGTGATGATGGAGATTAGACAATGGTGGCGAGCGGTCATGGTGGTGGGTTAGATGACGATGGCGAGTAGTGATGGTTCAAAAGGTGGTGGCAATGTTGGTGATAGTGTAAGAGGGTTAAACTTAAAAGTGGGAAGATGATGAAGAGGAATGAGAATAGTTTAGATTAATAGAAGTTTATACCTGTCCAAAGGCTTTACCGGGAGGTAGAGGAATCACAGTAAACAAACATTGAACAAGAAACTAAACTCTATGATTACCAAACATACAAGGATAAAAAACACTTCTTGAAGTTGAAAAATATAAACAAACTCCTTACGAAAGCCAATTGGGAATACAATTCAAACAGACAATGGGAAAATGTACTAATATTTCCACCTTAACAGAGGAACGCGGCTACAAATAAAGCTTGTGCTTATCTAAAGCTCGGAAAAGGAATAGCAAACAAATTGTTTGTACCCACGTCAGGGATAAAAGCAAACTAGATAATATTTTTAAAGCAACCAAAAGGTTCAAGGTCCACAGTTTTACAGATCCTCAATGGAAGTCAAGGCTTCAATGTCTATGATTAAGATGTCTAATGAGCTGGAAAAGTGAGTAGTGAAGGAATGGTTGGAACTAGCGAAGGTGATGCTTGCATCTTCCATCCATGATTCAACATGAGGTATGAAATAAGTCACATCCTCCATGGGAATTTTTATAGCCGAACGATAACCCACCTTTAACCTCATCTGGTCACATGGTCTTATGCATACAGTCTAGTAAATTGACGACTATTCTTAATTATATTTAAATACTTTTATAATCCACAGGAGACTATCTAAGGATGGTCAACAACTAACAGAGTGTTGTCTTCCCTAATCATGGCTACCATAGCATGCACACACTCAATTTTATACATGACATCCTCTACCATTGAATCTAATGTGCAACCTCCTCCATCAATGATGCCTTTTTATTTTTGAGTTCATTAATGGTATCCTCTAAGTGATCACAAATCTCCCTTGTAAGATTGACATCAGCTGTCACACCCTCAAAATCCACTTGCGGAGTTTTACCGCGAGGCGTGTGAACAAACCAGGATCACAGTCAATAGTTACTCAGAACGACTCTAAATGCCATAATTTAAACAAATCAACCAAAATACCAACGTTAAACAATGCGGAAGCGTTTTTGAAAACAACCCAAGTCAATAAAGTATAACTTATGGCAAAACAAGTGCCAAACCAAAGAGTAAACTATAATTGTTAAAATGTCACATTGTCTTGAAGCATAATGTCTTAAAATGAAGTGAATCGTGCAGTGCTCCTATGGCAAGCAAGTTAAGGACCTGAGAAAAGCATACTAAAATGTCAACACATAGGTTGGTGAGTTCAAGAGTTTGAGTTCAATAAACATGTAAACAGTTGCGATAAATATAAGCAGTGTATGATAATAGATAGCTAGTCTATTATCAGTAATATTAATACATAGTGATTTTGCAATTGAAGCTGACTGTGATAGTTGTTGCCTCCTGTCACGACTTACCAGTCATGACAATGATCAATAGGACAAATTGCACCCGTTGACCTCGAGTCACACAGGTGGGGCTCGTCAGACCCAGTAGTACTACCCAAGTTTCCCCGCTATTAGATATTAACAATTCAAAAGTGTGAGGACTTTTCTCATGGTAAACATCACTATATTAATATTATACACAACTTAACAATAAAAGCGTTCGTATAAATACCAGTATGCTATCTCCCCCAAAAGAGATTAAATAAAGTGTGGGGCATGAACTCACCTGATGTATGCAAAGGTACTTAGGGTTTATTTTGAGAAACGAGAGGATAGCCAACCTTCACAGGTTACCTAGATCATGTGAGTACATAAGTACGTGTAAATAAAAGACATGTGAAACCCTAATCATACAAAATCAAAGACTCAAGCTTCCAGACAAATAGACACGTTTGACCTAGTTGACCCGTTTGACCCGTGGTGACATTATGAGTTATAATTCAAATAAAGCCAATGAGCACATACAACATACATGATTAACATTCCAATAGTATCATACATATGCTATATCAACCAGGTGTATCACTTAGATCATCATACAATCAAGTGCTATACAAGTCATGCGAATCTAGAACATTAACATAACCACTAGCTACAATACAACTAACATGTCATACAAGGTTCAACCATTCATCACATGCCATGTGAAGCCACTCACGACTTCACATCCTAAACCCTGCCAATCCCACTAAGTAGGGGCCTCAGATCCGCACGCGTGTATAATGATCACAACCAAATTCTTTAAGCATATGCATTGCATTCACAACATCACAACAATCAATTATCAGACCCAAGCATGATGTCCTACTGCTACACAACATCCAAACCATACATGATTACCAATTCCAATTATCACCCATGATTATCCAAACATGCCATACAACTAATTTAACACGTTCTATCACACTAGAATCCATCCTTGAACATAATAGTAGGTTCCTATCATCCCAAACATGATCATAACATCATACTTCAACGTTTACACAAATAAAGTTTCCCTTTTAGGAAAGAATATCCCAAAATCTATCAAATATCCAAAGTATACATGAATTCATCAATAATATACCAACTCAAGCTCATACTAACATCTAGACATGATCAACAACACTTAAACACCTCAATCTAACAATCTTCATAAACAAAAGTTTCTACTTTTGGCAAGCTATGATCAACATCATCAAATTAAAGATTTCTAGCATTCATAACATCAATCTAGCATCTAATTATCATCATGAACCCATCCATAACATCAATCCATCACTAGATCACTACTACATACCAAAAAAGTTACTATTCTTAGTAACCTATGAACAATGCATCAAAATCCCAACTTTCTTGCATAATCAACGTATTCTAACATTCATACAACCTATTAATCATCAAACATTCATCAAACAATCAACCATCATGCATAATCACAACAATTCGAATTAGGGTTTGCTTCATAACCAAATTTCATGATCAACCCACTAAAAACATAGAATTCTTGCATAATCGACGTTAACTAACATGTATACAATCTAACTAACATGTTAACATCATCAAACAACATCCAATTCAACCTAATAAGGATCAATTTCGAATCTAGGGTTCGGCCATAATGAAGAACATCACAAAACATGAAAAATCTAACCTTTAAACTTGTAATTGCTTGAAATCGATGCTTCCTAAGTGTTGTATAACTTGTAATCGAACCAAAACCACATGAATTTGCTTGTTCAAGGCTGATTTTCAAAGATGGAGAGGGAGAGGGATGAAGTCGCGGCCGCTTTTGGGTGGTTTTGGGGTTTTTTTGTTTTATTTAATTCAATTTTACATATTTACCCTTTTAACCCTTGTAATTTGTATTTTATAAAAATTATCTTTTAATTCCTTTTTAACGTGCTTTTAACTTAATAATATAATGATATAAACCAATGAAAATCATTACATATTTTATCTCTATAAAAACACAAGACATACGAATAAATAGACACGTTTCCGCGTTACGCGATAAATTCTTTAATTAGCCGTTTATAAATGTGTGAACACATAAACATAAACCAATATTCACCTAATCATTTAGATTCACAACAAATTAACATTATTCATTATTAATAGGTCACCAACGTTCAACGACAACTAGTGTGTGCTCACGACACGTGTTTACAAGACTTAACGGAACTAACGGAGCTTGGTAACGGAAATTTACCGGATGTCACATCAGCTGTGGTGGATTTTTAGTGAGAAGGTTATACAACTAATGGGGAATGGTATAATCATTAGGAGCTGGATCTCGTCAATCTTTTCTAAGAGATTGAGACAAGGAAAAATGTTCCAAAGGAATTATTTTCTTGAATGTGGGCATCCAATGAAGCTCGAAGGTAAACCAATCACTGTAGGCTTTAAGTCGGTAGGATTGATGAAACGAGGGTACCATCGCAACCCCTTTATTACAACAATAAGAACTTTTGAGATTAGTGATCCTAAAAATCCCTAATCGATGTGCTTAGGAGAAATTTAACTGATAATGTTATGACAAATCAGATCTAAAGGATTGCAAGGGGTATCGAACAATCGAAAAAGAGAAAGTGTGTGTATAGATTACCATCGAGTCATTGAGAATGGTTTCATTCTAACGAGGCAATGTAGACTTACATGAGAAGGTATACAAGACCTCTGGTAAAATAGGCGAATATCAGCTTTAGATAGGGTCAACCCAACCTTTCCAACATTATCATGACTCATTTTAGAAGGAAAAAATTAAGAACTAACTAGCTAATTAGAGCTTAGATGATATAATTACCCAAATGATAAAGCAAGAATTAAAGAAAAAATACAAAGGGGTAGAAGCCCAATTTTATTATTAAGAAGATCGTTTTGATATTAAGCATGAAACTGCTTAAAGTAGACGTGAAGCATGCACTATTCACATAATTACACATGGACCTCCGAAAACATGTGGCTTCCTATTGAGTATAAGAAAAATGAAGTGGGAAAAAGACAAAAAAACTTAAAAGAAAAATAAATGGTTTGAATGATAGCCATTGATATCAAGGAAAAATCCAATGATAACTGTCTTTTGACCTAATAGACATGATGGCCTCAAGAAGACAAATGCAAAGCTTACAATAAATAGTTGGGGAAAGGGTTCAAGAAGTCTATAACCCCAATCATAAATAATTAGTGTAATAGACTTGTGGGACTTGAAAAGCAGACATGCAAGGCTAAAAGGAAGGACCAATGGTTAAAGCCCCTCCCTAGAAGGGAAACGACATTGTCAACATTAACATACCTCCATAATAGAAAACGTGACTAGCAAGTGCACGTGCTCACTTCACAATTATGAAAACGTGACTTCCTTGGGAAGTTTTTAACCGGGCAACTAAAACAAATTCGTGAGCTTCTCGTGAAAAGCAAACATACTAGTGGTACGAGAGGCTGGGTGTTACAAATAGTATCACAACTACTCCTGGGCAACCTCATCGAGGATGGTGAGTTCCCGGGGGTGTTGTCACACCCTAACCTTGACGGCGGAATCGTTGAGATGTGAGGGTAAGATTGTTCACAGCCACATAACACTATCTTTAAATGTAAATATTATTATCATAAGATTCAAATGTAAATACAACCATAAGTCTCATCATGAAACAAATCAAAACATAACACAAAATAATCAAGATTTTTATTCTTTAATCTAGGTCCAAATCCTAGTTTTATGCAAACTTCAAAAGATGACTTTAAATTTGCGCGTTTCCTGAAACATGTTAAAAAATAAAAGGTCAACTATGAAGTTAGTGAGTTTCCAAGGGTTTAATATACACATTATATTAAAAGATTACAAGTAGCAATTCATGGTCAAAGGTTATAAGTTATGAAAGTTTATAGAACAGATATAGCTACAAGCAAACCTCGACTAATTACAAGTTTACAAGTTTATACGATTGGCTAAGTGTACTTGGTTCCCATGATGAACAAGTCATACGTCATCAGGAGCCGGCAATACATCTGCTTTAGCACCAAATAGGCTTGTCAGGCCCATTGATTTCTCACATCGCCAGGCTAGCAATAGTTATGATTGTCAACATAATATATATCTCATATAAGACTTACAATAATACAAATAACCATGACAAAATAAAAGTATGAATTGCAAGTGCTTTACAAGAATAAAATGTTTACAAGTGTAAGTTGATAAGTTTAACATGTTTCACCCCAAAATGGTGTGAAATAATATAAAAAGAGGCAAGGAAACTCACTTGATATATATGTGTAAGATAGTAATAAAGATTAAACGACGTTCCAACGAACTCCTTTTTCAAGGTACCTAAACGTGTGTATATATATATATTACATGTTTAAGTTTTAATAATGAGATTAATGTTTAAATATGATATAGGGTTTTAAGGGGGAATTTGGGGTTTTGATATATAAATTTAATAATGAAAATACTTTTGTTTTTATTTTGATGAAAAAAAGTACATCAATTTAGGGGTGTTTGTTTTTTGTCAAAAGCTTTTTCCCATCTCTTCATATGCGTGCTCGCACACGTGGGAAGAACTTTTTAGTTCACAGAGTGTTTGTTTTCTGGAAGACATTTCATTAAAAAATGTCTTTCTGACGTCTGCATAGAGAAGATGTGGAACAAGGTCTTCTGATCTCTTCACAACCTCTTCTAACCCTATTCTTCTTTCATTTGAAACCTCACATCTCTGAACACCACCTCCCTACTCCACACCACCACCCCTATTCCACCTCCCCCGTCTATCGGACCACCACCGCCCCATCTCCCCCCAACGGTCGGGTGCTTCGACACCGCCGCCGCCTTCACTGCCGGAGTAGGGGCCAATTTGGGCGCCTCCGATGCTACCGACGGTGAACTTTCCACCGGAGCAGCTGAAGAAGACGATGAAGACGATTGATCTTTCGCCTTTGACACAACTTGTGCAAGTTCATCCTCCGTCTCTACAAGAAGCGCGATGGCGGAGCCGACATCGGCGGCACCACCTTCCTCCACCATAATAGTAGCCAATAGCTGTCGTAAAACATCTCAACGTCCATATCAGCTTTATGAGACTCAACAACAACAATCGATTCACCTTTAGACAACTTATCTCCTTTCGATTTTACCCACGCGACGATCTTTCCCTCGGTCATTATGGATCTCAATGCAGGCATGAAGATATCGCGGATCTTAGAGTGAATTTAGGTGGGTTTGCTCCGATGGGTGGAGGTCAGTGACGATGGAGGGTGGTGGTGGGGGTGGGGTGAAGGTGGAGTTGAGGAGGTGAGCCATTGGTGGTGATTGGATAAATGGGGTTTGGAGGTTGAAGATGAATCAATTGAAGTATGTGGTTTGGTAGTATTGATTGTGTGGTTATGCTGATTGTGATTTGGATTTGAGGTTATGTTATTGTGTTTAATTATGAACTTCATTAGTATTGCTGCTTTTGATTGTTTAAGAAATATGTTTAATTTAATTACAGAATATTTTAGCATTCTGTAGATGTTAAAAAACGAACAGCCTTTTTCTTGCAGACTGCAGACGTTTGGTCCACCTCTTCTGCTACAAATCTCTGTAGATGTGGTTCGCAGACTGCAGACGTTTTCCTGCAGAAAAAAAAACAATACATTAATAATTTGTCATAAGGAAATAAATTTTTAATCGTTTGATATAGTTAACAAAAATATAAAGTGTAAATACCTTTTTATATTTTTATTTTAAAACAAAAAAATTATGGTTTTTAAACAATAACATTTGAACTATTAATAATTTTAGTGATTTACAATATTACTTAGGTGGTGTTTGTTTTTTACACCCGCGCGCACGCAGACGCGAGAAGAGGTTTTGAGGGCGCAGAGTGTTTGTTTTTTGGAAGACGTTTCATTAAAAAACGTCTTCCTGAGGTCTGCATGGAGAAGATGTGAACATATGTCTTCTGAGATCTTCTAACCTCTTCTCACTTCTTATTATCCTTCTCTCTTCTCACTTCTTAAACAACTCCCTATCCTCCTCTCCTCTCACCGGTCACCACCGCCTCCACCTCCCCCCAACCGTCGCCGCACCGCCACCGCCTCCCCTCCGCCGCGCCCTCCCCTCCGCCGCGCCCTCCCCTCCGCCGCGCCCTCCCCTCCGCCGCGCCCTCCCCTCCGCCGCCCCCTCCCCTCCGCCGCCCCCTCCCCTCCACCACGCCCTCCCCTCCGCCTGCTATGCACAATTTGATCCAAAATAATTTCTTTTTATTTGGGATAATTGGCCACATCTGTAAGGCCCCGTTCTCGGGCACCTAACAGCTGGTGGTTCATCGCACTTAAAACATTATAAAATGTACATTAATTTTGCAGCGGAATTTAAAACTTTCATTTATAATTAAAAACATGTCAGTTACAACATCTGTTTTCATCTCAAAATACATGACATGTCAAAATACGGATCTCAGCCTCAAAATGCACCCAGTAGCTTATGCATCCATGCCTGCAACTTCTCAGCATCAATATACCTGCCAACTATCATGCATACAAAAGTTAGCGACGCTGAGTGAGTTCTAGTTTTAATTATAAAATACTTTACTTTTGTTAAAAACCGTTCTTTCAAAACATACAATACTATACAACCGTTCGTGATCATGCAACATACGTACATATAGATAATATCATTATTATCTTCCATCATTACGTTCGTTAACTTGTTCATTCAACGTATTACATTATCGTTCACTTCTCATTCTAGATGTGGTCAGACTTTACCCTCTTCGTGGCACTCAGCCACGATAACTGAGGTCGAATGACAGGGATCCTGTTCAGTACATTATTACGATAATTCATTTACGTTCATTCTTTCATACATTATCTTTCATTCATTTCTCTTATTACACGAATCTTGTATCTTGCAATATCTCAAGTCCGAAGACTGATGCTATGCCGGGGCCTGCTCACAAACCCCCGACTCATGTCCGAAGACTGACACAGCACCGTGATACGCGACAAAGATCCCATACGAGTCAATCACAGGGATCGAACTCCATCTGAGTCTGTTGCAACACAAAGTCGCTCACCTCATCATCTCGTCTCATGCAATATCCCCGACTCATGTTCGAAGACTGATACTGTGCCGGGGCCTGACACACAAACCCCCGACTCATGTCCAAAGACTGACACAGTACCGGGATGCGCAACACGGATCTCATCATCCGTCACTTTTGTCTTATGCAATACTCCCAACTCATGTCCGAAGACTAAAACAGTGCCGGAGTATGCACATCTATATCCAGTCTCATGCAATACCCCTGACTCATGTCCGAAGACTGATACTGTGCCAGGGCCTGACACACAAACCCCCGACTCATGTCCGAAGATTGATACAGTACTGGGATACGCGACAAGGACCTCTTTCGAGTCTGCTGCGACATAGAGTCGCTCACCTCATACCTATGCTTGGCTTTATGCCACACCCCCGAAGTTATACATAACTCGGGTAACAACACCCCTACCAAAGTAGGTAACAACACCCCTACCGAAGTAGGTAACAACACCCCTACCGAAGTAGGTAATAACACCCCTACCAAAGTAGGTAACAACACTGAAGGTCAGTCACAAAGACTGGAACCCTTGCGTGCACACTTTAGCTCAAATCGCACCCTCACATCATCGTACCCGAAGTACATATCGCACGGATCGCACACCTAAGGAAGCCAGAATCGCACGCTATCTCATGGGTTAGCCAAGATCGCACGCTATAAAAACCACATGAGGCAGCCAAAATCGCACGCTATCCTTATGCCGTCCATCACACATATCGCACCAATCGTACCATCGGAGTGGTCACGAAGACCGACTCCCCCTGTGTGTGAGAACTCTCGGGGTTTAGCCAGAATCGCACGCTATATACACACAGTTGAGCTAACGACTCTTAATGAGTCGTGAACCTCCTTCCTTTCTTCGCAAGCCATCCTATCTCTCATTCATTCGTTTATGCTCGCATTAATTCATTACGTTCCTCTTTTCATTATCTTCCACTTTACGTTACATAATACTTTCATTACATTTGTTAACGTTCAACGCAAAGCCAATGGAAGACATACATATATAATAAGGAACATACACATAAACATATACATACATCATCACCATACATGCACATCATACATACATAACACCCATCAAACATAAGCCATCACATCTTAACTAGGCCTATCTTCCATTATACCCCTTAAAAACACTTAGAAAACCTCAAAGTCCAAAGTGGGCGCATGGGTCCTTCCAGGCGCATGGGCATAGAAATTCTAAGTGTAAAACAGTCTGGGTGCATGGCACTGCTTGGGCGTTTCTGCCCTATTCAGGCGCATCAACACTTAACATTTCACTTGGGCGCATGGGCACTGCTTAGGCGCATGGCCAACACTTAGCCGTTTCAATCTCTGGGACGCATGGGCACTATTTAGGCGCATGGTCCACACTTAGCCTTTTCTTCACTTGGGCGCATGGGCACTATTTAGGCGCATGGGCACTATTTAGGCGCATGGCCACTTGGGCGCATGGCCAATACTTAGACGCATGGGCCAACATGCTAGGCGCATGGGCCACTATTTAGGCGCATGACCCACCCTTGGGCGCATGGCCAACACTTAGACGCATGGGCCATCATGCTGGGCGCACAGGCCACTATTTAGGCGCATGACCCACCCTTGGGCGCATGGCCAACACTTAGACGCATGGGCCATCATGATGGGCGCACGGGCCACTATTTAGGCGCATGACCCACCCTTGGGCGCATGGCCAACACTTAGACGCATGGGCCAACATGTTGGGCGCATGGACAACTGTTTCGGCGCATGAACCACTGTTCATGTTCATCAAACATTCTGAAATCTTTTCTATGCTACCAATTTCACCCGATAATCATTCTAAGCATACCCAAACATAGATCTAACATACTAAGGCCATCTAAGCATGCGAAACATCATCTATAACCCATAATCATCACTATAACACGCATACATACATACAAAATTCGGACATAAATCTGTAAATCTACGGTTTTATTTGAAAACATCACTTGGAATGCATAATAGCCCCAAATCAGTTGAAAATCCGTAAAAGAGGGGTTCTAGAAACTCACCTTTAGCAGCTTTTGAGCAGCACTCTTCCCGTTCGAGTCCCACCTTCAATTCAGCTCTTGAATCCCAAAAACAAACACTTTTTCAGCTTCTTCTTGCTCTTTCTCTCTCTAGAACCGAGCTCTCTCTCTCTTCTTCCTTTTCAGCCGTGAAGAAGATGATGAAGAAGAGAGAATGGGTAACCATGCCGTTTAATATCTTAAAACATAAAAAGTGTACTTTGTACACTTTTTCCCCTCCATTTGTGCACAATTTCCATTCCTTCCACTTACTTTTCTTTTCCTTTTGTTTGAATAAAATTTCGGGGTGTTACAACATCAACCCAAACATACGGGAATAATCATTGATTTGATCTTAATTTTGAGTTGGTTGTGACATTATTTTGAGTTGGTTGTGAAATTGTTTTGCAGTCTGAATTTTGGGTTGGTTGTGAAATTGTTTTAGCAGTCTGCAGATGTTAAAAGATAAACAATCTTTTTCTTGCAGACTGCAGACATTTTGGTCCACCTCTTATGTTGTAGATGTGGTCCGCAGAGTGCACATATTTTACTACAGAAAAAACAAACAGCACCTGAGAGTCTATATATATATATATATATATATATTTGTAAGAATAGCTAGATATAACC
>CM046445.1:0-22500 GCA_025506515.1 Flaveria trinervia | reverse complement strand
GGGCACCTACTATTAGAGTCATGGTTGACAGCATGACACCCATTTGCAGAAGATGGTTTTGCTTGTCATCCAACATTATGTTGATGTAGTCTTCCGTGTCGTCCACATACTCCCTTAGCTACATAGACACGCAAATCAAAAATTAAAAAGTATGTAAGTAGTCATGAATTTTAGTGTTTAAGACATGCAAAAACTATTTATGGATTGGTCATTTGTAGAAATTAAGTTTAGTTATGTACCGTCGATAATTTATTCAATGTTCCATCTATTTGAACAAAGTAGGCCTCTAATAACATTTCAAGTTCCTCAACGTCATGGTGTTTGTTTATGATACTACTTCGTGCTATGCTAGTTCGAAACCCATGACTCCCTCTTCTAAGTGCATTCGGGTCGCCACCTATATCACCTTCATGTATGTTATCATTGCCTTTCATAGGTGGGGGAACTCTACCAAAGGAAAATTTTCCATCACATGGGAAGCTAGAAAAATTATAAAAAGCAAGGTGGGTGGCAACCTATCATCCATTGTGACTGTTCATCCACATCATCAAGCTTGTTGAAAGAAGCATTGTCAAGTCGTTGCTCTAGTTTATCAGTCAAGTACATTTGAAACATGTCTTCATCGTCATCAAGTAAGTGCTCTAGTTCATCCCTAACCTAAATCAATTAATGAATCATAAACAGTAGTATGAAGATACAAATGAAAAGGAAAATGAAAATGACAAACCTTTTGAACACGTCCTGTAATATCAACCAACCTACATTTAATTTGTCGAACACACTCCAAATTAAGAGTACTAATCTTTGTAGTCAACTTATCCAAAGCCAGATGAGCTTCTTCCTCCAATGTCCGTGCCTAAGGATAAGATATATAAATTAGTATTGGGCAGTACTCAAGAAAAGTATGTTGTCTTGATTCATCAATTACCTACCTACCTCTTTACCCAAGGAACTGCACGCTGCCTCAAGGCAGGCCTCGAGTGCAATGAACTCGAATTGAAGAAGTTTAAGTACATCAAGACCCTCTTGACCGCCGGTTGATAGTGACTCAGAATTCGTCATTCCCTCCTATTATTTTAACCCAACCAATTCCAGATAGAAAATCACCAACATGCATTAATATATATATATATATATTATATATATATATATTATATATATGTGTGTGTGTGTGTGTGTGTGTGTGTGTGTGTGTTAATGATTGATTTTACCAATGGAGAGATGGACATTTTGATAACCTGAATGGCGGTGGCATGGTGATGATGGCGCAGGATACGACGTTGGAGCTCTTGAACGAAAGGAGCAACAGAGGGATCCTTAGAATTAAGCAAAAGCACCTCGTGTGGTGTAATTATAGCCTTGATGTGCTCCAGCTTAATGACGATGGCTCGGTCTCTGCCGAGTAAGGTTGAAGGATATGATAAGATAGGGTCGAGGATACGCAGATCGCGCGCAGGTAACCCTGTCCACCGCATCACGCTGTGCTTACCGGCCTCCACCACTTGGGCCTCACCCCTTGAGTCTATCAGGAGCCATTGCCTCACTCCTGAGCTCTTCTTCCTAGCACCAACGTTCACCGGTGCAGTGGCTGGTGCACTCTCTTCTACCACCACCATCCTCATTATATATTATGATTATGATATGATTGAGTATAAATTTACAAAGCTCTAATATCATTTCATTCCATTTCATTTTGTTTTGTTTTGTTTTAAACATGATTCTTATTTTATTGCGAAAATTCCTCTGCATTCGACAAACTAGATGATGAGCGGTGGTGGAGATGACACCAATGAGGCTATATATACACACACACACACATATATATATATATACACATACACACCACACACACACACACACACATATATTATATATATATAATATATATATATATATGTATGTATGTATGTATGTATGTATGTATATACATATATAGGCATTGATTGTTTTAGTTCTTGATCTCTGGACTGATGAGTTTGTCTTCATCTTCTTCATCTATCTAGATAGAACAAACTTTTTTGATCTGATTTAGAGTCTTATTATAAGAGTTTTTGTAATGGGTCTTGTATTGCACCTCATTTAATTTCTCCACATTGATGAAGATTTGGTTTAGGCGTTAATCATAGATTCATCATGGAATCTATAAGTTGTTTCCATTCATCTTTATGAACTCTTTCAGTTTGATACATGTTTTTGACATTTTGTGAATGTGATTGTTGTTACTTTTAAATATGACCTCAAAAATTAAGAACTGTGTTTTGTTAAACATCTTTGTTTACTCAGTTGGTGGAGTTCGCGCTACAACTTTACGCATAGCGCATTTAGGAACATTCTAGTTTTATTATAATTATAATAACTAGAATAATTCCTACGCATTGCAGCAGTGAGAATATGCGGTATTGGAAACATAATAAATAAATGTTGAGGGTTTGTATGAGTAGAAGATAAAAGGTCATCTCGAGAACGTAGTTAGAACTAAGCACGTTACAAAAAAATAAATACACAAACTACTTGATATATTGGATAGGGTATATAATGAAAAGAGTATTTAATTTAAAATTTTAAAAATTATTGTAGACTTGACATGTGTCTTTATATAATTTTAAAAAGGATAGCATTTTTATTGTGTCAAATACATTAGCTTATTGTGTCATATACGTTTATTGTATCATATATTTTACATCATTTGTTTATTTGTACTAATAATTGTATTTTAAATTTTAAATCATGTTTTGTAATTATTGTCATTGTTCTATAGATTATATAATATATTATCTATTATTATGTTTTATAATTAGAAATGCATTTATCAAAACTTATAATGTTGAAAATAACACAATGTGTTATTTTTGCCATTATTTTTACACAATATATATTTTTGTTTTTTTATCGTTGTTAACAAGTATAAGTGCATAATGGTTTTATTTCACAAATTTATTTTTTAAAAACTTACAGTGTTCAAGGTTACACAATAACGATAAAAAACACAATGAGACATTGTGTTATTTTGTTATCGTTTTTAATGTATTAGATTAATTAGTTGTTAATATATTATTATGTTTTACATATAGAGGTACACGACAATATTATTCCATCGGTATACTTATTTAAAATTTATCATTTAAAAAACACAATAGTATTTAGAAAAACACAATAAATAACAAAAAGACACAATAAATTGCACTAAAACACAATGATAAGATATGAGCTTAAAAACATAAAAAAATTATTAAAATTTTATATAACAATAGTGTACTCGTTTTAAAGAGAAAAACACTTGTGTTTATGTTGTAATTTTATATAAAAAATAATATTGTACATAAAAGTTATGGACGTTTAAAAAGACGGGGAACTTGCAAAATATTAACAAAAATAAGTTGTTCTTCTTCTTCGTCATTCAAATCTAATCCAAGCTAAGCCACCACCACTAAAGGTTAGGGTTTAGAGTTTAGGGTTTTTTTGGATAAAGGGCAAAGCCCGGAAAATATATAGCCACAACAAGAACATAATCAATTTACAGAGTAAGGAGGGCATACCCTCCTGGAGTCCTCGGGTGGAGTCCAAAACAAAAAATAGTATATTGGGTATCCACTAGAATCCTCGGCTCCCAAATGTATCTTTTCCAACCAACACAAAAAACTATCATGTCCCTAGTCAGCCTAACAAACTCACCATCAGCCAATAAACCACATGATAACACCTTTCCAACACAAACTACAGTAGTAACATCTATGGGCCTTAACAAGCCCAATGCCCAAACTTAACGCAAGGAATGTGAACATTGTGGGATTGGGCTTAGAGCACCCCGGATTGTCCACAACCCTCCCACCCATCCAAATGGGCTCTCTGAAAACATGGGGGTCCAAGCTGTAGCCGCTCACCCCATAATTGGTAAGCTTCTGCTTGGGATCTCTAGTTGTTGTCAGCGAAGCCCCATGCAGGTGCCTCGAACCATTCCTGAAGTTCCCATGCATCATCCATACCCTAAGCTTATAGCTCGTGGCCCAAACTTCTCCCATGTTCCCACTCCCGAGCGCATTGTGCTTGCACCCCCACCATCTTCCCTCCGAGTTCCGGATATGATGAGGCCAGCTCAATCCTTTGACTAACGAGAACTGAGCCGGAGACATCATATACTTCTTAAAATAACTCCCTCTTGCACTAGCATCCTTCTTAACGGCAATCGGCTTACTACAGTTTGTGCGGAGAAACATGGTCTACAACAAAGAAACAATACTGCAAAAAAGAAAGTATAAAGTTAGATTATCAACCTCACCCATCCTCCTCTCTTTCCTCACAATATAATCGGGGTGGCCTTCATAATAGCTCTCTCTCCCAACTCAATCATTGTTTCTTCCCATCTTACCCCACACTCTATAATCGCACCCGAAAATACTAATAAGCCATTTACAAAGGATTTTCATGTGCATAGTAATCTCTCTTAAATTTCTCAAGCATAACCAATAGTTGTTGTAACTAATGGTTTGCATCCAGCTATCTCCCTCCTTCTTCTCTAACATCGGGGTGGAGATTATCATCAACTTCATTTTTGTAGCTGATTACCCTCCCCCTGGTTCAGGTCTCCAATCTTCTAGATTCTTCTCGTCATAACAAGCTGATGCGAAGTGTGAATTTTAGACCCATAAGGCGGAGTCTAATATTTTCAACAATGATCCTAACCAACTCATTAGCTGGTCATGTTTTATTCTGATAATTCTCCAATTTCTTTCCTACCACACATAGCACATAGTCTGTAAGACCCCGTTTCCGGGACGCTTACAGCTAGTCAATCATTGCACATAAAACATGTAATTACATCAATTTAAGGAAAATGTTGCAGCGAAAACCATAAAACAAACATTTCATTTCATTATAATAAACGCTTTTACAAAATAATACAATAGTCATTACAAAATATCGTTTGTTCGCATTATAATGCAAAAACATTATACAAAAGAATGTCATCCAAAAGAGCTGAGTAGCCGCCCCGTGCCATCCTCAATAACATTACCTGCCAACTGGAAACATATAAAAGTCAGCGTTGCAGAGTGAATTCTAGTTTTATAATAAAACATACTTTATCTTTTGTTTTAAACCGTCCTTTACTTTCTTTCAAATCATACCAGACTTAGCACATGATCACACATCGTACATACACATAGATAATAGTTATTATCTTCATCATCGTTCGTTCATTCCATACATTCGTCATTAAATCTTTACTTTCATTCAGACCAATGCCATGTTCTTCACCCCACCGTATGCATAAAGCCAGTACTGGGCCTGAGGTCTTTCATAGACCCCGAACATTATGCACGAAGCTGACTTTAATACCTAGAGTGAGCAGCAAGGGTCCCATACATATGGTCAATCACAAGGATTGGACCCCAGTGTGCATCATTTTGGGGTAATTAACCCGCACATCGTTGAGCTAACACCATTCATTGGGTGTGAACCTCCATACATATGCTTAATCACACGGATCAAGCCCCAATGTGCATCCTTATGGAGTAGCTAACATGCACACGGTTGAGCTAACAACCTTCATTGGGTGTGAACCTCCATACATATGCTTAATCACACGGATCAAGCCCCAATGTGCATCCTTATGGAGTAGCTAACATGCACACGGTTGAGCTAACAACCTTCATTGGGTGTGAACCTCCATACATATGCTTAATCACACGGATCAAGCCCCAATGTGCATCCTTATGGAGTAGCTAACATGCACACGGTTGAGCTAACAACCTTCATTGGGTGTGAACCTCCATACATATGCTTAATCACACGGATCAAGCCCCAATGTGCATCCTTATGGAGTAGCTAACATGCACACGGTTGAGCTAACAACCTTCATTGGGTGTGAACCTCCATACATATGCTTAATCACACGGATCAAGCCCCAATGTGCATCCTTATGGAGTAGCTAACATGCACACGGTTGAGCTAACAACCTTCATTGGGTGTGAACCTCCTTATGTTTGCTTGCAAGCGTTTCTTACTTTCATTCGTTCATTAATGCATGCATTCTTTCATTACATTCATCTTTTCATTATCTTCCACTTTACGTTACATAATACTTTTCATTTCATTCATTAATATTCAACGTAAAGCCACAAGAAAATAATTACACATAACAGGAACATAAACATACAACACATCGCTATACAAGGCACCATCACACATGCATAACATAAATCAACATACCATCATGCATAACCATCAATCATACAACAATCATACTATGCCCATCACATCACCATTGACTTCAAAAAGTCAACTTACTATGCCCCCGGGAACATCCCAAGTCAAAACCTCTATATACATTTTCCCAAAATTCAAAAAATATTCTAAGTCTTTAGGCGTATGAGCACTATGCAGGCGCATGACCTTTCAGGTGCATGAGGAACACTTAGGCGCATGAGCCAATTTCAGGCGCATCAGCATAATTGGGGCGCAAGAGCAACACTTAGTTTATTCTAGGCAATTCTAGGTGCATGAGCACTATGCAGGCGTATGAGTGCCTAGGCGCATGAGCTTTCTGGGCGTATAAACACTTAGTAAATTTTGCCTATTTCTAGGCGCATGAGTACTATTCAGGCGCATGAGGTTTCAGGCGCATGGAAACACTTAGGCAGTTTTACATACTACGCGCATGAACCCTATTTGGGTGCATGAGCAGCCTATTTCATACTTAAACATCATAATTCAGTCCCCAATCATTCTCAAACTTATTCTAAGCATAAATCATGCATTCTAAGCCTTAGAAACATATACATAACATCATCAAACACATAATAGCCCAAAATAAAACCCCACCTGAAATCACACACATATATACATACATACGGGTATAAACCCAACTTTTATAAAAAGTTCATACATGCATTTCCAGCCCCAAAGCAGTTTAAAACAAGTAAAAAGGGGGTCTTAGAACTCACCTTAGCTGCCTTTAGTTATGACTTCTTCAAAACCTGTTTGTAAGTTGAGTTCAACCGCCTAGAAACCCACCAAAAACATACCCGAACACATACAAACATACATAAGCACAAACCCGAGGATATAACCGGTTAAGAACACTCAAAAACCATGAATTCTTACCTTGAATTCGCACTGTTCTTTCTGTTCCTCAAGTTACCCAAGAGTTTCTGCTCTCTTTCCTTCTCTCTCTTAAATATCCAAGGATTATGAGTGAACAGAGGGTGATGGGCGGCGATCACCTTTATTCACCAACTTTTCAAAGATTTTGTCCTTTTTGTCACTTTTAACCCCTAGGATTGGGTTTTATTTCTTTTCCTTCTTTTTCTTCACTTTATTCATTCATTTGGGTCTTCCAAAAATAACCAGGTGTTACAAGTCCACCCCCCTTATATAGGTTTCGTCCCCAAAACCTATTATTCCTCAAACAATCGTGGGTAATGTTGGCTCATCTCTTCCTCAGTCTCCCACGTAGACTCAGATCCCTTTTCTGTGCTTTCACTGTACATGCACAAGAGGAACCACTTCATTCCTTAACCTCTTCTCTTTACAATCAATGATCGCCACTGGTTGCTCCACATAATTAAGCCTTTCATCTACCTTGATATCTTCCAGTGGTACAATCATAGCCTCGTCTGCTAAGCATTTTCTCAGATGAGATACATGGAATGTCGGATGAATTCCACTTAACTTATCTGGTAGCTCCAATCTATAGGCCACCGCTCCTACTCGAGCATTGATTCGGAAAGGGCCTATGTATCTTCGGCTCAACTTGCCCCGCTTTCTGAACTGAATGATACCCTTCCAAGGTGAGACTTTCAACATAACTCCATCACCCACCTGGAACTCTATCGATCTGCATCGTTTATCACCAAACGAATTTTGCCTATCCTTGGCTGCCTTCATGAAGGCTTTAATCCTTTCCAGTTTCTTAGTCGTAGCCTCGACCACCTCGACGCTCCCTAACTCTTTCTGACCAATATCACCCCAACACACGAGTGTCCTACATCTCCTACCATATAGCATCTCATAAGGGCGCATACCGATACCGGCATGATAACTGTTGTTATATGAGAACTCAGCTAACGGTAGATGGTCATCCCAACTTCCTCTAAAATCGATGACACATGTACGAAGCATATCCTCCAACGTCTGAATGGTCCTTTCCAACTGACCATGTACCATCTGTCTGAGGATGATAAGCCGTGCTAATATGTAACCTCGTCCTCATTGCATCGTGGAATTTCTTCTAGAATTTAGATATAAACCGAGTGTCATGATCAGACACAATAGACACTGGCACCCCATGACGAGTTACTATCTCCTTGATGTAAGGATCTACCAACCTCTCGGATGAATACGTCTCGTGAATCGGTAGGAAGTGAGCACTCTTCGTCAAACGATCAACTACCACCCATATGGCATCATACCCTCGCGCGGTACGCGGTAGCTTTGTAATAAAGTCTATCGTGATATGTTCCCACTTCCACTCTGGTATATCCAAAGGTTGGATCTTTCCATACGGCTTTTGATGCTCGGCCTTCACTTGTAAACAAGTAAGACATTTACTCACATACTCCACCACATCATTTTTCATACCCGACCACCAATAATCTTTCTTCATATCTTGGTACATCTTCGTAGCACCGGGATGAATAGAGTATCGAGTTTTATGAGCTTCATCCATAATCTTTCCACGTAGATCCCCATAACGAGGAATCCATATTTGCCCGAATCGGGTCCTAACACCGAGTGTGTTTTCACCCAATTCCGCAACCAGACCTCTTATCCTTTCAGAGTTAAGATGATCTTCTTTCAATGCTTCATCTTGAAACTATTTGACCTGCTTCATGACATCAGAGGTCATGACCAACTGATATGCCTTCACCCGGATCGGCTCGGGTCTCTCTTTCCGACTAAGGGCATCAGCCACCATGTTGGCTCTGCCCGGATGGTAATCTCGCAATCATAGTCTTTTATGAGCTCCAACCATCTCCTTTGTCTCATGTTCAAGTCCTTCTGCTCAAAGAAATACTTCAAGCTCTTTTGGTTAGTGAATATGGTGCACTTCGTCCCATACAGGTAGTGCCTCCATTTCTTTAACGCGAAGACCACGGCTACTAGCTCCAAGTCGTGAGTAAGATAGTTAACCTCGTGAACTTTCAACCGTCGGGATGCATAGGCTATAACCTTTCCCCTCTGCATCAACACACATCCCAACCCCGAGTAAGAGGCATCCGAATAAACCACCAAATCCTCGCCTTTTGACAAAACTGGAGCTTGAGTCAACCTCGCCTTTAACTCCTCGAACGCCTTCTCTTGAGTTTGACCCCATACAAACTTTACATCTTTCCGGGTCAACTTGGTTAGTGGAGAAGCAATCTTAGAGAAGTCTTGAATGAATCTGTTGTATTAGCCCGCCAAACCCAAGAAACTACGAATCTTGGATGACGTCTTTGGTAGGGCTGTAAACGAGACGAGCTGAGCCGAGCTGAGCCAGGATGGGTTCAAGCTCGAGCTCGAAGCTTATCGAGCTGAGCCGAGCTAGCTCAAAAATTTTAACGAGCTCAAAACACCGGCTCGAGTTCGGCTCGTTAAAGCTCGAGCCAGCTCGTGGCTCGTTCGAGCCAGCTCGATTTAAATATATTTTTTTAATTTTTTAAATTAATTTATATGAAAACGCAAAAAATATATATTAAGGTTTTTACATTTTGTTGGGTACTCCGTATTTATGAGGACAAAGATTATTATTTTGAATATAACAATTTACATCAAGTTATATATATTTAAACAAAATACTTAATCTTTTTTTTAAAAAATCCAATTTTATTTTTAAGAAAACATTTTTAAAATCATAATATAAAAATAAAAATAATAATAATTATACTATATGAATATATATACATATATTATATGCACCGAGTCACGAGCCGAGCCAACGAACCGAGCCACGAGCCGAGCTCGAACCGAGCTAACCATGGCTTGAGTTCGGCTCGTTTTGAATTTGAGCCGAGCCGAGCCGGCTCGTTTAGATTTGAGTTTTTTCGAGCCGAGCTTTTTTCGAGCTTTTTTCGAGCTTTTTCCGAGCGAGCTTCGAGCTACGAACTTTTTGTACAGCCCTAGTCTTTGGAGACTTCCATTGTATCACCGCCTCCACCTTTGCTAGATCCACCATAATCCCCTCGGGATTTATCATGTGACCTAAGAACCGAACTTCGCGCAACCAGAACGCGCACTTGGAGAATTTAGCATACAACTTATCCTTTCTCAACGTCTCCAACACCTCTCGAATGTGACCGGCATGCTCCTGCTCACTCTTTGAATAAATTAGGATATCATCAATAAACACAATCACTGATTTATCTAACATCGGCCGACACATTCGATTCATCAAGTCCATAAAAGCAGTTGGCGCGTTGGTCAAGCCAAATGACATAACGAGAAACTCGTAGTGACCATAACGCGTGCGTAAAGCTGTTTTAGGAATGTCTTGCTCCTTAACCTTCAGTTGATGGTAACCAGATCGAAGGTCTATCCTTGAAAACCAACTAGCACCTTGAAGCTGATCAAACAAATCGTCAATCCTCGGTAACAGGTACCGATTCTTCACCGTCAACTTGTTCAGCTCACGGTAGTCTATACACATCCTCATACAACCGTCCTTCTTCTTCACGAATAAGACCAGAGCACCCCAAGGACAGATAATTGGTCTAATAAACCCCTTATCAAGCAGCTCTTGCAACTGCTCCATCAACTTTTTCATCTCAGTCAGAGCCAACCGATATGTGTCTTGGCGACAGGTTGGGCACCCGGTATCAGATCAATCTGGAACTCGATCTCACGGTCAGGTGGCACTCCTGGTAAGTCTTCAGGAAATACATCTGGAAAGTCACACACTACCGGTACTATTGAAGCATATATTGTCATATATAGTGTGTCCATCGTTTGTCGAATAGTCTAGGCTTAATGTAATACACCTGATATGTTGTAAACACATGAAACTGGGTCATTCGCAGGAGCATATGCGAATGAGACTCAGTCGTACGACTGATCCATGCTAATGGGCCAGTCGTGCGACTGAGAGATGCGATTGGGACATTCGTAAGACTGAACCATAAGTATGGTCCAGTCGTACGATTAAACCATACACATGGTCCAGTCGTACGATTGAACCATACGCATAGTCCAATCGCACGAATGGGCCCAGTCGCATCTAATATGGGCCGAGGCCTATATATACCAGTTTTAATGTGAAGAGAGATTAGGGGTTTTGAGAGGAGTCTACCCGGGGCCTAGGTGCTGCCGGATGAGAGGGGAGATCATGCTCGATCTCCCCTTGCCAAGAGTCTTGATTCTTATGTTGTAACGAGCTTAGAATCATTAGGTTTTATCAATGAAACCATTTTATTATAGTTCGTGTTTATTGTTTGTCTCTTGGTTTTGGTTTTGTTTCCTTCCGTCAAGAACACGCTTGGATGTTTACCGATCCAGCCAACTTCACAATTAGTATCAGAGTCGGTTACTGCTGGAATGATCTAACAATCATTTTAGCAACCCGAGCTCTTGATTTCTGGATCTATTTCAGGTTCTTTGATATTAAACCCACTTCGTGCTCTTCGTGTTTTTGCTCAGATCTTGTTACGTGTGTTGCTTCTATGTTAAAATCGAACTCGAAACCACGTTCTTATCACCCTTGCGAATCTGATGATGTCTATCTTGTTTCGGTTCATGTAAAATTCATCAGATTAGGGTTTTTGGCGGCCATGGCGGCTGTAGATCTGAAAATCTGCGTACAGACCCGTTCATGCGACTGGGCCAATGAGTATCGACCATTCGTACGACTGGACCATGGGACTGGATCAGTCGTATGTTCAGTCGTGCGACTAGACCAGTCGTATATTCAGTCGTGAGACTGGACCAGTCGTATGTTCAGTCGTGCGACTGGACGAGTCGTATGTTCAATCGCACGAATGAGCCATCCGCATTGACTCATCCGCATTTGTTCAAGACCAAAAAAAATAAAGAGTCTGAAACTTCCTCTTGCACAGATTTGAGGATGAGCAAAGCATATTCACCCTAAAGTTCTTTTGTCAAATAAGTTTGATGTATACCCCATTATTCGTCGGACTTCCAGAATAGGTGAATGTAGTTGGAACACGAAAGAGAGAAAAGAAGATGTCAGCAGTCGGTGCTGATTTTGTGGGGTAGTCAGGAGCATCTGACTATTTATGGGCCAATCAAGTTATATCTATCTGCACAAAGAGGATTATCATTCTTAGGGGGAATCCATGTTTAGAGAAATTAAAGACGCAATCAGAAAGTGATGATGTGAGCCGGTTTCTGATGATGAATCTGAATGCATGCTGATTTGGTTGAGATTGTCACTTATGGATTGGAACCCTCTACCTTTTACCCAATACACCGTGTGAAGACGCCAGGAGAGCACAATGTTTATATATTGGGATATGCTGAATCTGAGGGGGAATATTTGTAGGTGTTAATGTTAATCAGTTTAGCCTGTGTGAAGATTGAAGCAATGAAAAACTGTTCATGTCATTATCTGGAAAAATCAGTCATATGGGGAATCTTGCTGATATGATGGTTATCTACAAAGTAAACAAAAGCTATTGTGCCTAAATTCATTTTCAGGGATGTTGTAGCAACCTGACAGATCAACAACATTGGCTAATACGGTTTTTCGTTTGATTCTATCGGAAACCAGAGCAAAGATTGACTGAAGATTGTAAGAGGTGTTATCTACTATTCGCAAGCAACGTCCAAGGGGGAATTTTTTGGAGCATATATTGTCATATATAGTGTGTTCGTTGCTTGTCGAATAGTCTAGGCTTAATGTAATATACCTGATATGTTGTAAACACATGAAACTGGGTCATTCACAGGAGCATATGTGAATGAGACTCAGTCGTACGACTGAGCCATGCTTATGGACCAGTCGTGCGACTGAGAGATGCGATTGGGACATTCGTAAGACTGAACCATAAGTTTGGTCCAGTCATACAATTGAACCATAAAACATGTAATTACATCAATTTAAGGAAAATGTTGCAGCGAAAACATTAAAACAAACATTTCATTTCATTATAATAGAAGCTTTTGCAAAATAATACAACATTAAGTACAAAATATCGTTTGTTCGCATTATAATGCAAACACATTGTACAAAAGAATGTCATCCAAAAGAGTTGAGTAGCCGCCCTGTGCCATCCTCAGCAATGTTACCTGCCAACTGGAAACACATAAAAGTCAGCGTTGCTGAGTGAGTTCTAGTTTTATAATAAAAAATACTTTATCTTCCGTTTAAAACCGTCCTTTACTTTCTTTCAAATCATACCAGACTTAGAACGTGATCACACATCGTACGTACACATATATAATAGTTATTATCTTCATCATCGTTCGTTCATTCCGTACATTCGTCACTAAATCTTTATTTTCATTCAGACCAATGCCATGTGCTTCACCCCACTGTATGCATAAAGCCGGTACTGGGCCTGAGGTCTTTCATAGACCCTAAACATTATGCACGAAGCTGACTCCAGTACCTAGGGTGAGCGGCAAGGGTCCCATACATATGGTCAATCACAAGAATTGGACCCTAGTGTGCATCCTTTTGGGGTAATTAACCCGCACACCGTTGAGCTAACACCCTTCATTGGGTGTGAACCTCCATACATATGCTTAATCACACGGATCAAGCCCTAGTGTGCATCCTTTTGGGGTAGGTAACCCGCACACGGTTGAGCTAACACCCTTCATTTGGTAAGAACCTCCTTATGTTTGCTTGCAAGCCTTTCTTACTTTCATTCGTTCATTAATGCATGCATTCTTTCATTACGTTTCTCTTTTCATTATCTTCCACTTTACATTACATAATAATTTTCATTTCATTCATTAACATTTAACGTAAAGCCACGGGAAAATAATCATACATAACAGGAACATAAACATAAACATACAACACATCACCATACAAGGCACCATCACACATGCATAACATAAATCAACATACCATAATGCATAAGCATCAATCATAAAACAATCATACTATGCCCATCACATTACCATTGACTTCAAAAAGTCAACTTACTATGCCCCCAGGAAACATCCCAAGTTAAAGCCAATATTTTCATTTTTCTCCAAAATACAAAAACTATTCTAAGTCTTTAGGCGCATGAGCACTACACAAACGCATGAGCACTATGCAGGCGCATGACCTTTTAGGCGCATGAGGAACACTTAGGCGCATGAGCCAATTTCAGGCGCATCAGCACTATTGGGGCGCATGAGCAACACTTAGTCTATACTGGGCAATTCTATATGCAGGCGCATGAGTGCCTATGCGTATGAACACGTAGTCAATTTTGCCTATTTCTAGGCGCTTGAGTACTATTCAGGCGCGTGAGATTTCCGGCGCATGGGAACACTAAGGCAGTTTTACATTCTAGGTGCATGAACCCTATTTGGGCGCATGAGCAGCCTATTTCATACTTAAACATCATAATTCAGTCCACAATCATTCTCAAACTTATTCTAAGCGTAAATCATGTATTCTAAGCCTTAGAAACATATACATAACATCATCAAACACATACATATCCCAAAATCAAACTCCGGCCGAAGTCACACACATATATACATACAGGTATAAACCCAACTTTTATAAAAAGTTCATACATAAATTCTAGCCCCAAAGCAGTTTAAAACAAGTAAAAAGAGGATCCTAGAACTCACCTTATCCGCCTTTGGTTATGACTTCTTCAAAACCTGTTTTAAGTTGAGTTCAACCGCCTAGAAAACCACCAAAAACATACTCGAACACATGCAAACATACATAAGCACAAAACGAGGATATAACCGGCTAAGAACAGTCAAAAACCATGAATTCTTACCTTGAATTCGCACTTTTCTTTTGGTTCTTCAAGTTACCCGAGAGTTTCTACTCTCTTCCTTCTCTCTCTTAAAATATACGTGGATTATGAGTGAAGAGAGGGTGATGGACGGCCATCACCTTTATTCACTAAATTTTCAAAAAAATTGTCCTTTTTGTCACTTTTAACCCCCTAGGCTTGGGTTTTATTTCTTTTCCTTCTTTTTCTTCACTTTATTCTCTCGTTTGGGTCTTCCAAAAATAACCAGGTGTTACACAGTCACACCCAGGACAAGCCTATTTATGATACTCCAAATGGAATTATTCATGGGATCCTCTTGAAGCTTCCCAATAATCAGGTTCCAAGACATTAGAGTGTTGCTCATTTGGGCCATCAACTTCATTTTCGTCCATACCTACCGAGCGTAGGAGCATTCGAAGAACAGGTGATTGTGACTGTCAGGGCATGTATCACAGAAGCAGCACCTGGAATCATTCATTGGATACCACACTTTCATTCTCATCTGAGTGGGGAGTCTTTCCAGGATAGCCAACTAGAGAATAAGCGCATGTCTAGGAATATTTTGGTTGAACCAAACCAATCACGTCCAGGGAAAACTGGGGTGGTTCACACACCAGTCTTCCCACACCCTACCAGTCATATGCGGTCCCTAGGGTTTGGGGTTTGGGGTTTGGGGTTTGGGTTTCGGGTTTGGGGTTTGGGGTTGGGGTTTGGGGTTGGGGTGGGGTTTTGGGTTTGGGGTTTGGGGTTTGGGGTTTGGGGTTTGGGGTTTGGGGTTTGGGTTTGGGGTTTGGGGTTTGGGGTTTGGGGTTGGGGTTTGGGGTTTGGGGTTTGGGGTTGGGGTTTGGTTTGGGGTTTGGGGTGGGGTTTGGGGTTGGGGTTGGGGTTTGGGTTTGGGGTTTGGGGTTTGGGGTTTGGGGTTTGGGGTTTGGGTTTGGGGGTTTGGGGTTTGGGGTTTGGGGTTTGGGGTTTGGGGTTTGGGGTTGGGGTTTGGGGTTTGGGGTTTGGGTTTGGGGTTTGGGGTTGGGGTTTGGGGTTGGGGTTTGGGTTTGGGGTTTGGGGTTGGGGTTTGGGGTTTGGGGTTTGGGGTTGGGGTTTGGGGTTTGGGGTTGGGGTTTGGGGTTTGGGGTTTGGGGTTGGGGTTTGGGGTTGGGGTTTGGGGTTTGGGGTTTGGGGTTTGGGGTTGGGGTTTGGGGTTTGGGGTTTGGGGTTTGGGGTTTGGGGTTTGGGTTTGGGGTTTGGGGTTTGGGGTTGGGGTTTGGGGTTGGGGTTGGGGTTTGGTTTGGGGTTGGGGTTTGGGGTTGGGGTTTGGGGTTTGGGGTTTGGGGTTTGGGGTTTGGGGTTTGGGGTTTGGGGTTTGGGGTATGGGGTTTGGGGTTTGGGGTTTGGGGTTTGGGGTTTGGGGTTTGGGGTTTGGGGTTTGGGGTTTGGGGTTTGGGGTTTGGGTTTGGGGTTTGGGGTTGGGGTTTGGGTTTGGGGTTTGGGGTTTGGGGTTTGGGTTTGGGGTTTGGGGTTGGGGTTTGGGGTTTGGGGTTGGGGTTTGGGGTTGGGGTTTGGGGTTTGGGGTTTGGGGTTTGGGGTTTGGGGTTTGGGGTTGGGGTTTGGGGTTTGGGGTTTGGGGTTTGGGGTTGGGGTTTGGGGTTGGGGTTTGGGGTTTGGGGTGGGGTTTGGGGTTTGGGGTTGGGGTTTGGGGTTTGGGTTTGGGGTTTGGGGTTTGGGGTTTGGGGTTTGGGGTTTGGGTTTGGGGTTGGGGTTTGGGGTTTGGGTTTGGGGTTTAGGGTTTTTTTTTTGGATAAAGGGTAGAGCCCGGCAAAACTTTATAAACAAACAACCAAAAAAACTACAGGATTAAGGAGGGGCATACCCCCCCGGGGTTCGAGGGTGTAAACCAAAGCAAACTTTTGGATACCCATCAAAAACCCGAACCCCCAAAAACCTAGGGTATGGACCTCTATACAAATTGTTAACAATACAACTAAACAAAAGCAAAAGCCTAAGATGCATAAGCCCATAAGACACAGAAATTACATTCCAAGGGCTACAATTTATAGGCCCAAGATAGGGAATAGGCCCACAACACTTGGACAGCCCATTATGGCTCTTGAGGACATGTCTTTTGTGGTTCATCTTCAAAATGGACATCCATCTGGCTCTGTATCTATACCAAGCCCACCACAACCCAGAATGAGAAGGACAGATTTTCACCCCAAGCCCAACAAGATAAGTATTAACCCGATCCCTCCTGATATTGCCCACGGCCCACATTTGACATATAGCCCAACCCATCATCCAGTGAGCCTTTGACCCCCTATCAAGGTGTATTGGGCTGGAATAAACCGAGAGGGCCTCCTTTTCAGCAGCCCACTTCCCCTTCCAGCACCCAGACCAGCCCCCGCTCCTCACAATCTGGACTGACTTCAGGGGAGGTTTGCGAGCAGCCCAAGCTAACCCGAAAATGACACCGCACCAAGCATGATAATGTTAACCATGAAAACAACCTCAATGTCCAAACCAGCGCCAAAGAACCCAAATGGATGGCGGTCACACTGGGCACCCAGGTCTCTTTCCTGAGCAGTATCCTCCCCCATTTTCAGCTGAGCCTTACGAGCATGGGGGCCAATAACCCAATCACCAATAGCATCTGCAGTTTGAACCGTGCAAGCATCCCCAACCCAATTATAAGCATTACTGGACCCCGAGTATATAGTCGTATGCGCACCATTTTGGCAGACCCGGCTTCGCCTGTGAGGAATACATGGGTTGTAGGCCCAACCCGACCAGCTCTTAGCATCCACCTTCAAATATCGCACAACCACCCAATCCCCACAGCCCACAACCTGGGCCATCTTCAAGGCAGTCGGACAAACAGCCCATCCTTTCCAGCACAAGGAAAAACGCCATGCATGAGGCAACCAGCTCTTGGTTTTCAACTTTTCACAATCCCAACAGCAACAAAGAGCTACTTGCATCACGATATTGACCATATTAGCGACAACTTTGTACAGGCCCGAGTATTTAAACCGCTTCAGCACGGATTCAACGCGGGCGCCCAGGACTCTCGACCAAGAGTTTAATACCCGCATCTTCGGACGAGCCATCCAGCACTTAGCCCACTTTATCCAGAACTTCGAGAGAGACTTCTTAACAGCAGCCCACATCCCCATCCGAAACCAAACCCAGCTCCCGCACTCCCCACCTGGACCTCCTTTAAAGGATGCGGACTAACGGTCGAACCTTTCCCGAACAAGTCAAACCGCCTTGTATAAGGCAGCCAGATCTTGGGGTTGGATGTTTTACATTCCCCGCAGCTCCAAAGAGCTGACGGCATCACGCTATTAACCTTGTTTACGACAATTTCCCCGTATCTCCAAACCACCTGCAACACCAGCCAGATTAGAACATAAAGCGGTTGAAAACCCACATGTTCTGACGGCAACCGAACAAGAAGGTTGACCCCGAAGCAACCCAGCCCGTTTCCCCCCCCCCCCCCTCCCCCACAAGAAGCAATAACCAATAAGACTCAATATGTAGTGACCGACACAAAGGATTTTCAAGTTGCTTTTAACTCTCTTGGTCCCTCTCATCCAATCCCTCATACTCTCCCCAACATCTTCCATAATATTCCACATGAGAAAAACCATCACTTTGGGCCTTCTGCATGGGCCTCCCCACAAAGGTTTTGGATACCCCATATACGACAAACTTCCGTAGTAGCCATAGTGGGCTTCCATTTGAGCCCCATAAGTCGCAGCCTAACAGATTCAGTAATAATGCGAACCAGCACTGAGGATGATCGATAATTAGACTGGTTGGATCTGAAATTACGCTCCTGCCATATGTAATAAACACATGCACTCATGGCCAGACGGTTTGTGATACTCCAAATCGAGTTATTGCATTTAAAGGAACACAAGTGGTCTATGATGCCATCCCAGCTATCTGGGATAGCGCCCCACTTCGTGTACTTTTTAATACTCCACCAGACATCTTTAGGAAAAGTACACTCGAAAAACAGATGAGAATGGCTGTACGGAAATTTCGAACAAAAAACACATTTAGAGTCCCTCAGAGTACCCCAGGACCCGACAACGTCATGGGTTTTAAGCCTGCCTTTAATAGCCAGCCAAGTGATAAAAGCATGGCGGGGAATATTATGGGAAAACCAGACTACATCCGCCCATTTCACCGCATCCACAGTGATCTGGATATCATGCCATACGGCCGCAACACTGAACTCTTTTTCCCTACCATCACGGGAGACCTAGACCAGCCTATCCAGAGAATTCTCCTGAATAGGGGGGCAGGGGTGCGCACCGAGCTCAGGAAACCGACGCAACAGCAGAGAAGGCCATTTCCACTCACCATTCTCAATAAACTCAGCCACCCTGGCAGCCGAAGACAGGCCACACTCATATAGGGTCCTGCGAGGGATCACGAGGTTGAGGGGACCCATCGGGTGCCAGTTGTCAAACCATGTCGAGGTCTTCTGACCATTCCCAAGTTTATGAATGATATGTCTTCTTAAGATGTCTCTGTGCTCAAGGATCTTTTTCCATCCCCAGCACCTGTAACATCTTGTATTTTTGGTTAACTAATAGTTAATCTCGTTTATTCTTGTAGGGACTATTAATGCTTTTTCATGAAACTTGTGGGTGGTTGTGTTTATCTATTGATAGTCTTAATTCTTTAATGTAAATGATTATAGTTTATCGATTGAATTGAACATAAAAATAAATAATAATGGTAAATAATATCTTATAATAAAAATAATAACAACGTTAATAATGAAAATAATATTAATAATAATAACAACAATAAATGATAACTATAATGATAATAATTTATAAAGAATTATCAAACTTAAAAATATTAAAACTTAAAGTAATAAAGTTAGGGGGTGTGTTGCCATTTTAGAAACTTAATATGGGAGTTTTTGCATAAAATAAATAACATGCATAACTTGAGGGACCATTTGTGTAATTTTTGAAAAACCCAAACCATTTCCCCCCCTAACCCCGCTTTTCCGGCAAGCCTCCGGCTACCGCCGGCCACGGCTCCGGTGAGCTTCAAAACACCTCGAAACACTCGGTTTTAACACACAAACCGACTCAAACCGTTTCGATTACGTGATTCGAACCTGAATACGCACTCTAAACGCGTTTAAACGCCGGTTACAAACCCAAATCGATCGAGTAACCGAAACCCATTAATCTTATAGCCTTTTAGGCATTAAAACTCGGTAATAATTCAATTGAATGAACCTAAACGTCTATCTAACTACGATTAATCGTCCACACCTTCTAATTGCACCTGAAATCACACAAACAGGGTTGTACGATTACCCCCCTCATCGCGAATCTGCTACCATTCGAACCCCATCTTCCAAACTTCAAAACTCGAAATTGATACAGGGTTTTTCATCCTTGAGGTCATTAGAAACTATCTGTGCTTTGAATTGATTATCATCATCATTTGAGCATCAAACCGGTTTACGTGGCCGCGAATTGTTCTTCGTCGTGTTCATCTTGAATTCATCATCAATCGGGTAAATAAACAACAATTATATACGCGTAATCACATGGGGAATCAAAGCCCCATGTTCTTTCTCTTAAACATCATCGATTTGACCTTCAATTTCGATTCAAATCAAACTAGGGTTCATACGAATTTGGGGCTATTCTGAAACGGATATTTTTAAGATTTGAGAACCAAGTAAAACCGCGGCTAAAGCCTTGGTTCACTGGTTCCCCACTCACATTCCGAATTAGAGGTCCCGGGTTCGAACCCGGCGACCTCCAATTCAATTGTTTTTGGCTTTTCAGCCTTTAAAAAAATATATAAAATTTTCTAAAAATTATAAAAAGAGATTTTGTAAACTTTAGTTATTTTTATAGCTATCCTACTATTTTTCTACAAATTTATCACTTTAAACACCTTAACAATTTTCTTATAAAATTTAACAAAGTAATTTTTATAAGAATAGACTTTATATAATATTGGTAAATCATGAAATTATTGTTTAATACTAGACAATTAAGGATTAAATATGATAATTATAGAATTTATATTTTATAATTAACCTTCACAAATTGTTATAAAGGATTTAATTTCCTAAAAAAAAAATTGGATACATGACATTTTTCTCTTAGATTAAGCATATATATGATCTCTCTAACCAAGTCATTTAAAATCTTCAAAATACCAATTTGAAACCCTAGCCTCGTTTAACTATTAATTATATTAAATTTTAACCTTGTAAATATATACTTGTTTTAGGTGCGTTGTGAAGGTCTACGTTGAACATTGCTTGTTATTATTCATATTAATCATCAATTATATATTATTTGATCATGTGAGTATTTCTATACCCCTTTTTCCATATTTTTTACACTTTGGGGTGGAACATGTTATCCTATTATCTTTACACTTGCACACATTTTTGAGACTTGTAAACATTATGGCAATTCCTCATGTAAGTTGTGGTTAGTTGGACTTTTGTGATTACCATGTTATGGCACTATATGTACAATCATTAACTATTGCTAGCCCAGTGAAGTCATAGATCTATGGGCAAGACAAGCCTGCTTTGGTTGATCCAAGTACACTTAACTGATCGTACATACTTTAAACATTTGAGACTTGGTTTAGGGTTTAGGGTTTAGGGTTTAGGGTTTAGTGTCTGGGGTTGGGGTTTGGGGTTTGGGGTTGGGGTTTGGGGTTTGGGTTTGGGGTTTGGGGTTTGGGGTTTGGGGTTGGGGTTTGGGGTTTGGGGTTGGGTTTTGGGTTTGGGGTTTGGGGTTTGGGGTTTGGGGTTTGGGGTTTCGGGTTTCGGGTTCGGGTTTGGGTTTCGGGTTCGGGTTCGGGTTCGGGTTTCGGGTTCGGGTTCGGGGTTCGGGGGTTGGGTTTCGGGGTTTCGGGGTTCGGGTTTCGGGTTTCGGTTTCGGGGTTCGGGGTTCGGGTTCGGTTCGGGGGTTCGGGGTTCGGGTTCGGGGTTCGGGGTTCAGGGTTTCGGGTTAGGGTTTAATGTTTCGGGGTTCGGGCGGGTTCGAGGGTTTAGGGTTTAATGTTTCGGGGTTCGGGTTCGGGGTTCGGGTTCGGGGTTCGGGTTCGGGTTCGGGGTTCGGGTTCGGGGTTCGGGGTTCGGGTTCGGGGTTCGGGGTTCGGGTTTCGGGTTTCGGGTTTCGGGTTTAGGGTTTAGGGTTTAGGTTTAGGGTTTCGGGTTTAGGGTTAGGGTTTAGGGTTTGGGTTAGGGTTTAGGGTTAGGGTTTAGGGTTTAGGGTTTAGGGTTTAGGGTTTAGGGTTTAGGGTTTAGGGTTTAGGGTTTAGGGTTTAGGGTTTAGGTTTAGGGTTTGGGTGTTAGGGTTTAGGGTTTAGGGTTTAGGTTTAGGGTTTTGGTTTAGGGTTGAGGGTTTAGGGTTTAGGGTTTAGGGTTTAGGGTTTAGGGTTAGGGTTTAGGGTTTAGGTTTAGGGGTAGGGTTTAGGTTTAGGGTTTAGGGTTTAGGGTTTAGGGTTAGGGTTAGGGTTTAGGGTTTAGGGTTTAGGGTTTAGGGTTTAGGGTAGGGGGGTTTAGGGTTTAGGGTTAGGGTTTAGGGTTTAGGGTTTAGGGTTTAGG
>CM046444.1:122985700-123065773 GCA_025506515.1 Flaveria trinervia | reverse complement strand
TTACTACTTGCATCAATCTTCTATGAATCTTGGGCAAGTGGAGATTGTAGGATTCTATGTGCCCAAGACACTTAGAATATTGATGTGGTTAGTACGTTATGATCCAAGTCGGGTTACCCATATATAAGCTTTGCAAACACAAACGATTATTTAATTGATGATGCGATCATGCAATTAAATAATAACACACCAAATTTAGGAAATTGGTTTTCTAAACAATTATATGTGAAATGGGTCAAATCATAAGGATGATTTGTTGATGGATTTTATTAATCACATTGTTATTTAAAGGGTTTAAATAACATAAGATAATGTAATGTTAGTGATCTTTAATTAAAATGTTTAATTAAAGATTAGTGCATAAAACATATTAATATGGTTCTTGCACTTGTCACACATTAAAAGTCCAAGAGGGTCCATGAACTTTTAATGTGTCAACAAGAGATTAAAAGAGAGGGAATCCCAGCCCTTTTGAAAAAGTTTTGGCCACCCCATGGGCCAATAAGGTTCCTTTCTTTTATCTTGGTAACACACACACTCTTTAAGGTAGAGTGTAGGACTCTCCAAACTATCTTCTTCACATTCAAAACACCCAAAAACACTCTTTTCTCTCCTGAAGTTTACGAACAGCAGCAGCCAGAAAAGATTTTTGGAGTTGTTCTTGGTGTTATTTTTCCTAACAAGAAGGTGCTTTGCTTACAAGCTTAGGGTATACTAACTTGAGGGTTCCTCTTCTTGGAGTCTTGGCCGAGATTTTGAGCATCTTATTCCCTTTCTTTTGGTCGACATTTCAGCTGGGAAGGTAGTTTATCACAGCTTTATGAAGCTATGATTTTATGTTCACTTTATTATGTTCATAGCTTGTTTATTCACATAAAAGATCCTTTTGATTTGGTTTGTTTTTCATCTTAAAACACCATTAAGAACATGAAATTTTTCAGCTTATAAACATTTTAAATGCTTTACTTCCGCTGCGTTTTTCAGAAAGTTTAAAAGGTTAAACTTGTTTATTTTGTGTTCTACCGACCACATAGACATGATCAATTACCTAGATTAGTTATGATTTGATGATAATAAAGAACATTTGTGACGAAGAGATAGGTTGAATCCAATAATGATGATATTGCTTCAATTGATGATTCTAGAAGCTTGTTAGGATGATAAAAGAAGATCCCTTAATTAATTTTGGTTTAGACGGCTCCAGAGGTATTGCTCGGCTAAGATGCAGGTTACGATGTAAACGGGGTTTGAATTCGATATGAATGTGTATGGTATTGTGAAATTACGAGTTGAGTGAGATCAAATGAGTTGTTTCCCCTTGATTATATAGTTTCAATTTTGACTGTTTCGATTTGAACGGATTGTGGTTTTGATTCGGGAGTTTCAAACCGAATTATGAATGATTTGAGTGTTTACTGACCCAATTGAATGGGTTATTAGTGTCGCAATGATTTTTAATATGTTATAGGTTAGTTGTTTTAATTGTGTATTGCAGAAAAAATAAATGAATAAAGAAATTGTATTTTTTTTATATGTCGTCCTTGCTGGTGAGACCCTCCATTTATGGTAAATAGCAAAGACCTGTTGTTCACTCCCAACTAACATTAACATTATTGAACTCCAATTTAGATCCACAACACACACACACACACAGAGAAACGATATCATTCATCCATCATCGTAAGTTTCATAGCTCCACCGCACTCACTCAAATGTAGAAGAAAACAAACCCCATTTGACTTCCTATCGCCAAAGCCAGGTATCACTCACTCGATTCATTCGTCTCATCATCTTAAGTTTTTGCTTTCGATATTCTTATGACTT
Source organism: Flaveria trinervia (assembly GCA_025506515.1). Taxonomy (NCBI): domain Eukaryota; kingdom Viridiplantae; phylum Streptophyta; class Magnoliopsida; order Asterales; family Asteraceae; genus Flaveria; species Flaveria trinervia. The sequence continues at coordinate 123,063,949 of CM046444.1, read as the reverse complement.
GATTCTTGTTAGCCAACTGCGTCCATTCCATTTCCTAGGGTTAGGGTTAGGGTTAGGGTTAGGGTTAGGTTAGGGTTTGGGTTAGGGTTTGGGTTTGGGTTTCTTTTTTCGCTATCCTGGGGCTTGTTTCATGTATACTGGATTTCTCATCGTTCCCTGATTTTGGGGAAATAACGTGGTTTTAACCACACTCACGTATCTCAATTCTCAACCGTGTGAAGAAATTTTCCTCAAGTCTACTGTCTGGGCAGATATATGATGTAATACTAAAGTAATAAGTTTAATCAATCCACACATTTTGTGTATTGTTAGATAAATGTTTTCAACTCATTCATGAACTCTTATTTTATTCATTCATTGATTTATTTGTGTTTCCAGGCCGGCCACTTTGTTAGTACATCAATATGTATAGACATTCGCCTGTCAGAAACCAGAGGTCCAAAGGAATCAAGACCAAACATGTTGTGCAAGTTTGTTTGTTACTTGCTGTTTGCTTTTGGCTAACCTTCCAACTCAAAAGGTCCCATCACAACAATAAACAGTTTGATCATCCCAACGTCTCACGTGCTGATCAAATCCTCAAATTTGGAAGAAAAGACCTTCAACCAAAGTTACAAGACACCACCACAGCAATCCAGATGCATCAAGATACCAGTCAGGAAGAACAGTTGAAGATGAAGATGAAGAAAACAAACACGAGGAAGAAGAGCAAGATGAAGGTAAAACGGATGACGGAGGTGGGGGTGGGGATGATGAGATTGATGAAACCGAACAAGACAAGTCCAACATGCAGATTGACCGTGATGAGGTGGATATCATAGATGAAGACAGAGACACTGAAGAGAATGAGGAGGACAAGGTAACCGAAGAGAAAGATGGCGAAACTCAAACTGAAAACACGGCTGCTGATCATGATGAAGATGGATCCACAGAACATACCCACGAGGCACGTGAAGAACACTACAAAGCCGATGATGCTTCTAGTGCAGTTATAACTCGTGATCCCAGAAATGAAATTAGAAATGCAACTTTAGATGATAATTCAAGTGAGAATGGTGGAAATGAAAACCTCACTTTAATTCAAGAAAAAGATTCTGAATCCACACCATCAATGGATTTCCATGAGAATGGGCCTCCTCCAAATACCACAACCACTTCTTCTAACGCAGCCGTACAAGGGTTTTCAAAGAACAGTTCTGATGAATCAATAAGTGAAAATTTGGAGACGAGTATCGAAGATCCAACACATTTAGAAGGGAAAGAGTTGCGGAACGATCTAGAATCGTTGCCTGATGTTGAAACAGAGGGCGGTAACAGTGAAGATACTGCCGCAGAATGAAACAAGAAGATGAAGGTTGTGGTGTTTTTGGAGATGGGTTTTGTACTACTAAACTAAAAGAATTTGTAATTGTTATAATTTCCACCTTGTTTTCCATTAGAAGTTGTGGTCGATATCAAGTAGCATTTGGTATGTATAATCATGAATGCCTTATCTCTGTGAATTAACTGTATTTGCGGTGTAGGCTATCACATCATTACACGGTCCTTATGAAAAGCAAACAGACATAACCTTTGGAAATCCAACATCCAAAAGGTGCGCTGAACTGAAGTTGATAATTCCATCTCTACTTGTTATAAAATAAATTTAAAAGCTGATGGCATCAGTCATAGCTTGTAAAGATGTTGATAACGAATTAACTAAAAGACAACGAAAAGAACTGCGAAATCATTAATAATCCAACATATGATTGCATGACCATGAGCATGCATGTTTTGATTAATTTGTCTAATTATTTATTAATAATAAGAGTACATTAGTGACATAAACAGAAAAGACAGGAACTGAAACTAAGCTAAGACACGGATTGAAGTGGCTTAAAGGTTGTAACAGAAGTAACGAGGCCTCGAGTTGATCCAGCGGCAGCGAGGAGTGATACTATGAGGCAGGCTAGACTGATTAGTTGCATGGCGGTCCAAGTGAATGATAACCTGGGTATCTTGGCTTGTGAAATGTACATCTGTATTGGAAAGTGAACGGATAGTGGCCAAAATGTGCAAGCTCCAATCAAACCCACAAAATCATTGAAAAAAGGAAATGCCATTGCTATTACTGTCATCACCGTAACATACGCGCTCCTCCCGATCAACCTGCACAAACTAAACTCCAACCACCCAACGTGTAATACTCCGTTATCACTCTACTTTCGGGCCATCTTTTTCGGCTCCATTCTTCCATAAACCCAAAGACGGGTTGAGCTATAACCTACAACCAAATTAATAACGTACAGCTTAGCTAGCTGCAATCACTATATACCTTGTTACGATATTAGTTAGTTTAGTAATTTGGTAGGTACGTACCTGATAAGCACCTAAGAGATGAATAACGACACAGAGATTAGCGAAATCTACGAGCCAAAAGGGATCAAAAAAGCCAAATCCTGTTAAGAAGTTTCCGGGGGCATCATTTCCAAAAGCTGCATATCCAAGAACACCACACATGCTGTAAAACATGGAGCAGGCCAACACTCCAACTGTCGCTGCCTTCTTCATCGATTTGTTCTCCGGTGGACTTGATTTCAACATGTCCTGAATGATCAGTTAGTTAAACATGGATCATAATATTAATATACCTACGTACACTACTAATATACACATGTAAAAGTAAAAATACATTTGTTTTTTCTTAATTATGGTTGCTTGCCTGAATCTCGATGAGGACGAAACTGAAGGAGAAAGCAAAAGCAATGTCGCCTATAGCCGATAAGATTCTCCACATCTTCTCCATCCCTGTGATGCCGTTGTCTCCTGTGGGTACTCCCGTCAAACTCGTCTTTCCTATACCGTTTTCAGCAATTCTTGCAATAGAAAGACCAATGCCGATGCTGGAATACATAAAGGACATGATGGAAGCAATCACAGAGAGAGGGGACAGCTTATGGAAGTTGGGCACTTGGCTCAGGATGCTCTCAATAATACCAAAAGTTATCATAAACGGATTGTTGAGCACACGACAGTTGGCCTGGTGCCCATGCTCATGAAAACAGTTTGATTTAAGGATCGCCCTGCATGATGCACGTACATATACATCAACACTAATTATAAAGTACAGCAAGGTACATCATATATATCATTCCTCATGTTGAATTTGAAATAATGAAGGATCTGCATGCGTAGTACGTATATATGCAGTAAACTTACGCCATGCTGATGGCCGTGGTAGTGGTGTAGCCGATGGTGATCCCGACAAGAACACCTAACTGAGCTATGCCACACAGCTTGTATTGATGCATTCCTGCAGTGTGCGTCCCACTAATTAATTAACATCATCTTTTCTTTTCTTAATTATTTTAGCATAATAAATCAAATAACACCACCACGGCACCACCATTTATTATTGTAAATATGCATGTATATATCATTCTAAGTTTTTATAAATATATGTAACTGTTCGTGTTTTAAATCGAGATACATACATATATATATATATATACACAGAGAGAGAGAGTTACTAAACCCAACTTCCCACCTACTCCAGTGGCATAAATGTGTCTAGATTGTTGCGCAACTTAATTAATTAATCAGTTAAAATATAAATAGAGATCAATTGACTAAAAGTATCCATCTCCCGATACGTTAAACGTACCTAGCAAGCAAATAAGGTAGAAAGAAACGCACACATGTACAAGTGATGCATAACTCCAAAATCAAACTTACTTATGAGCCCATAGAAATATGTAAAAAAGAAAAGAACACACACATATATATATATATATAAGGATGGACGGGTTACCAAGAGTGGCTTTGACAGCATTCATGTATGTGCAGTTTCTAGTGCCAGTAACAGGATCGGGGGATCGGTAAGCATCAGATAAAAGGATGGAAGTGAACAAACTGATGACGCAAAAGAAGAGGAGGGTGATGATCCCGGGCAACCAACCCAACTGAGCAAAACACCATGACAGTGACAACACTCCTGACCCAATTACAGTCGTTATTATATGGGCACTTGCATACTGCCATGTTCCTACATGCAACGAAATGTCTAATGTAAGCAACAAGGAACTTTGCACATGCAATGATACTTGACTTAATTAATTGAGAGTTGATTACTATACAAACATACATACATACATACATACATACATACACACATACCTACCGGTTCTTTTTATCTGGCCATCGTCATCGTGTTTTTCATCATCAAGATAACCGAGTTCAAGGTTGTGCATATGAGGCTGAGAAGAAGTCATAGGGTATACTATTTACTGTTTTGTGAAGAACAAGAACAAGAAGCAGAAGCAGAAGCAGAAGCAGAAGCAGCAGCTGATATATGTATGACGGATCTACCTTCACTTAACTGTGGGGGGTTAAATATATACATCCAAAGTTCCTTTCTCCCCACCACCGTTACCTTACAATCAATCACCGGCCACCCCAATCGACCTATCCCGGCCGCCATTTGCAGCTTCCCCTGGGAACGCAGATGGATGTGGCCTTGAATGGGCTGACCGTTACTACTGAAGACTTCATTTATCCTCTCCCAAACGTCGCCCATCTGCAATTCCACCTTCGACATCATCACAAACACAAAGGTATGACTTCTGACCCCCATTTCCTGCGTTACCTTCAATTCCAACTTCACCCGTTAAAAGTTTCTTCCCTTTCGCTTTTGTTCAATGTTTGATTCGTAGATCAGTTTGTTTCTTGCTGGTCAATGTTTCATCTGCAATTCCACCATCGACATCATCAGAAACACAAAGTTCACAGTCATTACAAAGGTTCGTTGTTCACGGTCATTACTGTAGCTCATATTTGATTCCTTTGTGTATTAATCTTAGATGTTGTGTTTTCCCCTTATATGTATGATATTTGTTTTTTGAACCAGAGAACCACAACAATATCATTCACGTTAGTTCTGATCTCTGATTTACAGGTACTCGATTTCAAATAGCATTAGTACCTGATTAGGCCACTAATAGTTCAAATTCAGGTCTCCACTTCATAATTTTACATCTATTTAGGCTTCTCCAATTGCAGTTTCATCATATCAATGGACTAGGGTTTTATGGTTTTGATATTGTATGGCTTTGCTACTTTGTATTTATTAGGTTCTGTTTTGTTGATTTTGTATCCTTAATACCTAATTAGGTTACTAATAGTTATATTTCAGGTCTGCACTTTACAATTTTTAACAACCGTTTAGGCTTTTCTAATTGCAATTTCATCATCTCAATGGATATGGTTTTATGGTTTTGTAATGTTGGTTTTTGTTTTGCATTGTGTCGTTTTTGTATTTATGTAGTTCATATGATATCTCCTTTATTGGAATCAGTGACCGCAGAATTTATGATTGCGTCAATTCGTTACTCAGTTGTATGTGGTATTTGTTACCAATTGATGAGCTCAATGTGTTATTTGTTTGACATGTTCCCCTTGCAGATCCATATTTAAACAAAGATGAAGGAACAATGTCTCCTTTCAAGCATGGAGAAGTTTTTGTATTGGAGGATGGGGGAGAAGTGAGTGTCATCTCATTTTTGGCTTCGTAGTGTGAATTATAAGTAGTTGCTTGAATGAATGGCTTTATATTTTGTTTCTAGGTGGATTTGGACCTTGGAAACTATGAGCAGGTTTCTCGATGTGAAGCTGACACATGATAATATATCACCACCAGAAAGGTTTACCAGGTAACTTTGTTGAATCTTTAACATTTTTCATACATATTGAACTATAGTTATAACGAGTAAGACAATAGTGGTTGTTATTGCCGGTTGATTGCTTCTAATTGTTGGATGTAGTATGTCATTGACAAGGAAAGGAGGGGAGATTATCTAGGAAAAACATTCAGGTATTATGAATTAAGACTTGTAACATATTTGCCTATAAATAGGTTGATTTGGTATATGCTTAATCAGATCAGTTTAGTCTCACTGATTGAAACTTATCTGAAATGTATTTAAATGCATTACAAGCTTTATTTTTTATTACTTAGTTAAGTTAAAAACATAATGCTAAATGTTTTTTACTCGGATGTTAAGGTCTCAAAACTTGACAAATGTTCTAAAGAGGTACATGATTCATACTTCAATACACATGTGTCCGGTTATTTTTAGGCCTTTTTTTGTACTGATAAGATTGATTTCGTTTAGCTCTATCATGTGTTGAAGTAACATTTTAGGATTAAATACTGAGTTGTAGTAAGTACATTTATATGATTACGATGTAGGTGCTGTAGGTGACCAAATAAAATTGATGAATGCTTTCTACCCAAGTAAGGTTTCCGTGAGTTCACTCATTGTTTTTTGGATTATATTCTTTTGTTTGTTTGTCTGTGTTTAACTGTTTATTGTTGGAAATCAGCAACAAAAAATAGAACAAGGTGGTACAAATTTCTCTGTTTTTATAGTGTTTTGTGTTATATGTTGATTTTGTAGGGTGTTTTGTACAGGCTACAGCAGTTTATGTTCTTAGTAATATACATTTGTTAGTTATGAAGCTGTCATCATTGTTTGCGGAGTGGTGTTTTGATATTATGGCAGTGTTAACCACCAACTGTCATTGACTTTTCATGAAAAGTTTTGATGATTTGTTGCACCAATTCAACCCCACTTTTTTTGTGTCTCGCAGCTGGGTGACAGATGAAGCTTTTATGCCTGAAGTGCGTATCAATCGTTTAACATTTCCAGTTCATGCATAACCTTCTTAGTGCTTAGTATTCTAAAGATTACTAACTTTTCAACTTGTACTATATGAATACAACTGATTTAGAATAGTTAATTGTTCACTACCATGTGTACATACATCAAGTGAGCTCGTTTTATAATTAAACCGTGTATATATATTAGCTTTAGGGCTTTTGATTATATGATATTTGCATGAAAATGTATTGTTCTTTTAGAGTTGTAGTCTGCCATGGTTGCTTTGGGTATTTAGGTATTGATGATGGTTGCTACATAGACTGGAGTCTTGATCTTCTTGTTGCACGAAAGGTTAATGAGCACTAACAAAGATCACTGTTACATACATGAATATTTCCATTATGTATTAAGGATAACATGTAAGTTTTCATCCTCCGATATGTTACTTAAAAAGTTCTTTTTGATTTTCTGTTAGATTCTTGCAATCGAGAGAGTTCCTCGTTTCCACAATCTATAATTCTTGAAGGTGGTAGCATTCATGTAGATGGTGAAGGTAACATCTTTCTTTCATGTTATTAGTATGAACTATAATCCTTAAAGATCAAATTTTACTAACTGATATGTTTTGAACTTTAATCTTCTCTCAGAGACTTGTCTTACTACTGAAGAATGCTTGTTAAACAAAAACAGGAATCCACATCTGACCAAAGAACAAATCGAAGATGTGCTCAAAGCATATCTTGGAGTCAAGAAGATTATTTGGTTGCCATGTGGACTATATGGTAATTATTTCCAAAACAATTTACTTGAAATGCATGATTCGTAAGTTAGTTTATGTAAAGTTTTAACAACGTAAATCCTTGAAATATTATCATAATCTTTGTATGATCTCAGCTCTTTCTATTATTATATTTTCTTTTCTCAATAATTTTACCCAAACCCATGTGCAGGTGATGATGATACTAATGGGCATATTGACAATATGTGCTGTTTTGTAAAGCCTGGTGTGATCTTGTTGTCTTGGACGGATGATGATCCGATCCTCAGTATGAGCGAGCCGTAGAAGCTTTAACTGTTGTCTCAAATTCTACTGATGCTCATGGTAGAAAATTTGAAATTATTAAACTTCATGTACCAGGGCCTCTATATATGACAGATGAAGAGGCTGCTGGATTTGTTCAGGTAAACGAATATTTGTATGGCTTTGCTGCTCTGTATTTATTAGGTTATGTTTTGTTGATTTTGTATCTTTAGTACCTAATTAAGTCACTATAGTTATATTTACGTATACGTGTACGTATATGTACGTATACATGTACGTATATATACGTATACGTATACATATATATACGTATACGTATACATAGATATATCTATACGTATATATATATATATATACATATATATATATACGTATATATATAAACATAGATATATCTATACGTATATATATATATATATATATACGATATATATAATGCGAGTTTTTTGGTGGTTGGTGATCACTAAATGCGGTGTGTCATCAATGCTATTTGGTACGGTTTATGCGTCCCGTTACAACGCGGGGGGCTTTGGGGAAGTCGGAATCATAAACACCAAAATGGTTTAGGGTCAAAATTAAGAAATCATTTGTAAAAACTAAATGTTTTTTTTTTCATTTATTTTGAAACCAGCTAATATTTAACAAGAAAAGAAGAATGTTATGTCTGGGATTCATATTAAAGAAAGCCCACAGCAAGCTTGGCCCATCAGAATTATAACAAGTCCGCATGGATTGGAATATTGGATGACGGAATAACAATTTGCAACTAATTTAAAAACTCACGTTGGGTTGAGGGATAATAACTTTAAGACTTCCACCACCAACTGGATGATAAACGATATGATTTCCAATTCATATTACAATTGCAACTCTTCATACAAAGTCTGCAACAATCCTTTTTTGGTGTTTGTCTTTCTAATCATACAACGTCAATCAAGTCAACTCTAGATTGATCAAAGACATGGTCTTTCAACTCGCCTTCTTCCCAAGAGAAGATCATACAGACTACCTTCTGATTGCGCATACCATCATAAGAACAAGACCCATGCAGATTATTTATTTCGTTAACAACCCTTTTAAAACACCAAAATATAATATAATATAATATTCACTCGTAAGTAAAACTAATTACTTATAAAAGTTTGTTTTACTAAATAAGAAAACAGCATAATGCATAACATTCCTCTTTATTCATCCAGTAAAACAACATGTTGTAAATCACTCTAAATTGTTGGTAAAGCTGAATTGTTGATATTGAGCACCAAACAAGTAAACATGACATGATTTGTATTCTTAAAGGGTAAATATGGTATTTAAAATTAATAATTAACATAAGAAATGTAAAACTTTTAGAAAGATATTTATTAAAGAAACTTCCTCTTTTCTTTTTTTTTTTTTTTTTGAAACTACACTTTGATATATGGGTCAAGCTACAGGCTGAGCACCGGACCATGCCTGATTATCATCATCAAAACCATTAGTTCTGTTGTAATTACTATCTTGAAAATATGATATTCCAGTCCATACCCCACGAACAAATAAAATGCTCACAAACACTACACTTCCAAGAGTACAAACCACCTGCAAAAATATATTAATAACGCCATTAAGTAATATTGACTATACAATATTAGGGCTGTATGCTTGGGTGGTAGAATACTAGAATGAAGTAACATAATCACGTTTAGTGATGGAAGGGGTTGATTTGTTAGTGTTTCACTTGAGACGAGTAAAATGAAAAAAATCATCTAAAGGGGTTGAATGTCACAAAAAAGTCTGTTTATAGTGAATACATCCGACAGATTGTTTTCATTGAAAGATATAGATCATTGTGGTTGTGGTAGTTATAATAGGGGCAGATCAATAAGTTAATTATTATACTCTTGAAACCAACAAACGGTATAAAAGTATGTTATAACTGTGGAGAAGGTTGCTATAGAGTGGCAATGGAGAATTTTGAGAACTGAAACAACCAACATATATATAATATATTACTGGGGCGCCCTTACAAATAATGCAGCTAAAATTTGCATTTGTAGCTAGGGATCGTAAAGCATCATAGTTTTCATCATACCAGTGAAGCAAAGATATTTAGAAACATTTATGCCGGATGAATATATGATGTGATTAGTATTTAGGCTAGAGATTAGGAAACGCGTTTATTGCAGTGAAAGGCCTTTAGAATCCAAAAAAAAAAAAAAAAAAAGAAGAGGTTACCTCAAGGAAGGCCTTTAGAATCCAAAAAAAAGCTAGAATTATAACGCCATTAACGGAGAATCCTACCTATGTATGAACATAATAATAATAATAATAATAATAACAATAATAAGTTAGTGAAGAGGAAAAGAGAAGAGCAGGTTTCAATTAGTGACAGAGTTGTATGAATGTGATGAAAAGGAGTACCAAATTGGTGGGGATGTTTTGAGGCAGAACGGATCGGACGGACTTGCGAGCTCGTTTCGATACCTTCTTGAAAAGGTTGTTAACAAACCTAATTAGAAGATCTAAGCTCCTGTCGTCCTCATCGTCGTATTCATCATCGTCATCATCACCATCATCCTCTAGATCGTCTTCTCCTTCATCGGAAAAAGGCATATGATTAGGGTTCCTAGGATTGAGGTGGGGGGAATTGGGAGGGCGGCGGGATGCTCGGAGAGGGAAAGCAGGCTTACAAGGGAGGTTGAACCTCAAACGCCCACAGATCAACGGAGACTGAAGTGCTGCTGCTGGTAGGATGATGCCGCTGACGGAAGATGCCTCCATGCCGGACTCCTTTTAACTCCAACCGCAAATATGATGATTGATTATCATATATGTATGTGAACATCAACATGACAAACCAACTGAACTCAAATCTCAACTTAAACTGAACTCAACAAACAAAATATCATTTTCTTTTTCGGATCCACCCTTAGCAGCCCAAATCTACGCAAGCCCGAATCTACGCTAGCCCGAATCTACGCAAGCCCGAATCTACGCTAGCCCGAATCTACGCTAGCCCGAATCTACGCTAGCCCGAATCTACGCTAGCCCGAATCTACGCTAGCCCGAATCTACGCTAGCCCGAATCTACGCTAGCCCAGATACATTTAACCAACTCTGCCCCATCACTCATCATGCATGAGTCATGACCCGCCCCACTCTTCAACATCAAATCATCAATTGTGGTTTGACATTGCTCAACATACTTTAAAAAGCTTTTCCATCAACTTCAATAACCAAATATTAAATCCCTCCATTTGTTGTTTTGCAAACACATTCTACCTTCATCTTCTATCTTTCTTTCTTAGGATATTACTCGTATACCGTCACTCTTCCTATCTATCGAAACCTGCTACTCTATTCCATTAACAACAACAACAACTTTTTTCTTCATACACAGCTAAAGACCCGAAGGTGATCACAGCTCGAGTGAAGAGAGTAGAGAACTGTCATAGGAACGGTAAATTGGTGAAGTTTAGATGATAGGATATTGTGGAGATAAGATGTGGTGTTCAAGGGCTCCACCCAAAAATAAGAAGGGAGAGGGACATGTGTGAGCAACACAAGCATGCTTTTGTTAAGACAACATATCATGGTGGAATTACCCTATCAAAGAATTGGCAAGCGAGCTCCGTTACATATAAATATCAAACCAATAGGACTAGATGACACCATGGTGGAAATTTTAACTGGATCGCTAGTAAGATGGTCAGTTGCTCCGGAGTCCATGTACCACTGATCGTCTCTAGTTTCTATTGTCATAGCTTGGAAGCTTCTCTATTGGAGGCACTGTGAGCATGCGATGGGGTTGAGGCCTATGGCGGCAATGGGGCATGCATATTCGGCCAAGAAGCAGGTAATCGAGATGGGCCAGAGGGGTTACGAGTGGCAACAGTGTTTGGTCGGGACTGGCCAGGCTTGCGCATGCTGGCTTTGGTATTGTTTCGATGCTTTACCGGGCAGAGTGTCCACGTTGTTCTAACTAGACCATGCTATAGGTAATGTCCCACATGGGGAGACTATGATTCCTAGGTGTGGAGATTCTGATTTTTTAAAAATAACACAACAGTATCCCAAGTACTCTTCAGTTTAGCAACATATGATGACCTTTGTCGGTACAGGTTGCTTCATTAGTATAGTAGCTCGTACTACATACCACGAAGGATTTAATTGAGAAATGGATACAATCGTTGATCTTCCTCTCGTTTGGTAAGAAACGTACCTGTTCCGGATGATAAGAAGGTATAAGACTTAAAACAATCAGCGCATCCCAAGTACTCTTCAATTTAGCAACATATGTTGGTAATATCATCACTTCTTTGAGTTAATTCACACAATATTTCAACATATGGTACACTTTCACCTATGTCTCCTAATAAGTATTCCAGATTCATGAAACAAATATGTGAATGTAACGATTCCAAAGCAGAATTTGATAAGGATTTGTAGGTATTCAGGTTCCACAACTGATAAACCCTAATTTGTTCTTCGTAGACAAAATGCGATAGTCAAGGACCATTAAGATGACTCACTCACATTGCAAAGTGTATTATATTGCATCTACTGCGTCAAGGACCATCTTAATATTTTAGCCTGTCTACCATACCAAGCTCACAAACATATTGCCTAACATCATGAATTTACAAGTCACATGTGCATGAATCTTTTTAGCCTGATTGGTTTACGTTTGAAAGGGGATCTACTTAATTTCAACTTTAACTAAAGGGAAAAAGGATTAGTTTATTTTTTTTCTATCAACAGATTAATCCAAAAAGATCTGATTTGGAGGTTGTACGTACTAGATTTTGCTTAGGTAGAATTGAATGATTTCCGTACGGATTTTTCTATCATAGCATCATGAGAGTACAATACTTGAACATAATGCAATAGTTGTATGTGTCATCAACCAACTCAGTACGTACTCTCATTTGGATGTGGTGTTTAACTATACATATTATTTGATATCTCAAATATAAATTGTTATACTTCCCCAGTTCGATCTCTAAGAAAATCAAGTGGAGTGGACATGTCACATGTGAATTCTGTCTAGTTTCCACTCCAATGATAGTATATATCTAAATTCTAATCTAGTATATATTAACACATAACAAGCGTACGTATAGTAGGTATGGCTGGGCTTGCTTATTTTTGACATGTTAAAATTGTTAGCAGGAGTGAAATGAAGATTTGTTGGCATGTATATATTGTTGATGAATTTTGTCTGATGTAGACCACAATCCCACATGGTTGCGGAATGCGGAGGGCAAAATTGTCTTAATCTTTTAAAGGTAGGTCAGATGGATAAGGAGTGGAAGCCATTAAGGTGAGGTGAGGTGTGGTGAGGTGTGGTGAGGTGAGGTGTGGTGAGGTGTGGTGAGGTGAGGTGTGGTGTGGTGTGATGACTGATGAGAAAACACATGTTATAACAAGGGGGAACAGTTGATAGCTGTGATATGGTATCAGTTTTAATGAATTGTCACAGCTAATGTTTTTGGATGGTAGTTGCTTAGACAAGAATGTATTTCCCCATACCCTTTCCTTTTGAATTCTTATCTCACTCTGTTCGTTAGTTCGTGTAATGAATGAATGAATGTATATAATTTAAACATTACTTATATATTTTTACTTTAAGCATTCGTCTATCAGTTTTGATGCACCACTTTGTTTACTTGGAACGAATACTCTAATCTTCCAAAGCCAGCTCTATCACAGTAAACACAGACAATAATGAAACTATATATTATTTAATATGTGATATAACCCTAAAGTTATAGTTATGTAAGAAATAAATTAAGTCCCATATATACATTTCTATATGCAAATTCTACCGTACCAATATGCAAGATAAAGTGGGAATGCCATCATTGTGGCACCTAGTTTCAGGGTCGGCTCAATGTTTTTTTGGGGTCTCAATCGAACTAAAAAAATGGAACATTTTTGAAAAACACAATCTAAACAAAAACAACCTAATCAAATTTCTTTGATAAAAACAATAAATCAAATAAAATTTAGTATACTTACTTAACAGCTTGATAGTTGATTTCTTTAAATAAAAATGGGCTAGATGAAGTCGATCAAATGAATCGGAGAATAAGGAACTTAGAAATGGTCGTTTACTTTGTGAATTGTGTAACCGTGTTTCTTTAATAACCTATCAAATCATCAAAATTTTCAATTGGGACTTAACTACCAAGTGTTATTTTCGCTTCAAAATTTTATTATGTCATGTAATACTAAAACCCATTATAAAATTATTTATAAACGGTGGCCCTTATTTTTGAGGGCTCAAGTTCAATGTATCACAACTTACATTATAAAGCCGGTCCTGCCTAGTATTGGGCTAAATAAGCATAACTAATTAGTTACAAAAAAATATAAGAATATATCACTTTTCAAAAAATTACTAGCTTGATGAATATAATTTCCTTCCTAAAGTATGAAAGAAAAATAAATAAATCACTGGCGATAAATACAAATGGCCCGATCATCTAAGCTAAGCATTACTCTAAGAAAAACGTGAAGCACCAAATTTCTATGAAGCGATTTAAGCTTGCTCCTTAATCCTAGTAAGCAAGCTCCATGCGTTGCAAATGCTTCACACACATCACAACGTGCTTTTGCATGATAAAATTCTGGTAGTGGTTGCTTAAATGCTTAATGTTTAACTTAGTGGGTAGTTTATCTTAACTTTTATTAGCTATTACTTTTTTTTTTACTATTTCATGTAATCAGTAGCGTTCAAGTTTTTTGTTTTCATTTAGAGATGCATACAGATAAATACGTTTTCATTATACCATTTTGTTGATTGCAAACCATTGAACATTTAATTTTATTGGATATAAACATGAATCTCTTTGTGCACACATCTTTATATGTTTTTCTCTTTTGTAATTTGTATTTCTTTGGTTTTCATGATAATTTTCCCAGTTAATTGGATTTCAGTTTTGATGAGTCATATAAAACGACCGACTTGAAACTCACAAATAACTAAATAAGTTATGTGATGTTGAATTTTCAACGAAATTAAACATTAAGAGGGTGAATATTGTCAAGGCCATACGACCACTAACAACTGCATCGTTTTTCGTATGGCACATTAGCACCACATAAGTTTTTTCTATTTTTTCTGGTTTTTTTCTTGTCAAATTTTTTTATAATTACGATGTTCCCACCTGTCCCCATTCTTTCCTGGGCTACCCGGACTCCACTTTGTTTTCCCTACGACACACGATCCTAGTCAAAACTATACACAAATAACATTTTCCGTTGTTTTATTAAAGTTGTATCTCATGCAGTAAATATTATACTCAGTTGAATGATTTTTTTGTTTGATTTAACAATTTATAAACTGTATATGAATATCGTTGGTAAGATGTCTCTTATCGTCGATCAATTATCTTAAAACTGAAAACAAATATCGGAATAAGTTGTGCATAAAGATTTGTAGAATGATCTGGATTTAGTTATTATGCTTTGGTACTTGCAGAAATTTATATTGACAAGAAAATTAATTTCTGATGAACAGGCTAAATCATTTCAAAGATTTTTTTTCCTCGGCTGTTATAAAATTGCAATTACAAATTTAACATAGAAAAAAGCCAAAAAAAAAACAAAAAGAAAAGGGGTAAAATAGGAACAAGATCACTCTTTTTGGATCTAAGTTCCATGCCAATTCTTCTAAACAGCTTCATGAGCATGAAACTGGTGAACTTCAATCCCACCGCTTACCTTCTAACCATCTGTGCATAACCAAATTTACATTTTGTTAGGTATTGCAAAACTAAAGATGCATGAAGACTTCCTGATAGAGTACAACCCCCCAATGCTTATTTCTCCACAATGTTCAAGAAAAAAAACAGTAAACTTAACTGATTATGTGGCAGTTGAGCACCAAAGACCTGGTGGAAAGACCCCAAGTGATCTGGAAATGCGGATTTTCCCTACAAAAGTTGAGATTTGATTGCCGTAAACTCTAGTCATCTATAGAAAATCCAAAATCAAAAATGCTAGTTGTTCGAAATTCATAAAATCTAAAAACAAGTACCTTTGAGTAGGTTGTGGAATAGCCCTGCGAGTAGTCTATAATTTCATTTTCCGCCACTGAAGCTTTCTTTCTAGGCACTGTTAGATTGTTCTGTAAAAAAGAAATGAATACCAATACAATTAAGTAACTTTATCCAAATCCACATTGCAGTTTGATTATAAAGGTTAAAAAAAAACTATCTTTTGAAGATTCAAAGAAAGAAAAATCGATAAACGAAGTGGAAGAAAGTGTTTACATTTGACAAGTTAAAGAAGGGCGAGCTAGCCGTATCATCAAGAAAAGAAGGCATATCATGAATCTTTTTCTGTTGTTTAGGAGTCTTTTGCCTTTTCCCATTTGTATAACCACCGACATTGTTATTGAATCCGAGGCATTCATCTTCTTGTTCTGGAAAATGTTGCGGCCCAGAAGATGCATCTGAAACCATCGACATGTCTTCTTCATCATCATCACAATCATCATCATCATCAATTCATATGTAAATGAATCTTTTTTACAAATGAAAACATCTTCATTTGTGTTACTTTTTAGTGAATGTGAAGGACACACCGAGTGTTTCAAGTACAGAGTCCACCCAGACTCACACCCACTACTGCTTTCAGAACCAAAAATTTCTTCCATTTTGATTTTTCTAACAACCAGCCAATGGGTATCTCAACATTATATAAAGAATTGAATGAAAAGAAGTGTGTGTGTGTGTGTGTGTGTGTGTGTGTGAATTGAGATGGGTGTGTGTATATATGAAGAAGGATTGAGAGTGGGGGAGAAAGAAGAAAAGATATATCAGAGAAAAATCTTAGACTAATTTTGTCGTCATGTGCAGCAATCGAGGGGGTGAGTCAGCATGTAAATCATAAAGTGCCAGTTGGGTTGGTCTCCGTAGGTGTGTTTTAACTTTTATGTATGTCTCTTTTCTGTCTCGATATCTAATATATATTTTAAAAGTATAAAATCATTCTCATATGTCTTCAGTTCGGTATAGAATATAATACCAATAATCAAACAATGATACTACCTTTGAAATTTTCTATAATGTATTTTCACAGAGAGTATAAAGCATATGTGATAAATTACAACTCATAAATAAATGTATGTACAGACATTAGAGTTTGTACCATACACACATAAAAATATGTCCATACGATGATCAGAAAGTCTACTCTAATATGTCACAGTATATATTGGAAGGAGGCATGATTATTTGAAGTTGTGGTTAGGGATAACGTTATGTGTAATTAGTAGGTAAAATACTAGAAAAAGAAAAAAAAAGAAGAAAGAAGAAAGTGATAATTTAAGAATCAATCACATGGAGGACAGCTGGGCGCTGTGGTACTAGGCTTGGCAAAACGCAGACCCATACCAGATGGCCTTGCTGATTGTACACATGGAAGAAAGTGTTGTACGTACATTTCGAATTGGAACCACCCCCACTTCAATTCATCCATCTGATATTAATATTAGTATTATCATCATATGGATCACTGTTTAGCATAGCAATAAATTAATTAGAAGCCAACGTAGATCGAGTTTGTAATGTGAGTTCGTTTGTCGAATAAGAATAAAAATAATAATAATAATGATAATAATAATAATAATAATAATAATAATAATGATAATAATGATAATAATAATATAATAATAATAATAATAATAATAATAATAATAATAATAATAATGTTAAAGGAAGACGTAATTAACTAGTATAAGTTAATTAATTATGTAGTAATGATGATTGAATTTGAGAATGAAAATGTATCGTATGGTATCGATGGGTGGGTGAAAAGAAGAGTTGGTTTGGTTTGGTGAGGGGAAGGTGGGATGACACGTGTGGCCAACATTCTGCAATCTACTAATCACATGAATGTAATAGCTAGGTACAAGTGTTGGAGCCTGGAGTACTGGCCGGTGTTTCACAATCTTAAATCCCACATGCACACACAAACGCATGCGTCCAGCCCTACCCAACCATCCCATTTTTTAACCATCCACGTGGAACTCCAACACTCATACACATGAATATACCCTTATCCTATCTACTATCAACACATACCTTAGCTTCATCCATCTTAAATCATCTATTGGTAGCATTGAATCAACCTTTAAATGATTAAAATATTTAAATAATTTAATATTTAATAGTTTAAAATGTTTGTTTTATGAACACATGTTTAAATTTGTGAAAAATATTTGTTGTTTGTTGATTAATAGAAGTGGGAGAGAAACAACAACAGGGTGAATAAGATGTAAACGATGTAAACCAAAATGTAAAAGATGTAAACAAGTTGGGTAGAAAATGATTGAGTAACCACAAAGAATCATGGAATAACTTAGGAAATTTGGTTAAGGAGAGGTTTGGCTTGGATTTGATGCAAAAACAAATGAAGAATTCGTATGATAAGCTTAAAGCCAAATACATAGGGTGAATATATTTGAAAAACAAAACATGCAACATTTACAACCCTCAAACAAACACTTTTACTTTAACCAATAAAGAATTGAAAGAATTGAAAACAATTCCATTGTCTTTTCCAAAACTTTATGTTCAATTGTTTGATGGTAATACTACCACTAGGGGTAGCAAGTGACTTCAACCTAAACATCGGTTGTTGGATCATCTTCTTGTCATCGTGTCAAACCGATGAGCCTAATCCAAATAAAAGGGCAAAAACCTCAAAATATCATCTATCACTACTAATTATATAACCCTTGATATGCAAAAGCTCTACAATATCTTATGAAAGGCAAAGAAGGGCCAGCAGTTCTTGAATTTTCTGAGAAGTTGAAGTTGGTTTGGGTTAGACCTGGTTGATCCTCTATTCTTGGCCGCTTTTCATATATTTGGAGTTTCGTCGTGTAACATCCGCCTTTTTTTATTTATAAATCAATTTTGAACTTCCGTTATTAAATTATTTAAATTAATTTTAATGGACCAAATACATTAAATGTACAATTTATTGTCACTAAATATTCATGTATTAAACAACTTGTAATAATTTAGGGATTTATAAATAATTCTTTTCATAAAGATATAAAGTTTATTATTCATTTTACAATAAATAACTAAACGGAAAGTTTTATTAAAAATTATTAAGTTATAAAATGAATTCAAATAAACTTATACAACTTTATAAGTAATTATGAATTTTAATTATTAGGTAAAAATAAATAATCAAGTTATAAGGTTTACAAGATTATAAAAGTTTTAAAGATTAATAACTAATTAATTTGATTTATAATTCAAATTAGTTTGTGTAAGTCTAGGGTTTACTTTGTAATTTTCAAAACTAAAGTTTTTACATGAAATAATAAACAACCTAAACGTCAGGGACCAAAGGTGTAACTTTCCAAACCGCCTCCCTATCCCCTCTTCCCGTCAACCTCCCTTCAGCCACTCTCCGGCAATTCTATAACCCCCGTATTAATCGATTTTTAATTGCGAGTAACCGACCCTCACTTCGAACGACATCAGTTTCGAACTCTTGAACCTTTTAATTTGTATTATGAAATTGTTAATTCCTTTGAAACGAAACTGAAACTCACCTTCAAACCATTAAATTGTTCGACGGGTTAAAACATCAATTGGATCTATTTAATCATGGGAAAACATTTGAATCAACTTCCTTGAACCATCTGTAACTTCAATTTCATTCTAATTACACAAATAACATATCCGATCATCATCTTCCTTACGAGACCTGCAACATAGTCAAAGTCCACCTTCAAAGCATCTTTGAATACAATTGGTAAAAGGCTTCTGTCCCTCATCACCTTGGAAGCTTTATCATTCATTAATCGAACCATATCAACATTGATAATACGGATTTTGACTAGCCATCAGCCGCAACTATCTTTCTTATGGTTTATCATCAATTCGAACATAATCATGTAAGTTACACATATCATTATACTCGGTTTAACATGGGGAAACAAAACCCTAACGTTAATTGGATTAACTCGTATGATTCGGTGTTCAATTGGATCAAATGATTTTAGGGTTCATATGGATTGGGGGTAATTCGAATAATGATTCTTATTAATTAATTTACATTCTAAAACAAGTTCTGGGCTTTGGCCTGCCAGTTAGCAACAGCTAATATACATGGGAAGTTAGGGGTTCGAACCCTACCTCCGCCATGTTTTTATTTTAGTTATTTTTTTAATATTTTTAATTTAGAAAAATTAATATTATATCATAATATTAATATAAAAATAGTTTTGGTAACTAAAACATGTTAGACATTTTTAAATTAGTTTGTAAAGATTTTAAACCATATAATTTTTAAATTTAATTACCTTCTTTTAGAATAACAAAGTTTATAAAAATATTATTAATATATTTAAATAATTAATCAATTAATTATTTAAATCATTAAATATTCAATGAATTATTTAATCATGTTATATTGTAAATAAATAATATTTATTTTTCACACTTTATTGCTTTAACCCTTATTCATCACTTAATATAAATTAAATACTTGAGTAGTATGTAATTACTTAAGTTCACTAACGATTTATCTTTGTTTTACATCTTAACTATTTAATCAATTTATTCCTTACACTTTTACTTAAATTTTTAAAACTTATAAAACAATACAATTTTTCTATTATTTCTTTATTATTGTTTTCGAGTTTTGATATTATAATATCTTTACAAAAATCATTTAAAATGTTTAAAAGCTTTATAAAATGATTTAAATAATTTTAAAGTTATTTAAATAAGTATTCAATTAATAATCGTTATTATATTTTAAATAATTAATTATTATTTTTTCACACATTATACTTAATCTTTATTAAAAATCAATAAATTAAATTATTGAATCAATCATTATCGTTCTCAATCTTGATTAATTTAATCCATCTTTTATTGAACCAAAACATAACCGATTGCTTTATTTTATTTTTATTTGATTTAATTATTAAAACCCCCCAAATTCTAAATGAAACTCTAATTCATAGTTACTCTTGAATCATAACTTTATTCTAATCCTAAGACACCAAATCTTAGATTAAATCGTGAAGAAATCGGTGAAATCATCTTATCTTCTTATTGATATCTTAAGTGCAACTTATAGCATGTGAGTTTTCCATGTGAATTCTTCATGCCCCTTTTTATTTTATTTCACACCTTTTGGGGTGAAAAATATTAACCTTATAAACTTAATTAGAATATTATTTTCTAATTTTATTTTATTTATTCAATTTCCATGATACACAAGTTTATTAAATATAGTAATTATATATTAAGTAAATAAAACTCATTAGTACAACCATAGTTTATTAAATTCTTCGTCTATTTTTCTCTATTAATAATTTTGACAACCGGGTAGTTGTCTAGGAGGCATTATTTCTAAAAAATGAAATAGGTTTTAAGCTATGAGCTAATATTTTTCTAATAGGATAAATATATATAAAAAATATCATATATATTTTATTCACTTGTCATCAATTATAGTTAAATATATTATATAGACAAAATTATTAATTTATCCTTATTCTTATAACATAAAATAAAATTCTAGCCCTGATTATATTTCCCCCATACCCACCATCGACCAAGCCTATTGCTCGTCTGTAGTGCCTGGCTGCAGTTGCGTCCACCTTCCGACCAATCAACAACCGACACCATCCAAGCCTACTATGAGGCGTTCTCTGTTGCTTTCTCTCGTTCTGTGTAACATCCGCCTATTTTCAAAATCATAAACTCAACCCTGTTTGAGTCAATCTTGTAAATAAAATTAATTATTTAGTCATTTTATTTATTAGCCTTTACAAGATAAATGCGCATTTCAGCACCTTTTGTCTAGTGCTAATGTTTTGACATATTTACGGATCTTTTCATAAAAATGTTTCTGAACGAAAGTTGTCCGGAGACTTTGAACTAGTCAAATGTAAATTTTTATAATTTTATGAAACCGTTTGCTATTTTAAAACTTGTTTAAACACATATCAAACATTCTGTCCAGAGTCTAAAATTGATGCACTAATCCTTTTTCAATCCACCTTTCGCTTTTGGCATTCTCTAAGCGTCCTAACTTATTGTAATGAATTCCAACCTCAAGTTATTGTTCTTTTTATCTTTTAGAACATCACATTTGACTCTTGACATCCAAGCTTTCTTATGTATTCTACAATCATCATTATACAATGTGAGTTTTTCATGTGAGTTTTTCATGTGAGTTTTTCATGTGAGTTTTTCATGTGAGTTTTCCATGTGAGTGCCTCTTTTTATATTATTTCACATCTTTTTGGGGTGAAACATGTTAAACTTATCAACTTACACTTGTAAAATTGTTATACTTGTAACGCACATGCAATTCATCTTTACTTTTTGTTATGGTTATTTGTATTATTGTGAGTGTTATATGAGATACATTATATGTTGGCAACCATTAACTATTGCTAGCCTGGCGACATCATAGATTTATAGACCTGATAAGCCTATTTGGTGCTAAAGCCGATATTATTATCAGTTCCTGATAACGTGTGCTTGTTCATCATAAGAACCAAGTGCACTTAGCTAATCTTTATAAACTTGTAAACTTATTTTTGGTTAAGATTTGATTGTAGCTATATGTGTTCTATAAACTTATAACCATTGACATGAATTGTTATTTGTAAATCTTTTTATATATTTATGTATACTTAACCCATGGAAACTCACCAACTTTCATAGTTGACCCTTTATTTTTAACATGTTTCAGGATTGCTACTTGAAGAAATTCTTCTTGCTCGTATAGGATTTGGACTTAGTTAAATAATTATCTTATGTTGTTTAAATCTTTATTGTATTGTAATGACTTAATTGTCTAGTTTTATTCAATTAAAATGACATTTAATATTATTTCAACTTATTTAATTCCATGAGCTATGAACAATCGTTTCACATTCGTCCACCTCGATAATTCTGTCCTCGGTCGGGGTGTGACATTCTGCCACCTCCCCCTTTGTGACTTTGTGATAACTTGGTGTTTTCTAAGTATTATTGGCGTGCTTGAATATATTAAAAATTCGGGAGTTGTGAATGCTAGCAAAAAACAAGCACGTAGAATTCAAATACATATATGAAAACCTTTAATTTTGTGTATTATTTACACTTGATGAAACGCATCTCGGGGTTTCTAATATATTGTCTGTAGCTATTTAAAGAAATGATCAAAACATATTAAATGCAATCAGAATGATTAAAGTGACAAAAGAAGAACTACAAACATGTAGAATTTAAGGTTTTATTTTCTTTTAGAATATGTCACATCATTTTGTCAAAAACATGACATTGAGGTGGAATATGAAAGATGATTACATTGACTTGAAATATCAAAGAATAAAAACTAACATCACCAACAAACATTATTACTAGTTTGATAACTTTAACACAATTTTTAATATGAAAATTCAAGAGCTTAGTAAGTGTTCAAAGAGGTAACCACCAACTAAATTGCTTACTTGTGTGAGTTTTTAATCCTGTTTAACATTTTTATTACTTTGATATTCCAAAGATACTAAGGTTGGTAGAAATGTGTTCATATGATTTTGATTATGAGAAAAAGATAAACTTATATATAAACTTGGAATATATATTAGAAATATCAAAAAAATACAAGGTTTGCTGACACTAATAAAAAATGCTCTTTTAAAAGATGGTGGATATAAGGAGGCATATTGATTAGGAAAGAGTTTAAATACAAAGTGTTTTAAAACTAAAAAGTGTAGAAATAATCCGAACAATCCATCTCACTAATCAATGGTTGAGATAAAAATTTGTAAGGAAACATTTGTTAGAAAAGTATTTTATGATTAGCCACTTTTGTTGAATTTTTCAAAGTTCCTCCATTTTTTAAAACGTTCACAAATTTTATGTACGACATTATTTTTTTTATAAAAATTACAACGAAAAACAAGCATTTTTTTAATCTTTAAAACGAGTAGAACATTGTTATATAAAAAAATTTAAAAGTTTTTACATTATTAAGCTTATATATTGTAATTGTGTTTTTAGTGCAGTTCATTGTGTCTTTTTGTTGGTTATTTTTTTAAAATGATGAATTTTAAAAAGTATAATGATTTGTTATGCATTTATAATATGTAAAACAAAATAATAAATTAACAACTAATTATCTAATACAATAAAAATAATGACCAAATAACACAATTTACCATTGTGTGTTTTGATCATTATTGTGTTATTTTAAACGCTTGAGTTTAAAAAAAATGCGTGGGGTGAAATAACATCATTATTTTACTTCTAATGGTAAAATACAATATATATAACAAGTTTATTAAAAAATAAATAACAAAAAATAACATATTGTGTTATCTTCAACATTATAAGTTTTAAAAATATATTGGTGAAAGTATGTTATTGTGTATTTATAATTGTAAAACGCAATGATAGATGACAAATTTATAATCTATACAAAACAGTGACAAAAATAACATAAAAAGATCTAAACGTATAACAAAATGATTAATACACAAATGATATAAAATATATGGAATTTTTTTTTGAAAATAGGGTTTTTTAGACTAGGTGTTGACAAGAGGGGAAAATCTTGTCGGATTTTGACTTAAAGGGTTCCCGCCCCTGGCAGGGGCGGGTTCTGGCATGCATGTGATCCGGTCCCAAGTTTGATGTGATGTGACTTTTGTCCTACGATCCAACGGTTAGAAAAATTCTAGACCACACGATTTACTTACCACCTACGATCCAACGGTTAGAAAAATGCCAGAAGAACACGCCCTTGGCAGGGGCGGTTTCTGGATTTTTGACCGAATTCAAACCTAACCCTATTTATTCCTTTCACTAGCTTCGCCTATTTATTTGTTACGTTTTTCACAATTCGTTCAAGTTATTCTTAATCCATTTCTCACTATTTTTGCCAACCTAATTTTTCTATAATTTTATTCTTCATTCCAAAAATCAAAATGAGCTGGAGAATTACACCAGGTCCACTAAATAACGATTTGTTATTTTTAAGTGGTCAACATAGAGCTGATTATTATTTTCGAGAGCCAGAAAGCGATGAAGGAATTTTACATGCTAGACGAGGTGCCTATCCCTGAAAATGTTATGAGATATATAAGGTTGGCTGGTTTTGAGGGTGTGATCGAGTGTGGTTATCGAAAACTTGATCGTGCTCTTATTTCAGCTTTAGTGGAGAGATGGAGGCCAGAGACACACACATTTCATTTACCAGTTAGAGAGACCACAATAACCCTTCAAGATGTTCAAGTTTTATGGGGTTTGTCGGTTGAAGGTGATGTTGTTTCTGGCACTGATTATGCTATGAGTGCATCCGAAATTATAATAAGGTTTGAGTATTAACCGGTTGTACACTCGCTACAAGCGCCGTAAGTGGTTATAAGTTAAACCTAAGGTTTATTTTAAATGAAATAATAAAACCATTTTCTGATGATGCCACTGATTTTTAGTGTATTCAACGAGCTAGATTAATTTTATTTTTTATGATTGGTGCCACTTTATTTCCTGATACTTCTAGCAACTGGGTGCACGTAAATTATTTAAGTCATATTGAAAACTTAAATAACTGTGGTAGACTTAGTTGGGGAAGTGCAGTTTTAGCCTTTTTGTACAGACAGTTATGTAAGGCAACGAGTGTCACAAATCGAGAAGTTGGTGGACCAATAACAGTTTCTACATCAAATGGTGCACTGACCTTTCTACTGACAACATGCAACTTAGCACAGAAAGTAGTAGAAATAAAACTCCTACTAGGACCAGAATCAAACAATACAGAGGCATAAGTTTTGTTTACTAGAAACATACCTGACACAATATCGGGATCAGCTCTGGCTTCCTCTCAGGTCATGGTGTAAGCTCTAGCACCTATCCTCTGTCCTCCTTCCACTGGCTTCTTATTCCCTGCTCCTGAGCTCTCCGCCCTCGGCTTCTTACAGTCTCTAGCGATATGGCCAGGCTGACCACACCTGAAGCATACGTTCATCCCCATTCTGCACTCACCAGTATGCTCTCTCCCACATTTGTCACACCTCCTCAGCCCTGATCCAGAGGTGACCACACGTCGATCACCCATCTTTGCCACCTTCTTGTTTGGAGCAGTTCTACCATGTCCAAACTGTTTCCCATTCCAGTTCCGACTACCACCATCCTTCCCATCCACCTCAGTTACCACCACCTCGTGCTCATCGTATAATCGGCCAGCCAAGTCTTTCCCTGTCGAGTAGCTTCACCCTCGTGCCATCCTCAGCAATAATTACCTGCCAACTGAAAATGTATAAAAGTCAGCATTGCTGAGTGAGCTCTAGTTTTAAAAGTAATAAAATACTTTCTATATGTTGTATACGAAAATACTCTATTATATAAAATACAACTCTGTACTGTATATGCGAGCACGCATCAACTATATGAACACTACTGTTCGTTCTCTGTACTGTATGCCTTGTTTGTAAACTTTTAACTTTATGTTTCACTTTCTGTATGGACCAGTGAGCAATACCCCAACTATATGCGTGATGGAAAACGGGTGATGGGCCATCTATATCCCTCGAAAGGGTCAACTGTATCCCTCGAAAGGGTCAATTATATCCCCCGAAAGGGTAACTGTATATCTCGAAAGGGTCTGTGTACTATGTACAAGGCCGACCCAATCACCCAGGGCACGCTACAAAGGTCCTGCCAATCTCAATTGATTGACCCTGTGTGCATAAAAGGGTAGCTAACCCGTAGCACGGTTGAGCTAACGACAACACGATCGTGTACCTCCTGTAAGCTTGCAAGACTTGTTAACATTTTCATTAATGTTCCTCTTCTTTTCTTTATTGCTCTTTCACTTTATTATTACGATATACTTTACGTTACGATGATAACATACCACATAAAGTCACATACTATAAGTAATAATAATAATAGCAATAACAATAATCAGGAACAATCATAATCAATCATATCATGCATGAAACATCATCATTAATAAGCCCTTAGTCAACCTCGGTCAAAACCCTAAGGCATAGACACCCAGAAAAATTCTGTAAAAATTTCTAAGTCTTAGGCGCATGGGAACTATTTAGGCGCATGAGCCCTACTTGGGCGTTTCATCACTATATAGGCGCATCAGCCTCATACTTAAACATTTTTACTTTGGATGCATGAACTGTTCAGGCGCATGGGCACTATGTGTGCGTATGAACACTTAGGCGCATGAGAATTTCAGGCGCATGGACGCTGTATGTGCGTATGAACACTTAGGCGCATGAGAATTTCAGGAGCATGGACGTTGTATGTGCGTATGAACACTTAGGCGCATGGGCCACTTGGCGCATGGGCACTATTGGGGCGCATGAGCCTTACACTTAGTCGTCCAGCTAACATTTCTAGACGCATGGACCACTGTTCAGGCGCATGGGCACTATGTGTGCGTATGAATGTGACATCCGTCGCCTTAAGGTCCGTCGAACGACATAAATAAGCATAGAAATATTTTAATTATTCTTCCTTTTCTTCATGAACTCCTGCTTTAAGGAATCATGTCTGCTTATTTTCCCTTGTGCCTGTACTTCCTCCGAGAACATATGTTAAGCATAAACCTTTTATAAATTTCATCACCATTACCACCAAATATATCATTTTTAATTTCGATCATTGTCATTAATAAAACCATTTTAGACTATCAAATGCCATTAAACACGCTTTTAACCTTAATATAACGAACATTTTAAGATCGTAATCAACCGAAGCAATTTTTTTGGGAAACTCGAGGGTTAAGTGCAGGGACTAAACTTGTAGTTTTGCAAACTTGGAATGGGTATATAAACCCCATTCCCAGCCATTTATCCTCATTCTCATCTTTTTCACCTTCAACATTTTCTCCACTTTCTCTCTCGATCTAGCACCTAAAACCGTCACGTTTGTTGCGTTTTCACTGCCAAATCTTGGGTATCATCGTGTATACTCGTTCCTAGCAGGTAGACAACCTTGTTCAACCCGTTTTTGGCTTGGTTTTACTGCTGTGTTTTCTAGGGTTTCGGGTGCTCGGGTTCATCCGAGCACATGAGGTTGTGTGGGTGCGTGTGAGGTCTTTCTGCTTGTGTTTCATGTTTGTGTATGTTTGTAGTGTGTTTCTGGAAGTCCTTGTGGTGTAAAACTCACGTTTAGAGCAGCTCGGGGGCTGCTCAGCCCGACCACAATCGCGATTCTGCAGTTCAGGCGATTGGGTCTGTCAGGCGATTGAGCCGTGCGACTGAGTGAGTCGTGCGACTGAGTTGTGCGACTAGGCATGTCGTGCGACTGAGTCGTGCGACTGTGAGTTTGTATGCGATTGAGTCATGCGTGCGAATGAGTGTATGTGATTGAGTCATGCGTATGATAGATTGTGTGCGATTGAGTCAGGTGACCGACTGAATGCATGCGATTGTGCGTGTTTCGCACGACTGGAGTCCAATCGTATGAATGAAGGTTCAATCGCACGAAAGTAGCTAATTCGCACGATTGAGGGTTGATTCGTGTGCATGGAGTTTGGGTCGTGCGAATGGGTGTTGTGTGGTACGACTGAATGCCAGCCATACGAATGAAGACTCAATCGTACGAATGAAGCTGATTCGTACGATTGAAGGTTGATTCGTAAGGATGGAGCGTTGAGTCGAGCGTCTGGTCCTGTTGTGTGACTGATGATGTTGAGTATGAATTTCCCCTTGAACGTCTGATGATGATAAGGTAACATCAGTAAAAGTGTCATTGCTTGACCACAAAGATTAAAGTCAACACTATCAACATGCACATACTATTTCAATTGAAAACAACCTAACATCTTACAATTATTGACAATCCAATTGGAACTCCAAATACTTAACAAGTGCTATCTTTCATAACCACGAGATCATTTCATGGATGTCATAAGCAATGACGACTACTCGTAGTACTTGGATCTACATAAGATCTGATACGTGTGTCCGCTTGTGTGTGTATGCTACCCACGACCTAACCGATACGACCCGAACCGACCAAACATTACTATACGCTTTATACCTGTCATTAATGCTTGACAATAACTGTCAATAGGTGTTTGACCTATCATTGCTTTCAACTGTTGTGAATCTCGATCTTTCATACTTACCACTTAACATGTGAGTTTCGTGGCCCCTTTTTGTGCTTATACTACTTTACAAACATTTACAAACATGGGGGAAAAGTATGCTCACCCATTTTCTATGTTGTACAACATACATACAATTTACATACTTGGAATCAACGTGCAACTGTTTTGTGGGTACTTATCTGATACATGCTTGAGTCTGCTTTGTGGTTCTTTCTTACAACCATTTAATTCCAGTGTGGAACCGAAGGTTAGGTATTGGTAGTACTATTGGGTTGACACCCCCACCCTCGTGTTGGTATACTAGTTAGTACCAACAATAGCCAGGTACGGGCCTTGGGTGAATATATTCCTACAAGATTCTTTGTGTACGTCATTAGGTTTGGTTGTAAAGCTCTTGTCATGTGATTTTGCTTACTTATAACTGTATGCACGGTATTCTGCAACAACTTTATACAGCATCAATTACTTATTTACTTTAAACCTGCGAACTCACCAACAATTTGTTGACCATTTTGAGCATATCTTTTCAGGTGATCATGCTAGCTGAGGTTCTAGGTGTGCTGCCTTAGTGGAGACCCTAGGATGCATTTTCGGGCCAAACTTGTCTTTTTGAAAACATTGTTGTAACTGTTTCAAACAACATTATACTTTGTAACTTGTTCCCGGGTTGTGGGAATTGCATACAATGTTATTACCTATGTTTATCTTATATCATGTTTATGCTTATGGCTATGTTGTCGTGAATACTGACTAAACACGACACAAGTCCCCTTGTTGTCGGGTGTTGTCATGACACGCTTGTCATCATTATTATTATTGCATATCTATCGCTTACCATGTGTTATGACGATTCCCGTCTCGTTACGCCCCCGTGTTTCCACTCTTAGCGGGGGTGTGACAATGAACACTTAGGCGCATGAGAATTTCAGGCGCATGGACGCTGTACTTAAACATTTCTAAGGTAATCTAGGCGCATGGGTTACTGTTTAGGCGCATGGATCACACTTAGTTCTTACTATGGCATTTTCAGGCGCATGAACCTTATTTAGGCGCATGGACCTTCTGTACTATATGTTTCCAGTATGTTTTCAACCCAAATCATCGAATTTGTCTGTTCTAAGCTTAATGTGGCTATTCTAACATGAATAACCTATAAGCATTCAAGAATCACATTCATTCATGCACAATGCACACGGGCAAACATACATGAACTTGTAAAAATCATTTTAATACATTTTCAGCCCCAAAGATCATTTAAAACAAATAAAACCGAGGTCTAGAACTCACTTGATGCAACTTGGGTGTTTCTTCCTTTGTAACCCGCTTGCAATGAGTTCAAACACCTAAAAACAACACCACACACGCACACCCGAGCACAAACACAACACATAAGCACATAAGCATGAAACCGGGATAAAACCCATCATAAACATGTAAAAACCACGAATTCTTACATTGAATTCGACTTCTCTTCTTCTTCTTATCTTCAACCGAGAGTTTTTCTCTGCTCTCTCTCTCTAAAACCGAAGAAGATGGTGATGTGAAAAGAGGGTGGGCGGCCATGCCCACCTTTACACCAACTTTACAAGATTTTTGTCCTTTTTACACTTTTAGTCCCTCCACTTGGACTTAATTGCCCTTTCTTTCTTTTATTCTTTATTTCTTGTCTTTTAAAATACCGGGTGTTACAAGTCCACCCCCCTTATATAGGTTTCATCCCCGAAACCTGTTATTCCTCAAACAGACGAGGATAATGCTGCCTCATTTCCTCCTCAGTCTCCCATGTAGACTCGGATCCCTTCCTATGCTTCCACTGTACACGCACAAGAGGAACCACTTATTTCGCAGCCTCTTTTCTTTACGATCGATGATTGCCACTGGTTGTTCCATATAATTTAGCCTTTCATCTACTTCAATGTCCTCCAGTGGAACAATCATGTCTTCATCAGCTATACACTTTCGCACATGAGACACATGGAATGTCGGGTGAATCCCACTTAACTCATCCGGCAATTCCAGCCTATAGGCCACCTCTCCTACTCGAGCAATGATTCGGAAAGGGCCTATATATCTTGGGCTCAACTTTCACCGCTTTCTAAATCGGATAATACCCTTCCAAGGGGAGACCTTCAACATGACCCGGTCACCCACCTGGAACTCAATTGGTCTACGTCGTTTATCGGCATACGACTTCTGTCTATCTTTAGATGCCTTCATGAAGGCTTTAATCTTTTCAAGCTTCTCTGTCGTAGCCTCGATTACCTCGATGCTTCCTAACTCTTTCTGACCAACGTCACCCCAACAAATGGGTGTTTTACATCTCCTACATATAGCATCTCATATTGTGGCATACCAATGCAGGCATGATAGCTGTTGTTGTATGATCAGCTAACGGTAAGTGGTCGTCCCAACTTCCACCAAAATCGATTACACATGCCCGAAGCATGTCCTCCAACGTCTGAATGGTCCTTTCTGACTGACCATCAGTTTGAGGATGATAAGTCGTACTAATATGTAACCTCGTCCCCATGGCATCGTGGAATTTCTTCCAGAATTTAGACGTAACCGGGTGTCACGATCAGACACAATGGACACTGGCACACCATGACGAGTTACAATCTCCTTGATGAACAGGTCAGCCAACCTCTCGGATGAATATGTCCCACGGATCGGTAGGAAGTGAGTACTCTTCGTCAGACGGTCAACTATCACCCATATGGCGTTGTATCCTTTCGGAGTATGTGGCAACTTCGTTATGAAGTCCATGGTGATGTGCTCCCACTTCCATTCCGGTATATCCAAAGGTTGGATCTTCCCATACGGCTTCTGATGTTCCGCCTTCACTTGCAAACAAGTAAGGCACTTACTCACATACTCCGCCACGTCACGTTTCATACCCGGCCACCAATAATTTTTCTTCATGTCTTGATACATCTTTGTGACGCCAGGATGAGGAGTATCGAGTCTTATGAGCTTCGTTCAAAATCCTCACACAGTCCCCTAAAACGAGGAATCCACACCTGTCCAAATCGAGTTTTAACACCAAGTGTGTTTTCACTCAATTCCCCAACCAGACCTCTCATTCTTTCAGAGTTTAGATGATCTTCTTTCAGCGCCTCATCCTGAAACTCCTTGACTTGCTTCATTACATCAGAGGTCATGATTAGTTGGTATGCTTTCACCCGAATCGGCTCGGGCCTCTCCTTCCGGCTAAGAGCATCAGCCAGCACGTTGGCTTTGCCCGGATGGTAATGGATCTCGTAATTATAATCTTTTATAAGCTCCAACCACCGCCTCTGCCTCATGTTCAGATCTTTTTGCTCGAAGAAGTACTTCAAGCTCTTATGGTCCGTGAAAATGGTGCACTTCGTTCCGTACAGATAGTGCCTCCAAATCTTTAGTGCAAAAACCACGGCCGCTAGCTCCAAGTCGTGGGTAGGGTAGTTGACCTCATGAACTTTCAACCATCGGGATGCATAGGCTATAACCTTCCCTCTTTGCATTAATACACATCCCAACCCCGAGTAGGAAGCATCAGAGTATACTACCAAATCCTCGCTTCCTTCGGGTAACGACAAGACAGGAGCTTGTGTCAACCTCTCCTTTAACTCCCCAAAAGCATGTTCTTGAGCTTGACCCCATACAAACTTTACATCCTTTCGGGTCAATTGGGTCAGTGGAGAAGCAATCTTGGAGAAGTCCTGAATGAACCTTCGATAATACCCCGCCAACCCCAAGAAAATACGAATCTCGGATGGCGTCTTCAGAGACTTCCATTGCATCACCGCCTCCACCTTAGCAGGGTCTACCATAATCCCCTCCGGATTTATCACGTGACCTAAGAACTGAACTTCGCGTAACCAGAACGCGCATTTAGAGAAATTTGCATACAACTTCTCCTTTCTCAACGTCTCTAGGACCTCCCGAATATGGCCGGCATGCTCAATCTCACTCCTTGAATAAATCAGGATATCATCAATGAACACAATCACTGATTTATCCAACATAGGTCGACACACACGGTTCATTAGATCCATAAAAGCAGCTGGCGCATTGGTCAAACCAAATGACATAACAAGGAATTCATAGTGACCGTAGCGCGTACGAAAAGCTATTTTAGGAATGTCCTGCTCCTTC
Organism: Flaveria trinervia; assembly: GCA_025506515.1. Classification (NCBI taxonomy): domain Eukaryota; kingdom Viridiplantae; phylum Streptophyta; class Magnoliopsida; order Asterales; family Asteraceae; genus Flaveria; species Flaveria trinervia. The sequence goes on along the minus strand of CM046444.1, from coordinate 123,031,030 downwards.
ACCTTCAGCTGATGGTAACCAGATCGAAGATCTATCCTTGAAAACCAACTGGCACCTTGGAGCTGGTCAAACAGGTCATCTATTCTTGGTAGGGGGTATCGGTTCTTTACCGTTAACTTGTTTAGCTCTCGGTAGTCAATACACATCCTCATACTACCGTCTTTCTTCTTCACAAATAGGACCGGAGCACCCCAGGGAGAGATAATCGGTCTAATGAACCCCTTATCGAGCAGCTCTTGCAACTGCTCCATCAGTTCCTTCATTTCTGTCGGAGCTAACCGATATGGTGCTTTGGCAACGGGTGAGCACCGGGTATCAAGTCAATTTGGAATTCAATCTCACGATCCGGTGGCACACCGGGTAAGTCTTCCGGGAATACGTCCGGAAAGTCACGCACAACTGACATCAGATGGTAGTGGTGTTGGCGCGTCCACATCCTTTACGTAGGCCAAGTAGGCACTACATCCACGCCTCATGCACTTTCCCGCCACCGCCATCGAAATCACTTTCGGGATCGTCGATGCGATCACCATAAATCGTAACCAAACTCTTATCGGGCGCAACTAATCGAATCATCTTCTTGCGACACACGATGTTTGCTTCATAGTTTGCTAACCAGTCCATCCCTAGTACTACATCAAATCCACCTAGGGGTATCACTTGTAAACTAGCAGCAAAACTATGACCCTCTAGTTCTATGGCACAGTCCTCTATCACATCAGTAATTCTAGTGGACTTACCAATAGCAGTTTCTACATCAAATGATGCACTGACCTTTCTACTGACAACATGCAACTTAGCGTAGAAAGTAGTAGAAATAAAACTCCTACTAGCATCAGAATCAAACAATACAGAGGCATAAGTTTGGTTTACTAGAAACATACCTGACACAACATCAGGATCAGCTCTGGCTTCCTCCCGGGTCATGGTGTAAGCTCTAGCACCTGCCCTCTGTCCTCCTTCCTCTGGCTTCTTATTCCCTGCTCCTGAGCTCTCCGCCCTCGGCTTCTTACAGTCTCTAGCTATATGGCCAGGCTGACCACACCTGAAGCATACGTTCATCCCCATTCTGCACTCACCAGTATGCTCTCTCCCACATTTGTCTCACCTCCTCAGCCCTGATCCAGAGGTGACCACACGTCAATCACCCACCTTTGCCACCTTCTTGTTTGGAGCAGTTCTACCACGTCCAAACCGTTTCCCATTCCAGTTCCGACTACCACCATCCTTCCCATCCACCTCAGTTACCACCACCTCGCGCTCATCGTATAATCGGCCAGCCAAGTCAACTGCCGACCTGAAAGTGCTCGGCCAGGCGGCAATCATATGTCTACGGATATCTGCCGGTAGCCCTTAGATGTATCTCTTAATCTTTCGTGACAGTGGTGTCACTTGATCGGGCACCAGCCGCGCCATTTCATTGAATTTAGTGGTGTACTGCTGGTGTGTCATTGTTCCCGCCTCCAGCTGCAGAAATTCCCTTTCCACCTTGTCCATCTCTCTGTGAGGACAGATTCCTCAATCACTAACTTCTTCGATTCAGGCCATCTCATTCTTCCAATGGCCCTGCTACTCTCGGCTTGGACAATGTTGTCCCACCAGCACAAGGCCGAGTCCACAAAGGAGTGGGTAGCGAACTTCACCTTTTGATCCTCACGACACTCACTGATATCGAGGACAACCTCCATTTCCCTTACCCACCGGTGAGCAGCTGCAGTAGTGCCGTTCCCATCGAAGGTAGGGGGCTTGAATCTCATAAATGCCCCATATTGCAGCCTAGTGTCGCCTCCGGCGCAGGCTCTTCTTCCTCATCCTCATCATCGGACGGAACCGTCTCAGTCTCGGGCTGTCTTCTTTCGCCCGTAGGTTCGCCCTTTTCTTTTCTCTCTCCCTCTCTAACTGCCTTGATCACTTCGGTCACCACAGATGGTAGAATCATCTGCATGACCTGGTGAACCTTTTCCACCACAACCTCCTTTACTGAGGCTCTCAAATTGGTGCTCTTGCCGCCGCCCTCCGGATGAGGAGTCTCTGGTTCTTCATGAACCGCTTTCTCTACTCGGGGTCTCCCCCTCTTAGGTCGTGGAGCAGCACCGTGACCTCCACCACGAGAGGCTTTTGAAGATCTACCGCCAACCATCCTCTATAAGCACACTATAAGATTCAAACACTAACACGGTCCTTCAAGGAATACTCAGTTTATGTCAAGTATAGTAAGTCCCTAATTACAGTGGCCAATTGTGATTAGTCACTTACTTTATTCTTCATACCTCAAGCATCTCTTATCCTGAGTTAATCAGTATTTAAATCTACTATGAGCACATAATCAAATAGCATGCGCAAGTAATACCGGTTAACTTTAAGAAAAGACATACCTGATGGCACGTAGCTACTCGGGTTGACATCCATCCATTTGTCCCATTTTCAGTTTAGGTTTTAAAAGTTTATTTAACCCAATTCTCTTAAACTTTGGCTCTGATACCAACTTGTAAGGCCCCGATCCGAGAAACCTCACAGTTGGTCATTCATAGCAATTAAAACATTAAACATTTCAATTATACAGATTTATGCAGCGGAAATGATTTATCAAAAACCATTCATATCATTTAAAACACTATTGTTAAGCAATACATCATCATTAATCTGTTTACAAAAGAATCGTTTTACTGCATTACATAACAACATTAACATAGAATACGAACGAATGTCAGTCTTTCCCTGCCGAGTAGCTTCACCCTCGTGCCATCCTCAGCAATAATTACATGCCAACTAAAAATGTATAAAAGTCAGCGTTGCTGAGTGAGCTCTAGTTTTAAAAGTAATAAAATACTTTCTATGTTTGTATAAGAAAATACTCTTTTCTGTAAATACAATTCTGTACTGTATATGCGAGCACACATCAACTATATGAACACATACTGTTCGTTCTCTGTACTGTATGCCTTGTCTGTAAACTTTTAACTTTATGTTTCACTTTCTGTATGGACCAGTGAGCAATACCCCAACTATATGCGCGATGGAAAACGGGTGATGGGCCATCTATATCCCTCGAAAGGGTCAACTGTATCCCTCGAAAGGGTCAACTATATCCCCCGAAAGGGTAACTGTATCCCTCGAAAGGGTCTGTGTACTATGTACAAGGCCACCCAATCACCCAGGACACACTGCAAAGGTCCTACCAATATCAATTGTTTGACCCTGTGTGCATAAAAGGGTAGCTAACCCGCAGCACAGTTGAGCTAACGACAACACGATCGTGTACCTCCTGTAAGCTTGCAAGACTTGTTAATATTTTCATTAATGTTCCTCTTCTTTTCTTCATTGCTCTTTTCACTTTATTATTACGATATACTTTACGTTACGATGATAACATACCACGTAAAGTCACACACTATAAGTAATAATAATAATAGCAATAACAATAATCAGGAACAATCATAATCAATCATATCATGCATGAAACATTATCATTAATAAGCCCTTAGTCAACCTCGGTCAAAACCCTAAGGCACAGACTCCTAGAAAAATTCTGTAAAAATTTCTAAGTCTTAGGCGCATGGAAACTATTTGGGCGCATGGGCCCTACTTGGGCGTTTCATCACTATATAGGCGCATCATCCTCATACTTAAACATTTTTACTTTGGACGCATGAACTGTTCAGGCGCATGGGCACTATGTGTGCGTATGAACACTTAGGCGCATGAGAATTTCAGGTGTATGGACGCTGTATGTGCGTATGAACACTTAGGCGCATGAGAATTTCAGGCACATGGACACTGTATGTGCATATGAACACTTAGGCGCATAGGCCACTTGGGCGCATGGGCACTATTGGGGCGCATGAGCCTTACACTTAGTCGTCCAGCTAACATTTCTAGACGCATGGACCACTGTTCAGGCGCATGGGCACTATGTGTGCGTATGAACACTTAGGCGCATGAGAATTTCAGGCGCATGGACGTTGTACTTAAACATTTCTAAGGTAATATTAGGCGCATGGGTTACTGTTTAGGCGCATGGATCACACTTAGTTCTTACTATGGCATTTTCAGGCGCATGAACCTTATTTAGGCGCATGGACCTTCTGTACTATATGTTTCCAGTATGTTTTCAACCCAAATCATCGAATTTGTCTGTTATAAGCTTAATGTGGCTATTCTAACATGAATAACCTATAAGCATTCAAGAATCACATTCATTCATGCACAATGCACACGGTAAACATACATGAACTTGTAAAAATCATTTTAATACATTTTCAGCCCAAAAGATCATTTAAAACAAATAAAACCAGAGTCTAGAACTCACCTGATGCAACTTGGGTGTTTCTTCCTTTGTAACCCGCTTGCAATGAGTTCAAACACCTAAAAACAACACCACACACGCACACCCGAGCACAAACACAACACATAAGCACATAAGCATGAAACCGGGATAAAACCCGTCATAAACATGTAAAAACCACGAATTCTTACCTTGAATTCGACTTCTCTTCTTCTTCTTATCTTCAACCGAGAGTTTTTCTCTGCTCACTCTCTCTAAAACCGAAGAAGATGGTGATGTGAAAAGAGGTGGGCGGCCATGCCCACCTTTACACTAACTTTACATAATTTTTGTCCTTTTTACACTTTTAGTCCCTCCACTTGGACTTAATTGCCCTTTCTTTCTTTTATTCTTTATTTCTTGTCTTTTAAAATAACCGGGTGTTACACCAGGGGATGAACGGGGAGGAATATGACGAGCCGTTTATGGATTTTGCACATGCAAATCATATAAGTTATCTACCACGCATGTGACACAGAATGTTGATGATACTCAACTTCCTCCTGTCACACAACGTTTACCCAGAAGGGGTAGAGAATGAGGGAGGGTTGGTAGACATGTTGTTGATGATAATGTTGTGCAACAAATATGACAGGACCAATGGATTTCACGGAACAACAGTTTGACTCCCCCTTTCTAGCCAAATGGGCAACGAAGATTTTTTTTATGGTGGTACCTCAAGTACTCAGTTTCCACATTTTAGTCAAATGGGGAACCAGAATTTCGAAGACGGGGGGCCGTCAAATCCTTATCAAATCCCTAATAATAGTTATCAACAATCATTTCACCATTCTTTCCCGTTACCTTATTACCCTCAATTTCAAGATACATCTCAATCAGTTGACCGGTTTTTTAATCCATCTCCTTGCCTGTTCGACTTAAATGATGAAGCCACAAACGATGATGATGACACTCGTTAGATATTATTTTTTTATATTTTTAGTGATGTATTTTACCTTTTTAATTATGTAATTTTTTACACTTTTATATATTAATTATATAATGCAACTTTATCATAGAATACGAACTTAAGCTACAATATTATTAAAACAAGCATCCAAAACCAAACAAGTAGTACAATAATAGTAACAAGTAAAGCGGTAATACAACAAAAAAGGTCACTTGTGGATCTTGCGTTTGACTATCTTTTCTGTGAACCATTCAGGGTGACTATATGTATAACGATACTGATAAAACTTTTTTGCCATATAGCGTCAATATCTTGCACAAGTGTCTTTAAAATCTCCCTCCATAGTTAAAGTTTTTTCTTGAACTAGCTTTTGCATTAACATACAAATAAAAACCCCTGAATCACTACCAAGGTCACCCCCACCCTTAGGCAAGTACTCCTCAGTAGTTATGAATGACATATGATCCCTTTTATCAAGATGAATAAACGGTCCAGTATAATTTTTTTTCCAGTAACCAATCTGTTCCATCAGACAGTAAAAATTACATGGAATAAAATCTAAAATAGGAAGAACTAACTCATGATATAGTTCACGATATAAGTTATTTGACCAATACTGAAGGATCTCCATTGTATGCAAGTTGATTCGGATAAGTAACCAATCTTCTACTGCTTTTATAGAATTGGAATATAAACATATTGCACCTCCCAAATGGAGGGTACAACTCATCAGTTCCGTTGGCATATTTGACAGGCTTGACATCTTCCCACACACATAATTCATCCCGAAACTGAGGTGGTAGAATGTGTCCAATTCACCCTCATGGTCCAAATTTCGCAAGCTTTTCACGTCTCATCCGCATCATCCGTTTTACCCAACCTTCTATATGTTGTGATATAAAATATTATCATCTAATAAATATTATATCAAACTAATTATTTAACTAAAAAATATAATATTTTTACCAATGGAGAAAGACGACCGTCACGTTCGTACCCTAATAAAGCACCCCAAAAATCCTTCCCAAGCCAGTTACCATCAAATAGAACTGAAACAAAATATGACGCATCCCTATTGTTGTAGAAATCAATAGCATCTTTTGACCAGTTTTTAGATTCTTCTTCATCTGCAACTAAAAATGGTATATGCATCGGGTTGTTTTCTGACGAAGACGATTCATGTTGCTTCTTAGGCCGCATCAATCTTTGTAGAATTGAACTCGTCGATCGGAGTTCATGAACTGGTTCTTTACCGGGGTGGTGTGCCATTTTTATGGTTTATGTAGTGATTTTTTGAAAGTGTAGTGGTGTTTGAAATGTGGTGATTTATGATGATAAGGTTGGTGGTATTTATATGAGTTTTTTTAATAAAATTAAATTTATATTTTATAATATAAAACTAATATTAATATAAAATAATAATAACTAGTACACATCAAATAAAATTATGATACAACAATCTCCTCATGAATATGAGTTTGGACAAGTGTTCATGTTAATACCTGTTTGTCTACATATTGAACATCTACGTATGACAGGTGCATTTGGATGATGAACATCCATCTCGTTGTGTATCCTTCTCGTGCGTCTCCTACCTCGTGACGTGGTGATTTTTGAGGGATCACCTCTTATCTTCCAACCCGGGTTCTTTCAATAATCAATGTGACTTAGCGGGTGAAAATGTCCGTTATACTGTTCTTGATAAACAACAGTACTATAGACCTGATGAACAATGTTATGAGGTGATTCACCTCTATGGCGGCAAACTGCAATTGCATGTGAGCATGGAATTCTTTGCATCTGCCATTTACCACACGTGCAAGTTCTGTTTTTTGTATTCCACGGTATAATCATTTCCACCAGCTTCATTTGTTTGTATCTTTGACAAAACTCTATACCTCGCCTCTCTGTAATCAAACTCTGTTATAATATGCTCTTGCGAGTTAATATCACATGTGTTAAATAAACGCCATATGCGAGGGGTTACGTGGTGTTACAGTTGGTTGTGATGTCAGTGTGCTTTCTGAACTGTTCGACTGTTTTCTCGAACGTACAATTAATAATAGCTTTTATTGGCATAAGCCTGACACCTCACAACGTATTGTTGAAGCTTTCTGAAATGTTCGTCGTCAGGTTACCCCACCAACGATGATTTTTATCATGTAGAAGCGTCAATTTACTCTCTTTAATAGTTTTTAAATACCCACGCTTCTAGATTGATGCTTTTCATTTGACTTTCACAGTAGTTATACTTTCTTTGTTGGGTGGTGCTTCCGATAGACCAACATAGCCTTTTTAAGCTAGAAACCTTGAACTTTTGCATGAGGTTACTTTGAACATGTCGGAGACAAAATTGATGCACAACATTATTTTTCCATTCTTCAAGAGTATTCATTGCACGAATAATTCCTTTGTGCCTATCGGAATAACACATAACTTTTTTCCCGAACCAATATAATTATGGTGAACTGCAATGTGTGACCAGAATTGGTGGAAAAACCAACTCCAACTTTCTACCGTCTCTTCGTCTACAATTGCATAAGCTATCGACATTACATAGTTGTTGCATTTTTTGCAACTACAATTAACATTTTATCACGGTAAGAACCTTTCAAGAAAGTACCGTCAACAGATATCACAGGCTGACAATAGCTGAACGCTTTAATTATTGGACCGAATGCCCAAAACACATATTTAAATGTGTAATAAGCAGATGTACCGGTCGAATAATGTAACCATTCCACGATAACATGGTTCTTCTCTTGTAATGCGTTGATGTACGTAGGTAATTCCTCAAAATTACTGTCCCAACTACCATAAATATTCTCAATAGCAGCTTTTCTAGCTCGCCAGGCTTATTATATGAAACATCAACATTCAACGTGTCTTTCAAATGCGCTTGAATTTGCTTGATGAGAAAAGCAATATCTTGACGAATAAAATGGATGATACGGGTAATAATATCTCTGCATTTTGAAACTTCTATTGTTGTTACCAACAACAGTACCAAAGCAGTTGTGGGAATTCACCCATCTTGAAATTCTCCACATGTGATGATCATGGTTCTTGGAAGCATAAACATACCATGAACATTGAGGACCACTATGAAGATTATTATTGTAATTAGGGCTGGTGTTGTAGCACTTTGCTCTCCATCTTGTATGTTTACTTTCAACTACAACAACCTCTCTGTTACGTGCAAGATTCCATAACCACACTGCATGCATCACTTCATCTTTCGATTTAAAATACATTCCAACACGAATTTCTTTTGACTCTTCATTCCATATATCCATATGGTCTTCATCGTCAAAATCAGCAGCTTCATAATCTCTTAACTCCTGAGGATCTTTAGAATAGTTCACCTTCCCGTAAGATCCTGGAGTAACACCAGAATTATAATTGTTTGAAACTTCATAAGTGTTGTTGTCATCATCACTGGATTCTTCTTGTGATGGAATGAGTTCAGTATCTTCACTGCTATCTGAACGACCATCATCCGACTTTTCAAAACTTCATTATCATCGTCGACTTGATGATGAGAATTTGTTGACGGACCGGTTTGATAATCATGCGATCTTACATTGCCTTGATGATAAGAATTGCTTGACGGATCGGGTGCTTGAGATACAGAGAAACCACGTACGAGATCCATATAATTGGATTGTTGTACACACAATTTTGGCTCAATGATAACATAAACATTTGCTCTAAAATTTTCAACATTTTCTCCCAAATAATACAAAACATCTAGACTTGAGTCATTGAAAATTTCATAACTTTGAGAGAAACCAGCATAAGAGTAATATAATTTTAATTTCAAATTATAATACTCTTTTTGAACCTGAAGATGATTATAAATCAAATCTACAAACTCTTCGTATGAAACTCTATTACGAAGAATAATAGTTGAACTTCTAGTAGAAACATCATATATGATATTTCCATTTTCGAATGAAATATCACCACCCCAATATATTTGTAGAAAATAAGGTCGAGACATGATAATGATTAGTTTTTTTAAAGTGTGAATTGAATTTAGTATGTAGATTTGAGTGAATTCGGTTGAGTTATAAATATAGTCCGCGAGTGAGTAGGTTAAATGTGTTGTTAGTGGTAGTTTGAGAACCCGCCCTTGCCAAGGGCGAGTTCTCCGTAAAGTACTCAAACCAGCAGCATCGTCACATCAGCAGGGTCACATCACAACATCAGCAGGGTCACATCACATCAACAAGCCAGCATGCAGCAGAACCCGCCCCTACTAGGGGCGGGATCCCTTTAAGTCACACTCGGTCAAGATTTACCCTCTTGTCAGTACTCTCTCTCTAAAAACCCTATTTTTAAAAAAAATTCAAAATATATGACATAATGAACGTATAAAACAAAATGAGCTGATGTATTTGACAAAATGATGAAAATACCCTCATTTTTAAAACAATGAAAAACACACATGTCAATCCCAAAATTATTCTTAGACTTTTTAAATTAAACATCATTTTTAATATAACCCTATCCGATTGATTATCCTGTGGTTTATCATTTGTCAAAGTTATCACTTGTCTTATCTGTTGCAATGACAAGTGTTGAGAGATGTTTTCCTTTAATAAGGCATATGTAGACGGCTTTGTGCAATCATATGGGTGATGAATATATGAACGACTCATATATTTGTAACATTAAAAATGAGCTTTTTGTAAAGGTGTCGATTGAAAATGTAATAGAACGGTTTTAGAAAATGTAGACGTGTAAAGAACAACTATAAAATATAAGTTTTATTTGATTTCTTTTGATATTATATTTTTGTTAACATTTTCAATGTAATTTAATTACATTCTGACTTGACCAGACGGGACAACCAAAAACACTTTTTATTATTTTATTACAAAACGAATCATTAAAGTGACCCAATTGAAAAAAAAATATGATTTCGTCACTTTACATTGCAAGACCTTTATACTAATGCCATTGGGTTATATACCATCTGAGAAAAACATTATTAATTGCAAGAAAACGGAGACATAAATAAAAGATTAATAGTCAAAGTTAACGTCCATCCAACGTAAGAACCAACCATGTTACGTTCGTATAAAGTATTGGACCAAACTTGTAACTTTTAAGAGTTAGAAACCAAAAATAAAATCAGATTCAACCACAGAGACCACCCACCCGTGTAATTATGTCTTTGAAATATGAGGATGTGGATGCGGAAAGTTGATATTTAAAAGTCATATATATATATATATATAAATATATTGATATTGATTTTTTTTATATTAATAAAGGGTATGGAGACACGTCTTGAACGCGTAGAAGTTTTGGAAAGGAAGAGTCCGTTCCCGGAACAACCACCAACATCACCGAAAGTCTTACAATAAACTAACCACAAAATTAAATACTACTACTTGTTCTTCATCATCATCATCATCATCATCATCATCATCTTCTTCTTCTTCTTCTTCTTCTTCTGCTTCATATAAAAAGAAGGAAGAGATCAGAAGAGATCAGATCAGATCGTGATGAGTTATTACAACCAAGGACAGCCTCCTGTGGGTGTTCCCCCGCCTCAAGGTTTGTTTGTTGATTTCAGATTTGAATACACTTTGGATTGAGAATTTATCAATTTAGGGATGATTTTGATGGTTGCTGTAGGCTATCCACAAGCACAAGAAGGATACGCCAAAGACGCCTACCCTCCACCAGGGTATCCGGGTTATCCACCTCAGCAACAGTACGCGCCGCAGTACGCGCCGCAGTACGCCCAACCTCCGCCGCAGCAGCAGAAACAAAGCAGCGGTTGTCTAGAAGGCTGGTAAGAACGACTATTCAATTCCTTCCATTGGATCGTATATCGGATACTGTATTTGATGAAGTGACTGATGGCTTTCTATTGATCTTTTCTATTGTATGATTGTTTTCCAGCTTGGCTGCTCTGTGCTGCTGCTTTCTACTGGAAGCATGCTTCTAAAAAGTCATCCGCCGCTTCAATCACACTTCACTTTCATATAAGCATTTTGTACTACCAAGCTTCTCCATCTCCATCTCCATCTCCATCTCCATCTCCATCTCCATCTCCATCTCTTCTTTTTTGCATCCTCCTTTTTGTATTCACATAATATTCTCCTTTGTAATTGTTTACCAAAACCTACATTCTTATTACTATGTTACCTTGAAATTGAATAGTCTCGTATCGTCTCTTCTCTTTTCTTCTCTGAGTGAGGGTATTTCCGACATGATTACTTATTAGTTTATTATTCATAAAATACAAAAGACTAAGCATGCAGTATGAAAATTCAAAAGTCAATGTATAAGTTGGTTTTGGATTCCAGAGTTGGAATTGGTCAGGTCAACTGTGGTGTGGTGGTTCAAGAATTAGGTGTGTTGTCCTGTCATGCCATTGTTCAAAGCAACCCAACTCTGACCTGTTATACATACCTTCTTTCAATATTTTAAAATAGTTTAACCTTTCAAGCCATTGATATAACATCTTCATTTTTGTACGCTTTCATAAACCACTAAGACATGCAACTTTATTTTTATTTTCCCCTCCACATATTTTGCTTCTTCCGTGTCAGACCACTATCTTCTCTTATAAACATGATATTTATGTCATGCAATTTTTTTATTTAACATTTCTGCATTTATGCCCTTATTTTTTTTTAACTTCTTTTATAGGAAAATGATTAAAATAAAAGCCCCTTTAAATCAAGTTTTAACCGAGACCTTAAAAATCACAAGCTCAAATTATCACTTCATGCTATTGGACAAGAAGACCAACTGCAACAAAGTTGATTATCGTTGCTATCTCTAAATCGGCATAAACCAACTAATTCGTTAATGTATGTCATCTAACGTATATAAAAGTCCTAAAAAAATGAGAAACACTTGATAACGAATATATTATATACACATATATATCTTTAGCAACTAAAAAAGGGTGCATGGTAGTGTGACAATTAACAAATCAACCAACAGGATAAATCATAAGTTTATAATCCGCAATAACCAAGTGTGGGCATTTGGTCTAGTGGTATGATTCTCGCTTCGGGTGCGAGAGGTCCCGAGTTCGATTCTCGGAATGCCCCTTTCATTTAACATTTTATAGCCAATTGTTATTGTTATGTTTTTATGTAATCAATAAACTCCCCTCTAGGTGTTTTCACACTTGGATCAGACCGGGATTCGGTGGGGGTGACGTTCCGATCTACACTAGTTCGTTTTGTTGTTCAGAAACCTGCCGCTTGGTTCTAATTAGGCCATTCAACCAGGAATCATTGATTTGCTAGTTTGATCGGGGTGGCATTTTTGCTATTTTTTGCTTCTTGACCTCCATGATTTCTATTCTTCAACTTGTGTTTGAGCGTAGATGACAATATGTGACGGTTAGAGTGCTAGCTTCGATGGTCTGTGGTCTTAAATATCTGTGTAAGACATGAGATATGTGCATATAGAACCAAGATATAAAGCCTCAACTTTTTTATGAATGTTGTCTTTAGATTTGACCTGAATGTCTTTGGTGAATACTCAAAAAGTGGGGAAAAGGTGAAAAGAGAAGATAAAGAGAAAGATGAAAAAAATAACGATGAAGTAGATAATAAACTCAATTAAAAATAACTAAGGTTACGTTTTTAAATAATTATACCAATTCACTTTCCAATGTTTTCTCCCTTTATCTTTTACCTTAATTTATTTATTTTTATTTTTTTCTAAAAAACCATCTTTTATATATATAAAAAGTCCGAATGATCCGACCGATCCAACCGGTGAACCAGTGAAATATCGATTCAATGACTGCTTTGGTTTTCAAAATATTAATGTGAGATGGAACATGATAAAACTCATAAAAAATCTAGTTTTTGTTCATAGTTTACATGATGTGTTTGATGTTAATTAATGAATCAAGGTCATACCGTTCTAATCTTCATTGATATTATTTTCAGGTTTACATAATCATTAATATTGACTATCGGCTATTGAACTCCAATATTTAGGTTTTTAACTGTAGTGGTGCAAAGGAGTCGAGTTAAGCTTAAGCTAATTTAGGCTCGAGCTCAGCTCGTTTTTTACTTAAGAGAGCTCAAGGCGTAAGCTTGTTTGGGCTCGAGACTTGCTCGTTTCAAGTTTTAATTATAAAACTTGAGTATTATTTTAAAATATCGTTAGGTCACAAGGAAGTATGAGTTCATATAAGATTAATACGGGATGTTTTTGAATACATATTTTTATTATCATCAATTACATCTACGATATAACATGATTACAACGATAATCACAGGCCAAGCCTTATGGTGAAGTTGAACCATATGCGTGTAATGTGTTAATAGATTAGAGTTTTAATACATAGCGTAGAGTGAGAAAACATTAAAAATAATACCAGGAGAGGCCCTCTGATCATATTAGTTTTAACATGTTGACCTTTTCTAGTCCCGTCGTTAGCCATTAAACCCAATTTCAAGGGTTATGTCATTATGTTCCCAGTCTAGTTTGATGCACATCTTACTAGACTCCTTATATATTGATAGATTTTGAAGAGGGTTAACTTATAAGCCAAAGGAAGAGCCCAAAAAAAGAGCCCAAAGGAGGAGCCCATTTGGCGGGGTCGGGGCCGAGGGGAAGTAGATGGAGAGCCCAATTCGTCCTGAACAGAACAGAACAAGTTTGGCGGATGATTTTGCAAAATTCAATCGGAAGAAAGTCAAGGACTCAAGGACGCAAGGGCTATGGCCAACAGCGAACAAGCATCAGCATCATCAGCATCAGCATCATCAGCATCAGCATCAGCCTCAGCATCAGCATCAGCCTCAGCATCAGCGTCAGCATCAGCCTCAGCATCAGCATCAGCATCAGCATCAACATCATCATCATCATCATCAGCTCCTCGGCCATGGGAGTCGTACCACACTGTTTATACCAACGCCAAAGCAGGTGGCTATTTACCATTTACTTCTTCTCTCGCCTTTCAATTTCCCTCTTCATCACCTTTCTCAAGCCCGTCTAATTCTATTTCATTCCTTGCATTCTGCTGCTTATTTCTATGAATTACGCTCTACAACCTTAGATTATTGCTAAACCAACCTTACCTTTTCCATCTATGCAAACACACTTAGGTTAGGTTTTTCATTAAATTGTTTTGGCACTTAAAAAATGCAAATCGCTTAGGTTTTTCATGTCCGCAGGTATGGACGGGGTTGACAAGGAAAAAGTGCAAAGACTAGTGTATGAAATGAGCAAAGGATCAAAGTATTTCCAAAACGAACAACGAAAGGACGCATATATCAAACACAAGATTGCAAATATGCGTGCCCAACTTGCAAACCTAACGGCTACTGATTTATCTCATTATCAGAGGGTAATTGTAATTCACACAACATTTATTTTAACCCCTTTTGCATATTATAATTCTATACAACCCCTTGTGCATCCCATTTTGCTTCAACACCTTAACCTTTCCCATGATTCTCACACATTTATGCTTTTATGATCCATTTACCTGTTTAATTCTTGTGTGAATATAGGTTGCTGATAAAATAATTGCACAACTAGAAGCTACACGTGATTTATCAAGGATGTGGTTGCATGTTGACATGGATGCTTTCTATGCAGCTGTTGAAACCTTGAGCAATCCCTCATTAAAAGACAGGCCAATGGCTGTTGGCAGCATGTCCATGATCTCTACTGCTAATTATGAGGTTTGGATGTACAATTTCCTTTTTTTTATTGCTTCATACAGGATGCAAACGTTTCTTCTTCTGTCACATCTGTTAAACGGCACAGTTTTCACTTTGTAGGCTCGGAAATTTGGGGTTCGTGCTGCAATGCCTGGTTTCATTGCATGTAAATTATGTCCAGAGTTGATATTTGTGCCCACAGATTTCAAGAAATATACATATTATAGTGACTTAACTAGAAAGGGTCAGATGCTTTACTATTTTGAAATTCGATGTAAACACCTTTTCTTCTGTTAACTATGTTATAACGAGTCATTATGAATCAGTCTTCCAAGGATATGATCCCAATTTCATGGCTGCTAGTCTTGATGAGGCCTACCTGGATATTACTAATGTCTGCAAGGAAAGGGTTATTACTGCTGCAGAAGTAAGTTAAAACACACACATACTTATATGTTGAAAATGTAAATGCTAAGTCACCTTTGATTGTTATTTGTAATTTTGAAGGCCACTGAAGAGCTTAGACAAAATGTGTACAAAGCTACTGGATTGACATGTAGTGCTGGAGTTGCTCCGAATCGTTTACTTGCAAAGGTATTGCAAGTTGTGAAATAATGGAATTATGTTTATTCATACCTAATTATATGCTTTTTGGTGGTATTTTAAAGACGTTATTTTCAATTCAAATTGAATTAAGTTTTATGCAGGTGGTAAGTCGGTGGATTTGTATAATAATTTTTTTATTTGCTTTTCAAATTTAATCAGGTGTGCTCAGATATAAATAAGCCAAATGGTCAGTTCCTTTTACCTAACGACCGGGCTGCTATTATGACATTTATATCATCACTTCCTATAAGGAAGGTACTACATTATATCCAATGGCTTATTCTTAATAGAATAGCTTTTCTAGACATTTAGTTGAAATATATTAGCAATCTTTACTCGGAAACAAATTTATTTGTTTCTTTCACAGATTGGGGGAATTGGTAAAGTCACAGAACATATCTTAAAAGACGTGTTCGAGATTAAAACATGTGAAGATTTGCTACAAAAAAGCTCTTTCCTTTGTGCACTTTTCTCTCCTTCATCAGCAGGTGTGTGGTTGACACCTCTCCCTTTTTTTGTTAAACATGATACTAACCCTAATTTCTGCATGATGTAGACTTTTTTATATCAGTGGGACTTGGACTTGGAGGAACAAATGCACCTCAAGTTAGATCAAGAAAAAGTATGAGCAATGAGAGAACATTTTCAGCAACAAATGATGAAACATTTTTCCATCAGAAATTAGGTTGGAGAAATTATGTCTTTAATATAATCTTTAGTAGCAAAAATAAGATTGAAGAATTTGGGTTCTTCATTCATGTTCTTTATGCAAGGTCTAAACTTGAAAGATCTGATCATGATAAACCCTTTGATCGGACGTGCTGTCTTGTTGCAACAAATTACAACATAAATATAATGGAACTCTTGTTACATATATTTTGCAGTCGAACTTGCAGAGATGCTTTCTGCTGACATGGAGAAAGAAGGTCTACATGGACGGACACTAACACTAAAACTAAAGACTGCATCGTTTGAGGTACATTTTTTTTTGGTTAGAGGGAAACTGCTTGATCCAAAATTTTTAAGTTTAGCCATGTTCAGGTCAAAACTCGAGCTTTGACTCTACAAAGTTATATACGGTCAAGTAAAGATATCTTGAAACATGCTTCCAAACTTCTCAAGGCTGAACTTCCTGTATCACTTAGACTTATTGGTAAGGAGACTAGTTATGCTTATATATTTATTGGATAAAGACGTAAAGTTCAAATCCTAGTCACCAGAATGTAATGTTTAATCATAGTAGCAGTCTTCAATAATTTCTTAGGGTACTAAACACGCATTTGATATGTTAAAAATAATAGCTGGCTAAGGGGATAAAGGTCATATCCTATTTGCCAGATATAATTGTTTGTTCAAAATTGAACACCCTCTTCCAAGTTAATTTATCAAGTTCTCCACTCCACCCTTAAGTACATCTCTAAACTGTGGCATTATAAAAGGGTAAAACTTAAAAGTGACATTTAGCTATTATATAATGCATCATTTCTACATACCTAAAACTATGTTTTTATTTCTTTGTGGAAACTTATTTTGGGATGAACTTGTATCTACCTATTTATGGGGACTAAGTTCACATCATATTTACGAGAATATTAGGCAAACACTATTCTAAGTAGATTTTGGGGTTATGAGCTTACATAGAACATATCAAAATTTGTTATACTTGTATATTATTTTTTGATACTATCTTGTTGATAATGTCTTAAGGGTTGTAAACTGAGTAACATTTTCTGCTCTTGTTCTGTGGTAGTAAATACAAGTTCCCAATCTGTTTGCTGTTAACAAAATTTGGGGCTGCTGTTTTACTTGTTTGGGGTTTTGTTTTTTTAGAAAAGTTAACAATACTTTGAAGGTTCTTTGTTGCATAAAATTCCATTGTATTTTCATCTTTTTCCCCTTTTAGTCATACTACTTTTTTTGTACACTTACATTTAGGGTATTGTAATGATGACCAACAAGACAAAACTTTTACAACAAGCCCACATAAGTATTCAACAGTACAAGAAGTCCTCATAATAACCCAAAAGGGACAAAAAAGCCTTAGATGTACCAAACAAAGCACATTGACTAGAACAAGAGGAAAGAAAATAACATTGTTATTTGATTAAGAAGCTACTGTAACATAAGAATAAGATCCTGTCTTCCTGCAGGACTACGCATGTCTCATTTTAATGAAGATAAAGATGGTACTCGATCTGATCCTACACAAAGAACACTTCTTAATTATATCAAACCCGAGGACAGTAACATGAAACTTGTGGATGAAGAGCATTCAGATGTTAAAGATGACTCCGAATCACATTATAGTTTACATGCAGATCCATCTCGTGACCATTTACCAGAGCTAAGCGATAATAATGAACACATAATGGAGCATAGTGGCCTTGAAGACTATGAATACAAATACCAGGTAAAATGACTATTTGGTACCAAAGTCTTGCTACTGAGAGAATAACATGCAAACTCAGAATAAAGACCATTTAACACTATGTACTATTACATGGGGAATATAGGTGGCAATTTTGATCCATTTAAATACAAATGTGTTGATTTTGGTTATCTTTTTATCTCTTACGGGTTGGCTGGGTTAAGCTAAAAGATATATAGGAAAACAGAGATGGGTCAAACGGGTTGAAATGATGCATCACCAAACCTGTTTCAAACCTTCCCAGAAAAGGGCATCGTGACTGTTCACCCTGGCTGCCGACTTGCCCATTTTGCCCCCTTTGCAATTGATAATCTATCTATACTAATAAGAGAAGGTTTTTTGGTGACACATGGCGCAGTTATAGAGCTTCTAAATCTTATTTTCCTACCTCTCGCTCCAAATAAATAATTGCATTAACTACTAATAATTTCATTAAATTCATTCTAAATAGAAAAATACTTTTTATAAATTAAGAAAAGAGATCTTTTTATAAATGCAATTTCTAAATAAACAATTTCTTTATAAAATAAGAAATTTTTCTAAAATATCAAACTTTTTTAAAAACAAGAAATATTTTATAACTTTTGTATTAAAAATAAATTTTTTTATCAAACAAAAATGATTAAAATCCAAACTTTTCATAAGAAAAAGTTTAAGAATAGCATTATAGAAATGTTTTGTTTTGAAACAAAATGTATAAAAAAGATAATTTTAAAAAATTTAAAAAACTATAAAATATAGAAGTTTAAAAAATGATATTGGTGTTTTATTATTTATAGCCCCTTACTCGTACGTAATTTTAATAATATCATATCTCAATATATTGTTTTATAATTATAATTTTTTGTTACTAGTTTAATATTTATTTATGCAACCCGTGTAATACACGAGATTTTAACCTAGTTTTAAATAAAAAAACATGATAGGAAGTAACTCTCAAAGTTCAATAATTCTTTTTATATTCATATCTTGGTGCTTGTCAAAAAATAGTGTATTTATAGCGACTTGCTCACTAAATAAACAAAATAGGAAAACATTGTTATCACTGTGAATCATCTCACAAATATGTTCTATTCGTTTATTCAATGAAACATGTTACAAGTAACTACTTTATTTTATTTACTATGAAATATGTAAATATGGACTATGGTATTCACCCTTCTCCAAATTAGCCTCAGAAATCTATTTTCTGTGACAGATTAATGAGAACACTCAGGTTGAGAAATCGGTAATGTCGTTTGAGTTTGATGCACACGAATCAGAGACACATTCATTCAAGGGACAAAACCTGGATCAGTTGACCATGATTGACTTTTCTGATAATGAAACTGGATCTTCATCATCATCTCTCAAAAAGCCATTGATATGGTTGGAAGATTACAAGTGTTCACTGTGTGGTGTAGAACTGCCTCCCAGTTTTTCTGAGGAAAGGCAAGAACATTCTGATTTTCATCTTGCTGAAAAGCTGCAAGTGGAAGAAGATTCAGGCCATAGTTACAAAAATCTTTCACTGAAGAACAGGTATGTATAATTCAGAGTATTGAGTTGTTTTGTAGACTACAATCCATCCATTCAAAAGGGTGACGAGTTCTGAATTTGCCACACATTTATCATCAAAATCTTGCCATTTATGCCAGACTTAAAGAATTGATAAAAATCTGTTGTTGTTACTTGTTAGTAATGGGGTTATAAACTTTGCATCAGGATGAGGCAGAAAGAGGGTGCTGTTAGCCAAAGCAAAGGTAAGAAGAAGCCGAAACAGTCTCCCTCAAATGGAAAGCATATTCCAATTGATGCTTTCTTTACAAAGACAAGTCACAATTTGTGACACTATTGTTATTGTATATAAAATCAATAATCGTAAGTAATTCTTGATTTGTTTATTTAGTTAGTATTTTAATAGTTGCTATTGTTGTTCCACATTACATGTCTCCAAATGTGTTGAAGCTATGACACTCACCCTTACTCCAATTGTAAAACTTCTAATGCAGCCTGTGATTATGGAATAAACTACTAGACCTCTTTTGAGTACTAGCAACTAAACCATGTGTTCTATCTGAAACGAAGGTTAGATTCCTGTTTTATCTGTTCTTGATACAACTATCATCAAACGTAATCATGAAAGAATCAACGTGCTAAACTTTCGATGTAAATAGCAGTTGATGGTGCTAAACTTTACATAAAGCCGCTAAAACAGATTTCCACCGGTGTTTTGTTATGACCCACAGAATCCTCATAATCTTGCTTACAACAAATGGTTTGCATCAATATTCACTGCACCTGATTTCTGTAGTGAGCTGAAATGGTAGTACACTGAACCAAAACCAGCTCAAGAAAATTTCACCACCCTAATGCCATGTTTGCTGATGAAATGGGATAATTGTTAAGGCTACAAGGTTTTATGAGACATGTATACCTACAAAAATGGGTCGAAAAGCTTTCACCTGACAAATTATTAGAAGCAGCAAACAAACGAGTGGTCTTGCTAGTTAAAACATACAGATGAAAGCATTTTTAACACTTTTTGTTTGAAAGAGACTCGGGGGAAATGCATTGGCTTTTTCTTATATCTGAGTTTAGTAAATTATACATGATGAGTTTAATACCACTGAATATGTGACCGCCAGAATATGTGGTCCCAAATAAACATCAGACCAAACTTCATTAGTTGTTTAATTCAATAACCCTGTAAGGGAAAACGCTAGTAACTACTATGCTTAGCGTTCAAGAATTCAAGTTTCATAAAATTGTCATAAACATGTATAACAAAAAGGAGATGATTATGTTTAAAGATACTGGTTAAAACCAAAAATCGATAACGACAACCAGGTATTACAGATAATACACAGTTACACAAGAACCATAAACCTAATTAGAGATGAAGATCTTCAATGTCTGTTAACGAAGACACCCCTGCCAATTTCTTGTTTGGTAAGTTAATCACAAGTTGTCCACACGCACCACTTATATCTTGGCCCATCTGCTTTCTAATAGTAGTTCGTATATTATATGTACTTCTAAGAATGGTTTGAAATTTTGTAACTCGTTGATCTCTGCTTGTTCCAAATTGACTTAGTGTGCCAATAGGATTAAAAGGTATCAGATTTATAACCTGCAAACAATAAATAATAAGCTGGGGTTTTCACATCACAACTAAAAGATATATTAAGTTAAGAGCTCACCACTTCAAAAGTCTCAAGTAATTTACCAAGTTGGTGTGCATGTTGTTCCTCATCATTCACACCATCAAGCATTATGTACTCTATAAAAATCTTTTGCTGACTGAAAAAAAAAGTGTAAGTTCTAGTAATTATCTAATAAAAATACAAAAAGGACCTACCTTTTCTTTTGATATTCTGCAAGAGCATCCATAAGTTTTGCTAGAGGAAAAGCCCGTGCTGCAGGCATTATTCGACAACGGATATCTTGAACGGGGGCATGAAGAGACACTGCTAGGTTTAAATTTGGTAAATCATCATGGAATTTGTTTATTGCATGAATTATGCCAACCTATAAAAATCATACAAGTTTTAATATTTATACCAAGAATTGTCATTAAAAAGACTGGATAGATGATAGAGCATACCGTTGAGACGGTTATTTTTCTGGGAGAAATTTGAAATGGATATGATGTCATTACTCTAATAGCTTCTACTAATGCAGTATAGTTGTTTAATGGCTCTCCCATTCCCTGCGCACAAGACGATAATATCAAGATTCCCCAAAATATTTTATAGGTTGTAGCAAATGAAAGTTACAGGCTACCATGAAAACAATATTGCGTATGGGTGATATGCGGGAAGCATGCACCAACTGTTCTACAATCTCTCCAGTTGAGAGGTTAGTTTTGAATCCCATGGTCCCAGTTGCACAGAATTTGCAGCCCATTTTACAACCAACCTGTAGGTATGCATTAGTAGTATAAGCATAGTGTTGAAGAAATAAAAAACTTACAAGTGATGAAGGTGTAGATACCTGTGAAGATATGCATAAGGTTGATCTGAGGCCACCAGAACGAGGCTTGCCTCCATATTTCCCTAAACTGGAATCATATCTCATAATGACAGTTTCTACAGATGCTCCATTCTGGCATGAAGTGCAATTGCAAATGAGTTTTGTTTTAATTAGAAGAGGAATAGTAATAATAATAATAATAATAATACTAATAATATAAGAGAAAGTGATGGGGTGTTTGCAGAGACGGAATGACCTGCAACTTAATGAGGAGTTTGGTGGTCACTTGATCAGCGGAGTCAGCAACGGAATGAAGGACAGAAGTGCAGGGTTTGAACTTGGAGGAAAGCAACGAGTAAGCTGCTGAGGGTAATGAAGGAATCTCTCGCCATTCGCAATTAGGGTTCTGAATAACATATCTACACAAGTGATGATTAATTAACATAATAAAAATGAATGAATGAACAATCCAAATCCATATCCAAATCCATATAATTAATAGAAGAGAAACGTAATCCAGGTAATTTACTTCCAAATAGAAGGAATGAATTGAGTGTTGATTCCAGATTCATCAAATTGGGTTCTGATGTATGCTGCATCGAACACAGATCGAAACGGAAACGCCATACCAATCCAGGTAAACGTACGTAAAACCCCTTTCTGATTGATTATAAATCGAATCGAATCAACTCAAAGCGTTTTATTTTAGGGTTTATGAACTTCCTCAGCGACAGCCCCCTCCCTCCCTCGCAACGCAAACATTGGGAATTTAGCAAGTTTTGACACTCAAGCTTTTTATTGTTTGCATATTCGCCACAGCTTTCTTTTCGGTTTACATCACTTATAACATTCATATTTCGTTCTGTGTCTATATTTATATAATTTAACTACAATTTTTATTTATTCTTCACATTTGTTCTATCTTATTAAAATCACACACATTTTCTATTCAATTAAATAATAATTTGGTATTTCCTGAGTTCCTATATATATCAAATGAGAAGTCAGTCTCAAAGCTTGATCCATGATTTAAGGAATCGGATGGAGTGACAATTTGAGTGATTTTTGTACATTTTTACTTCAAACTATAAAGATAAGGAGTGAATTAAACAAATAAAAAAATATAACTTGTTGCCACAATTGATATGGGCCGTGCTTTTATTTAAAAGCTCCATCCAAACATATTTTCATCTCCTTTCAACTTATATTCTTCTCAAAAATTAAAATGAGTTTTCAATAAGCAATCCCAAAATCCACATAGATAAAATCATATACGTATGTATTTGATGGAGAGAAGGTATTCTGATTATTTAATAAAGTACTAAAAGAAAGGTAATGAATTTTAATCTGTGATGATTTTATTATTATATTTTAGTAATAAAACAGAAAAAAGTAATTATTTAGTAATTATTACCGGTATTGAAAGTGATACTATAATCTTTTCAATATACTGTTTCTTAATTTATCATCAATTAATGAATGGATCGTTGGTTTCAATGCATTTTGTTTTTCATGACGTCCTTGTGTTTATATATTTAATTAATTAATAATTAATTTGTATTGAAAGCGAGAAACAAATCATGTGATGATTGCATCGGATGGATCGGAATTGAAAACCAAATTAAAGAGCTTGTTCAAATCAAATAAAATGAAATGAAATGAAATGAAATCAAAGATGAGGAGGGAAGAAGATAAGAAGGTGCATGATGAATATTTGTTCAAGATCATTCTCATGGGTGACTCCGGCGTCGGGAAATCCAACTTACTCTCGAGATTCTGCAACAACAAGTTCAGCCTGCAGTTCAACTCCACCATTGGAGTGGAGTTCACCACCAAGACTGTCAGCATCGATGGCAACCCCGTCATGGCCCAGATTTGGGACGCTTCGGGTCACACCAAGGCACGGGCCATCGCCGACGCCTACTACCGTGGTGCCAACGGCGCACTCCTCGTCTACGATGTCACCAGACATATCACCTTCCTAAACGCCCAAAAGTGGCTAGCCGATTTGAGATCAAACCATGCTGACCCTAACATGCTGCTCATGCTCGTCGGCAACAAGTCAGATGTCGGACCCTCCTCCTCCTCCTCCTCCTCCTCCTCCGTTATGGTTTCAACGGAGGCCGGGAAATCCTTTGCAGAGAAAGAATCTTTGTACTTCGTGGAGACGTCTGCATTGAGAGCTACAAATGTTGAAAAAGCGTTTATGCATCTCCTTCAAAATTTATACCACAATCAAATTAATAGGACCAACATATTCAAGCTCATGAAACAATACTGGCGCTTTCAAAAAGTAAGTACTAACCACTACTACCAGATTTTCCTAATCATACATATATGTATACATATATGTATACATATATATATATGCGCATATGCATGTGAGATCGAGTACGTCTTCGTTTATAGATTTAAAACCAAACGTACTTACGTACGTAGGTGTATCCATATCTAGTGGAAATAACGAACCAGCACACTACAAACTGAAGATCGAATCATTCTCCCTTCTGTCTGAAGCTGGGATTCAAAATTACGAATCTCATATGTTTGAAGCCGGCGGACACAAATGGTCAGTCATTCTCTTAATTTAAACATAACATACACACAAACACACACACACACACACACATATATATATATATATATATATATATATTATATATATATATATATAATATATATATATATATATATATTTATTTATTTATTTATTTATTTATTGATGTTTTCGATCTAATTCTATGTAACAACCACTTGATCAATTTTGAACTTTAAGGAAACTACAAGTGTATCCAAATGGAAACGAGGAAGAATTCGTGACCGATCACGTCTCTCTTTATCTACTCATTTGTGACACCAAGAACTTTGAAAAAGATTGGGAGGTTCATGTCTACTTCAAGATCTTCATTTACGATCATATACGTCATAACTATCTAACCATCCAAGGTACAACAACACTAGTGATATATTTACTACAAACATTAAAGGCTGTTTAATTAATTTCATGTGTCCTGATTTTTGCATGTAGGTGGTGATGGTAAACGTACGAGGTTTTGCGAGAAGAAAACGAGATGGGGCTTTCGCAAACTCATATCATTGGATTCGTTTAAAGAAGCTGAAAATGGTTACCTGTTTGGGGACTCATGTGAGTTTGGAGCTGAGGTTTTCGTTGTCCCAAAATATACACAGAAAGACCAATGTCTGTCAATGATCAAGCCTCCGGTAACCATGAATTCACACGTCTGGACGGTTTCCAAGTTCTCATTCTTGAAAGAAGAAGTTTTGTATTCTGAAGATTTCAAAGTTGGAAAAGTGAAATGGTATGTTTGGTTCAATATATTCACAGCTGTTTCAACACAACATACGTTTTCGTACACCTAATACAAAAAAAGACGTGTATTTAAACAAACAGGAGGTTATCCTTGTATCCTAAAGGATCCAAAACAGGGAAAAACACAAATCTTTCAATCTTTCTAAGAGCGCATGATGTCGGTTCTGGTTCTGATGAGACGTGGAAAGTTTATGCAAAGTTCAAGATTGGGGTCAAAACCCACAATGCCGATGGTGCCCACAAAACTGAAGGTGTGGGCGGGTTTGTACTTAATTTGTATACATAAACGCTCTTTTTATCGGCCATTTGATATTTCTCTTAAACTATGCATGATCTTACAGAAGCTGACCACTGGTTCTGCAACACGGCTGATGGGTGGGGATTTCCATGCTTTATGCTGTTAAGCGACCTTCATGACCACAAAAAGGGCTTCTTGTCCAACGACACACTAATCGTTGAAGCAAATATCTTGATTGTTGGGATCTTAAAAGGAGCTAGTCTAAACTATATTTAATTAATAATCTTAAAGGCTATGTGTTCAGATTTGTTCATTTGACCTGAAGTGGTTCACAGATAATAAGTATTTCATATGTAGCATCTTTCAGGTGTAAATGTAATTCCTATCCACATGTGTCTATTACAAGCATAAACGCTAGTTTTTTCCTTATAATTCTTTAAACGCAAAAATAAGATGCCTATGAGCATCACATGCAACATCAAACAAGTACAAAACCCATCCATCCAGTAGTGTCTTGGAGAAACTTGGGTAGGTGTAATAATAATATACTAACAAAAAAACAATAATCAATATAAACAAAAAGATGGTAATATTGAAAAATGTCCAAAAGCAAACAGATTCCATCCCCATCCATGAGATCACTACTACTGTCTGCTCCTCTTCTTCCCCGAAACCACCTTGTGCAATTCTGTAATACAGAATGCCCATTGTTGCTAAACACGCCCTGAATCCACCCAAAACAACATAATATAACGGCATTAAATGTATAATGCTCATCACTCACACCAATGCTCCACCTTAGCTCACAAATTTTCCGGCTTCACATTTGCTGATGCCGCGTTCCAACAAAGCTGGTGTGGAACATGTAATTTTTTTAATCATCTTTTTAATACTTATCATTTGTTGGTTCAAGCCACCAAACACAAAGTTTACTACTTTCAATCTCACTCTTAATTCATTCAACAAACTGGCTCTTTAAGTAGCCAAATACTCAACTTGAACACAACAAAATAAGTAAACAACTGCCCCTAAAAACATGCCACTACTAACTACGTACTAAGACTTGGACTCGACAAACTTAAAAAGAAACACATGTCTATCTGACTTAATCTAATGACCCAATGCATATTCGACTTGACCCATTTAACTTGAATACAAAGCTCCAACTTCATGAACCGAGACCCATCAAGATTAACCCAATATCATGTACTATATTATTTGATACGTATTATTCTCATGCCTTCTTCATGACCCGAGACCCATTTAACTTGAATACAATACTTAAAGGCCAAAAATCACATATTACTTTTCAGGCCATTTCACCCACAAGGCATCAGGTTTCACCTCAATCCAAAAGGAGCTGCATGTGTACCACCCCCAGCACCCGCTGCTCTCCTAGCCGCTTTTGATTGTGCAAGAATCTCATCATAATTCTGAGAAAAGAAAAAAGCATAAAAACGGATCGCCAAAAGACACGTTAAATCAAATCAAATGGAGTAAAAACTATACCCGTTTCTCCAAAGCATATCTCTTGAGCTAATAATCTTGTCAGCAATGCCATAATCAATAGCTTATTGTGCTTGAAAGTATTTTGGTCGCATGATATCTTTATTAATTTTATCTTTTGGTTTTTCAATTCCTTTCTCTAGAAGCTCTAAGAAATAATCAGTGCTCGTGTCGAGCTCCTTGGCCTTAATCCACAAGTTTATAGCAGCCCCGCTTGATCAATTCACTTAGGTAGAGTAGATACAACTTTGCCGTAATACAAAACAAACAGAACAAAACAAAACAAAACAAAACAAACAGAACAAAACAAAACAAAACAAACAGAACAAAACAAAACAAAACAAAACAAAACAAAAGAAATCACACATGACACACGTGGATTATCAAAACATGGATGATAAAATTGTATTGTATATGGGTGAATGATCAAAAAGAGTTTAAAAGAATAAGAACATACCTGACGAATTTGGCTATAAGGCACTTGGTTCAAGGGATAATAACATTGCTGCTTGACCAAATGCCATTCCACAGTTGGTTGTATACACCTCTGACTTGCAGTACTTGAGGTGGAATACAACATAGACACTTACACGTTTTACTTAACAAGCAATAACTTTGAATTATTCTTTAAAACAATAATGTGCTAGTAATGCTTAAGGTCATGATAATTGCATATGCTTCTGTTTCAGATCTGACTGTCTACATTTTATCATTTTAAGCAATACATTTAACATGAAGACAACTTTTAATATCTCAAAGCAAAAATAGAGGGACAAAATAAATAAACAATAAAAAAAGATCAGCTGTGTTCCTGATGAATTAATGTATAGATATATAGGTTTAGAGGAAATGTCATAATCCAACCACATAAATTGAGCAACAAGAAGCTCAGTCACAACCGGAACAATCTTGAACAACAAATTTGAAAGGATGATGATAATTATACTTAATGAGGTCATAAAAAGTAACGAACCAAATCAAACAAAATGAAAATAGTATCACTGGCAAATCAGGTGAACCGCTTCTAGGTCTTCTACCACCACGGTACATGCTGATTGCTGACACTCATACTGTGAGATCGTTTCGTGTTAAAAAGGGTGAATTTACACAAGGTAGAATAACCATTAACCAACTAAAGTAAACTCTGGGATTCAAGTAGCCTGTATAATTAGAGAAAAGAAACTGCAAACTAAAGGGACCTCTGTGACACTTTCTGTTTGCCGCCTCACAGGATTATCTTCTGTCATGAACATTTCCATTTGTGAAGGACTATGACCGTACAAATATTGAGGTACATTCTTGAAATTGTTCATCACTGAAAATTGGGGTTGGTTAGTTGTTAAACTCTGGAATCTGGAATCTGGAATCTGGAATCTGGAATCTGGAATCTGGAATCTGGAATCTGGAATCTGGAATCTGGATTCTGGAATCTGGAATCTGGATTGGGCTTAGCCCCCGTAGGATTTATTGTTGTTGATTGCTTCACAAATAATTGGACCTGCTTTCTTTTAAAAAGTAGGTGAATATATAAAAACTCATAAAGTCTAGCTAGGTTCTAAACCTACTTTCTTTTAAAAAGTATAACATCAGAAACATAGATGTTTAACCATAGCTAGGTCGAGGTCAAAACATTGATTAGACAAAAAGTATATCATGATTATTTATCGTAAGAAAAATAAGGACCAAATATGATGGTATAGTATTCGAATTCGGAATAAGAAAAAACACTAAAGGAGCGTTTGGTTGGAAGGAATAAAATGAAATTGAGAAATTAATATAATTTTCAAGTAAAATTATGTTTGAGTGAGTATAAAATGTAAAACTCAAAGTAATGTTTCACTTCAAATTTTTTTGGTTATGTGATTTTAAAATTCTTCCACCCAGACATGAAATTTGAAATCACACAACCAAGAAAATTTGAGGTGAAACATTCCCTCGGGTTTTACATTTTATTATTCACTCAAACATAATTTTATTTGAAAACTATACTAGTTTCTCAGTTCTATTTCATTTTATTCCATTTCATTTCATTCATTCTAACCAAACGCCCCCTAAATGTTAATCAAGACAATCAGAAGAGAAAATACTAGTAGACCCTAGATGCACAAACTTTATTTCTAATAACTTATTAATCAAGGTTTAGAATACTAAACCAAATAGAAAATCAAATAAACAATTAAATAAATAAACTAAATCTATCCTTAAAATAACGCCACTGATCAACATAAAAAAATCTCAAATCCATTTAATTAAACTCACATTAACCACATAGACTATTAGTTCTTGACAAGACTAACTTTATTTAATTAAATGACTTGTCAACCTAGATTAACGTTATGTGTAGTAGTTATTTAGTTAAAATGTCACGTAAGTGCTAGGTAGACAAAAACCATGTCATTAAAATCTCTTTAAATCAGATGTAGTGATTAATCGGTGTTTGAAACCCTATTAATCCAAAAATACAGGCAAAGACAAAGTTATGTTTGAAGCTCATTCAAGACTTAACATTGTAGGTTTTAAGCCCCCATTTAGTTATCATGTAATGGTGTTTGGAGTTTCTTTAAACAAAATTTATCCCATAAATAACTTTAGTGTTCGACATAAAAAAACAAACAAATTAATTAAATAAACTCATTAATTAAACACTTAAACCATTTGTTCTTCACAAGATTAGCCTAACAAATGTCATAACCTTATGACAACTATCCCTTTTCTTTCATATTTTCATTGATGAGTTGACTCTTAAATGAATTATTAGAACAGTGACCCGGTGGCATGCATCATTCATTTTAAGCATTATTAAGTGAAATTAACAACAATTTTCAATTATAAGCACAATAACATTATTAATCAGCCAGTTGAAACTAAATTATTTATTGGACGGAATGTTGTTTATTAAGTATCATCTTCTTTATATCTTTAAACAGTTTATAATGGATGAATATGCAAGTTGCATGTACCAACTAAAATTTAAGAGTTGTTTTCAAAGGATAACAACTTCCATTGATTGATTAAATATTTAGCAAAGTTGTGATAAGAACGATGCTTATGATTGACGTAAATTTAGTAAATGCTTATATTTAACTCGATTAATATATTAAGGTATGTGATCCTAATAAGGGTTATGATATACCGCCTCCTTTTGCAAAAGAGTACTCCATCCCTAAATAAACCTAACTGTCATATCAACTTACATATAGATACAGGGACGAGCAAATGGTACCAAGTATCAATACCAATAACAAATTTCCAGTACCGAATTATTCTTGGTACCTATTCGGTACCCACTTTTGATGTTTTTGGGATTGTTACTTTCGGTTTGGTTCGGTTTAATACGGTACCGGTAATTTACCAGTTTTTACCTTTAAATACCATATCCGTACTTGCACCATACATGCACTTAATGCAACCTTTTATCGGGGGCTACATTGTTGCATTAGACCTAATGTAACTTTTTTTAGAGTGTTACATTTACAACTAAAATGCAATCTTTAAAATATGCAACTTTTTTACATTTTAATGCAATTTTTGTATTTTGAAATGTAACTTTTTTAGACACTCAAATGCAAATTTTTTATAGTTTAGTTACAAAAAGGTAACATTTTTCCATTCAAATACAACTTTTTCTACAATCAAATGCCACCTTTATTATACTTTACTAAAAAATGTAATTTTTTTAAAACTTAATACAAAGTTCGAACATTTTTTACGAATGTAGTTAAAAATACAACTCTTTTTACACACAAATACAACTTTATTACATCATTATTTAAAGCATTTCAATTGCTACAAACTAATATAAGTTCAATAGCAATTATGACAAAATAATAACAACATTGATGTCACTGATAATCAAATGATGAATTTTAACATACTTATCCAAACTCAAATAAAAAATATAGCATAATACAAAGTGTCAATTACAATGAAAATTAATAAAAACATTCTACCCATCTCAATCTCTTATTAGTAGTTATTTCATTACCTTTCACATCCTAACGTCCTGTTTTTTTTGTTGGCTATTAATTTTTTTTCATAGCTTCAAGCTTGTTTTTTTTTCTTTCATGATCATCTTCAATTTGTTTTTGTTTGTCCATTTCTAGTAAATAGTTTTTCTCAACTTCAGTGTTTATTTTGTATGATCCCATCAGCCCTTCGGGAATCATATATAATTTACAAGTACCATCTACATTTTTATCAAAGAATTTGTAACACTTTTATTTTAAAGTCAAAGATATATGTAGTTTTCCTTGTTTATTACAAACAAAAAAGAATATACCATAGTGTCGCCATCCTCTACATATTTGTAGTTTTTCATCTGTTCCTATGATATTGTTTGAAGAAATATTATAAAAATATTATCAGCCCGACCAATACTTACACATGCATTGGCATGTCCACCACAAATAACTAATAAACCATAAAAATATTTTGATTACGAGGTAAACCATGTAATGAGTTTTAGCACAACAAGCTTTTCATGTATTCTCAATTTGCAAAGTAATAAAAAAACTGTTAAAATAACCTTTTTGACCCAAATCCATTTAGAACAATAATACAAACAGAACTATGTTAAGTTGAACTATTAAATATATAAAAAAACTATTAAAATTTTAAAAATGACTAGTTAATGGTTAATGATGATAATTACCAACAAGTCACAACCCACATGATTAATTATTACACAATTATTAAAAAAGAAAAAGTATAATCAACTTTCAATTTTTCTTGACATGTCATCATATATATCAGCATATGCACGTCCTTTGGTTTTTTTACGAACATTCAAATAAGTGGGTTAAAGCAATCAATTCATGAATTGGGTTATTGTTTCTTTGTATTCATAATAGCATAAACATCAATAAAAAAATTTACGATATGGAGCAACATAAAAAACAAATCATAAGCAAAACAAAAACATATTACCGTCTCCTTACCGATTCTAGCAAAACTTTTTAACCAATTGTATGCATATTTTTTGAAACATGGGTGATTCTTTGACTCGTAAATAACGTTTCTATACACACATTAATATAAATAACTTAACTAAAAGACAACTCTTAAACAATTATGAAAAACCATCTTCTTAGATACTTTTTTGATTGGTTCTTCCATCTTGTCTTTTTCTTCTTATATTGATATACGTGTTTTTAACCGATATTTGTGTACGTTATAGGATTCTTCAATACTTTTTAAAACCAATTTTTAGCAGCAAAGGCATATCATATTTTTCATTTAAAAAATTATATATATATTAATTACGAATTTTCTTATGCATTATGAGTTGCACAATATGTTTTAGGGGTTATACTCACTTTAGTCTTATTTTTTTAATCTTTAGATTTTTTTTCTATTTTAACTCAATACTTTTATATAATTTATAATATAGCTCAAACATTATTTTACTTTTAAATTTGGTTCCTATACTTTTTGTGTTTTATAAAAATTTTCGTTTTATGTTTCCGTCTATACTTTGCGAGTTAACACGCTGCAATGTGCGTGAGTGGTTCAATGTTTTACGCTTATTTTCCCGTTTAACGCCCCATTGCAACGCGGCGGTCCAAGATCGACTTACTTATTGTTTTATATGTTTTACATTTCGCCTAACGGTGATGTTCTTGGTGTTACTTGACATGGTTGTACGCCCCCTCGGCAACACGGGGGGCTTAATTCTAGTTAGAATCTAATTATACATGAGTATCAAACAGATAAAAAAAGTATTAAAAATCTTATCAAAACGTCCCATATCTTTTCTTTATGTAACACTTTTTGTCATGAACTGTGTATTAATGGTGCATAACTATAGTTAAGAGCTATTATACCTTAAAATCGAGAGAATGACATTGTCTTCCACACGTGCACAACATGCAACATTGTTGGCCATCGTTTATTGGTTTTAGAAACTTTTGAACTTAGATATATGGTAATATATATATAATCCTACCAATTGCATTTTCTATTTGAAGGCCATCTAATTGATTTTGAACTACTGTCTCGTCCTCGTCTACCAAATCATTGTGCTTATCATCACCTTGTATGCTATTGTCAATATTTGCGTATGCAATGTGGTCCACGTTCTCATATTGATAATCTAATTGAAGTCAAAAAGTTAGTCATGTTTGAAATAATAGTTGTAGCATTAGTTAGAAGCTTAATGGTGTAGCATTAATTTGAAATAATGCTGTATTGAAGAAAAAACAGTTGTGATTTAATGGTGTAATTTTTCAAAAATAATAACCTATGAATGTAATGGGTATTTTTATTTACACATAGTGGAGTTCTAAAGTTCTCAAATTATAAGTAGTTATCAAATGAATCCTACCTATTATTATTATTTAAATATTTATTAATTACATAGTTAAGTATTTAAATAAAATAATATTTAATTTAAATAGTATATAGTTATAAAATATATAAAAAAATTAGTGTAAATTTAAATATTAATTTTAAGTAATATAAATAAAATATACTTAAAGAGTTGGATTAAATAATCTAATGTGTGTTAATAATACATTAGTTAAGAAAAGTTTAATAATTGGACAAAATTTTCAAGCCTGAAACGCACCCGCAATTCACCTAAGAGAAAACCCACAAATAAAAAAAACATGTGTCTCATCCCAATACATTTTGCTATTAAAAAGACTCGAACTTGAATACTTCTTATTTTTATTGTTTTAAGTATTTTATCTTTAAGTAATTGAGCTAACAATAAGTACACTCTCTTCTTATTCACTAGATCTTTCGTGAATAGCATTGGGTCCTCCAAGTTGGTGAAAGATTAGTCCACTCTCTCCTAGTTGAGTGTAATAGGAGACACGTGTCCCCTCACTCCTGTTGCATATCTGTTGCATCTCTCAAATGACCTCACTAATTGTTAGAGATACCTCAATTATTTGCTAAGCAACATATAAATGTTTTATAATCTATATTACATATTAACCATTTAATTTTCTCTAAACACATATATGTAACTATAAACGTAAAAGACTAACAAATATGAATAATACATAGGATAAAAAAGCATTAAGCCATATTAAGTTGAACCATATACATGAAATTGTAGATCTTACTGGACTTGTTTTCGAATGTTACATTGTTCCCTTGTAATTAGAAAAGGATTATTGATGATGATGGCGATCAACTAAAAATCGAATGCACGATGTGACGTCATGTATTACACTAAAATTTAAGTCATTATGATTAGAAATAAGTAAATAAACACAATAAAGTGTAGATAAACAGCTATATAACTGTATTCTCTTAATTATAGAAAATATGTATTTTTTCCGTATATGTCCATAGAGGTATGACGTCTAGAAAATGACTATTTTGTGATTTTCTACAAGAAGAAGCTATTACAGTATATATACTTATGTCAATGTCAATATATATTATTTTAAATACATCCACATAATAGAAGTTGAAATATATTACCTTATTTGAATATTTCATTTATATTCTAAAGTTATATATTAAAACATGATGTTTTCATAATTCATACTATCAACAGTATAACCTTTTATAAGTGAGATAAAATAGCCAAACTCGAAAGACACGTATACCTCAAAACATGATTTTAGTAAGGAAAGACTTAATTTCGAATAAGAAGAACGCAATTTAAACTTTACATGCGTTTTATGTGCACGGGAAACAAAGTGACAACTTGACATTTTTGTATGCACATTTAATATCACGTTTCTTAAATTTGACGCAATGACAATTTTAACTATATTATTAACGTCTATTTAGTACTGGCAATATGATATTAATTAGATTTAATTAGACTCTCCCACGCTATGCGATGTGATTCTCATCATTTTTTCCACACAGAACACTGCGTTAATTTGGTCGTCAATAGACCGACTCGTCGAAAACCATAAAAACGAAATCTTATGAAGAAATTCTAAAATAGTAAAGTGGTCATGCTTGAAAATACATGACGGGACGGCAATCGTTATTCCAACATAAAACACCGCGTTGTTTTTGTCGTGATCATTCTGGTTCATCAGAAACCATAAAAGCAAAATTTGGTGTCAAAAACTTTAAATTACTAAACTTTAGTGGTCAAAATTGAAAAAATAAAACTTCATTGTAATAGTTTGATGGCTTAATTCTAAAATCCTAAATGGTAGTGGTCAAATCCAAAATAAACTAACTGCTAACCGATAATTTTGTAGCCGAAGTGAAGGAACTTAAAGAACATTATTTCTTTAATTTTTAAATTAGCATAGTAATAATTCAAAAAGAAGAGAGACATGAAAATTATTACGATAAAAAAGTGAAACTTAAAAATTTAAATGGTGTCGTAAAGTGTCGAGAAATTGAGTCTTGGCATATTAAAGGTCTAGAATTAACCACCAAGTCAAAACAAATGCTTTTGTAGTAATCAACAGGGAATTACTTGTATCAATTTAATTTGTCTTTTATTTTTTGTTTTTCTTGCAAAGCATGTTTGTTTCAATCGAATTTAAATATATTTTATTAAGTGAGTATTAAATGATCAAAACACAATTTATATAATTTTATTTAAAAAACAATAAACACTACATACCCACCTCAAACCCCCAAATACATCATATACACATCATCGCCGTCATCTTTCACACTTTCCATCATCATCATCACCATCTCCCACGACAACCACCATTGAAAACCAAGCACTGCCACATAGCATCAAAAACCAGCCACATACCACCACCCAAACTACCAAGTAATAGGGTCCATTTGACAAAACCATTGATGTGTCATATTTCTTTTCTCTATCTTCTACTTCTTGTTTCAAGTCTCCTTTATGTCCCACTTAAACCCTAGATAGTCAAGATCTCTCACATTTACAAATCATCATCATCTTTAATAAATCACTGTAAGTTGATCAGATACATCGACTACCCTCCATGGATTCTTAAATCTAAGGTGCATAAACTTCACCATCTTCTTCATATATCCATTAATGTCAACTCATTGCAACAAAAATCCCCATATCAAACTCAACGCATATCAGCCCCAACTCCGTTCTTGTAGCTCTCCTCGGTCCAAAGTTTAAAGGGTTCATACTCAAACCACATAATTTGAAATCGTTGTAGAACTTCTTGTATCATGTTATTCCAAACAGATTTAGGATTTTGCAATGGTTTTGGTTGCAAGCGGAAGTGGCAGTGGTAATGGTGGTGTGTGCTGTCAGTACTGTGTGGGGCAATGGTGTGAGGTGCGATGAAATGTAGGGGTATTTATTTTCAGATATTCGAAATTCAGATATCCAAAAATTTCGGATAGTGAATTTCACTATCCGAATCCGAATCCGAAATTTCGGATATCCAATATTCAAAAAAAGATGTATTATTTAATAAATTTAAAAAAAATAATATATTTTATTAAAATTTATCATATATCCGAAGTTTTTATTAAAACATCCGAAATATCTAAAAATATCCGAAAATTTTAATTAATATTTAATATTTTTAAATTTTTATAAAATATTTTGGATATTTCGGATATTCGAAATATCCAAAAATTCTCAAAATCACTATCCGAATCCGAATCCGAAAATTCGAATATCCGAAGTTCGGATATCCGAAATTTCGGATATCCGAATTTCGGATTTTTGGATATTTCAGATTCAGATTCGGATATTTTTGAACACCCCTAAATTGAAATATTTCGAAGGTGATGTGTGGTAGAAGTGGTGTGTGGTGCAACGGGGAGAGAGAGAGTAAGGATTTTATCATCATTTTACACCTTAGAGGTTATTTAGGTAAATTAAAAAAAAATTAATATTTGAGAGCGTATGTATAGTTAATCAATTTAACAAAACCAACCCCAACCATTTATTCTTCCTTCTCAGTTAAAAGGAATTTATTTATTTTTTTAAAATATATTTTTTATTTGTATTTAAAAAAAAATCTTGTTATTGTTATTTTGTTTTATTTTTTATTTTTACGATAATTATTTAATAAAACATGTAAAATATACAAACAAACACATCTTCTTTAAAAGCTTTTTGTTTTTCATAAAATCACATTTAAGTCAACCGTTTACAAACTTATTTTTTAAATCGTTTTTCTTTTTAAACCTTTCCGTTCTTTAAATCATTTGTTTGTCTATAATATATTCGTTCAGTTTTTAAACCTTTTGTTTATTAAAATAGTTTGCTTCTTTAAAAACCTTTCGTTTTTAACTTCTTCTTTCAAATCTTTCTTTTTTATAAACTTTATTTTAAATGTTCATTTCTAAATTATTTATTATTAAAAACGTTTCCCTTTTACATCATTCTTGTTAAAATCGTTTTTAATTTCATTCAATATTCGTTGGTTTTTTTAAAATGTTTATTTTAAGCCATTCTTGTAAACATCATTCCTTTTTATACTTTTTTAAACATTTTTATTCAAAACGTGTTTCGAGAAAAAAAGCCTCACCATGTTGATAAAATGTTAGAAATTTAAAAAAGTTAGAGACATAGGCACTGCAAAAATAATAATAGAAATATAATCATTGTGAATAAATATTATATTATATGATTAACTTATAGTCGCTATAAGAAAGTTAAAAAAAATTGATTCTAATTAGACGAATGGTTTCAAAATTCAACAATTTAATAAAGGCTTTTATAAAAATAACGAAGGTTTTAAATAAGATGTTATAACATGAACGATTTTAAAAACTAACGCTTTTTATAAACAAAAGGTTTAAAAAATGAAAGAATATTGAAGATTTTGAGTTGTCACTTGTCGTAATTTTAGATATCTAAAGTTTATTTTTCTCACTTCTCTCTCCTATTAAATATTTACATTAAGTATTAGTTATATTAAAAGCAATGTTTTTAGAAAATACATTTTTATTAACCATAATAATTAAAATTCAAATTTATAATAAGATTTTTTTATAAAATGACATTTTATTAAAGCCGTTTGATTTAAAACAAAATATTTTAACTTTTTAATAAATGAAACTAAAGTACAAAAGTTTAATGGAATTATGTCATTGGTTATTATAGGCAATTTGAATTATCTCTTCTCAAAATATGGTTTTATGGTTAATAAATTTTCATTGCTAACTATTTATTTTTTTATTTATTCAACGCAAGTGATACATGAGTATGTAATCTAATATTTAAATAAAAGACTCGTTTAATCAAGCAGGAAGAATGGGACTGGGATTTGTTTTTGTTGATTTAAGTTATTGCAAAGTAGTCCTTTAAATATTACAAAAAACTTTGTAATTTACAAAACCAACCTTGATGTGTAAAAGAACGAAAATACATTTATTAGACTTAATGGAGAAAGCTAACAGAGTTGGTATTAAGGCCAAATTTGTTATAAAATATAATTTTAGGGTTTAATATGTTAAAAGATTTTTTTTTGAGGTGGAATGGTTAAACGGATTAAAACACGGTGGGGCAAAAGAGTAATCTACTCTATAAATTATTTAAGCTTTAGAGATATTTTGATATTTTTTAAAAATAATTTACAAAAATGTTACACATTTAGTTCAAAGGACGAAAACATAATCAATTTTAAAAACTAAGACAAATATTGAAGACAAATTAAAGTTTGACACTCTAATAAAAACAATTTGCAAAACTCGAAGACTAAAACTTGAGATCAACTCAAAATAAATAAACCAATCAATGTTGTCCTTAAGGTATCTTCACCGACCTTTAGTATTAAGTGTATACATGATATATTTTAGAATGATTTGTTTGACGTTAAGTTTTTAAGAGAATTTTATATAAAGTCAGTATATTTATTTTTGACCGAATGAAAATGTTGCAGATTTTCGTATGTCGTAAGTTTTGTACATAACGAACCTTGTATTTGAATGATTAAGATATCTAACCTCTGAGATTAATTGTAGTCCGGCAGAATTTTTTTCCAAAATGTTGTTTTTTCTTCAAAGATGAAATAATCATTGAGCGTGTTTGCTACTTTGTTTAACGAACAAATTATCTTAAAAGTTAATTTAAAATTGTTCTTTTGAAAAGATTTATTTTTGCCGGACGTCATAAAACTATATCTACATATATATGTGAATATGTTGTAGACATACACGATCGCCTACACATAAACGCTTGCAAAGATTTTATGATGTGTTGTTAAACATGTAATGGACTAATAACAACATTTTGTTATTAGTCTCGTTTCTAAGTCTTAAATCTTAAATATCTTTAATAACTTCCCCGAATAAAAGAATGTTTGAACCAAGTACCGCTGTGAAAATTTCAACAATTACTCCTTGAATTCTAGAAGCATATTAAAAGACGGTTGAGAATAGAAAAAAAAATCTCAAAATGTAATTTGACCAAAATTGTCTTCTAAAATGTCTTTTTGAGCATGTTAGATCCAAAAATGCCCCCACTGATTAGAGTCGTCTATATTTTTTAAATTGAGCCTCCAAAACTTTCAATTAACAGATATGATTTGTTCATGTATGCATCAGGATAAGAGCCGAAAGTGGTTCTATTTGAAACTTATTGTTATCTCATAGTCTTTTCAAACTTAAAAATAAATAAAAGTATATACAACATAGTAAATAACGGTCAATCGAATCTTATTAAAGTTTAACCGAACATGTTTATGGTTAAGTTAGAATTAAACTTATAACACGGTCGACCTATCCTGTTTAAAGTTCAGAAATTCCTATTTAAAGTTGGAATATTTTTTGAGAGATGGTTACTTGGAAAAACATTTTGAAAGATAGGAGTTAAAATTGACATTTTGAGAAATTTAGTTCAGAATAAATACTAGAAGAATGAATTTACTACGTATGGAAAATGAAGAAGTCAACGAGTGAAAGTAAAAGCGAAAAGGGACACGTATATTCTCATTTGACTTTCACAACTAACAAGTTTAATTGATATTTATATAGCGATTAAGATATTATACTATAACGTGTGGTTAAGGGTTAAAAAAAAGCTAAACTTATATCGGACGAGTAAAGTGACTACTTTTACGTTGCTTGTGGTTAAAATCAACTTTAAAAGGCTGTTAATTGATATAATAAAAAAAGGAAATACATAGATAGAAATAAATAGAGAGGGTGAGTTATCTGTTTTGAAATAAAGTTAGGTTATTAGTGTTTTAAAAGCAAGAAGATATGAGATGATAATATGATATGGTGTACGTTATCCTACCCCCCACTCCACTCCCAGTCTTGACCGACTTCACCACCCAACTGCTCAACGTGTACCCACCCTCATCCTCCTCTTGTTTTATTTGTTCTCAAATATATAGAGATATATAGATATACATCCATTATAATAAAGTTCAGCAATATAAATATAAATATAAATATAATAAAATATAATATAAATATAAATATAAATATAAATATAAATATAAATATAAATATAATATAAATATAAATATAAATATAATATAATATAAATATAAATATAAATATAAATATAAATA
The DNA here is from genome assembly GCA_025506515.1 of Flaveria trinervia. Lineage (NCBI taxonomy): Eukaryota > Viridiplantae > Streptophyta > Magnoliopsida > Asterales > Asteraceae > Flaveria > Flaveria trinervia. Next base: position 122,990,662 of record CM046444.1, on the reverse strand, counting down.
TAAATATAAATATAAATATAAATATAAATAATATTCCATCCAAGTAAGCATGTAAGATTAAGTAACCTCCACAACACTCCCACCGCCACCCCTCACGCAACTCAACTTCAATCTCCCAACCCCTTCCCTCAGCAGTCAGCTCATTATGTATATATATATATATACACATAATAATAATAATAATACATACCCACCCTTGTACTCTTCACTCTCCTCATTCAATTGAACATCTGAATCAGAATATATCTATATACATAGATTAGATATGGCACTTGAAGCTCTCAACTTCAAGTCAAGGGCAGCAGCCTCTGTCCCTGTGTATATGGAGACGGAGGAGGAGCACTTGGCTTTTTGCTTGATGCTGCTCGCCCGCGGCAACCCCTCCGCCGCCCTCGAACCACCCGCCACTCACAGTTACAGTAGTTACAGGTGCAGCGTATGCAGCAAGGCCTTCCCTTCCTATCAAGCACTCGGTGGCCACAAAGCCAGTCACCGGAAAAACCTTCCCGACCACCCAACATCTGCCACCACCACGTCTCCTTCTTCTGCTTCTGCTTCTTCTTCTTCTTCTTCTTCTTCTTCTTCTGTTTTGAAGCCCAGCGGCAAACTCCACCGGTGCTCCATCTGCCACCGCTCCTTCCCCACGGGGCAGGCGCTTGGCGGTCATAAAAGACGCCACTACGACGGTAACATGATGGCCTCCGACGTCCACGGACCTTCTTCCTCCGCCCCCACTCCACGCCCTCACTTTGACCTCAACTTCCCCGCCTTCCCTATCGGATTAACCACCCTTCACTGTCACACCAAAACCAACCAACAGGACGTAATTCAAAGTCCACTTCCCACCAAGAAACCACGTTTCAACATCATCGCCGACTAATCCCAAAAACAATCAATATCAATATCAAAAATATCAAATTCATTCATCTGTTTTTTTTTTTCCTTTTTCTTTTTGTACATAGGAGATAATACATTTCTTATGTCTTGATCATGTTCAACTACTGGCTTCTATTATACCATTATTTTCATTCCTTATTTATTTAATCAAATCAGATTTCTTTTTCATTTCTCCTCTGTAATAATAACTGTTTGTTTTCGGAGACGGATATCGAACCGCCCATGTGGGTTCATGCCTAAATGCACATGTACTCCCCAAATTCATGGCTGCCGCTTATTATTTATTTTTTATTTGTGCTTTTAAAATTCCCTTTTCTGTTTCACATTTCCCAAGCTACTTTTTTATAAATTAAATTGACAAAGTATAAATCGGTTGTGTAAAGTGAAAAGGAAGCCGAAAAGCAGGAAAGGGGACACGTGTCGGTCATATGGACAGATAGATAAGAATGAATGAGTAGGTTGGTGTATTTCGTTAACTGTTGTCGTGCTGGAAACAGTTTCCGCTACCTTACAACAACTGTATAACATTTTTATTTTCATATAATTTCAAGTGCACCAAGTCAACGTGTATCTAATAATTTCATCACAATTATGTGAACATAAAATATTAAATCACTTTTTTATAAGAAAAACGTCTAAAGGCATCTTAAAGTGTTATTTTATAATTTATATAACAAAGAAGCGACGGTTTATAAGGAAACCATTTATATATTTGAAAATCATAGAGAATCATGAAACCAATCATATAATTTATAACATTTATATTACTACTTTTACTTTATATATATATATTATATATATATATATATTATATATATATATATATATAATATATATATAATATATATAATATATAGAAGCAAATAAAAACCATAATATAGGTTACGTAAAAGCTAATTGTATGTTGTATTTGTAGTTTTTGTGATTTTTTTGTTTTCGCATAAGTATTAGGCTTTTCATAAACCGTCCCCTAGTAAACAAACAGTTTTTAGTATATTTTTGTTTGCGTACTATTTGACGGCGATTCAATACAACTTTAACAGCTGTACACTAACAAATGATGAACACGTAATGATAAATGGTATACGTGTTCTATTAAAAACTTGAAAATGAAAACCAAAAACAAAAACACATTACCTGCACGAGAATAAGTAGGAGGCACAAATCATTATCTACACCAAAATATGCATCATATAAAAAGGAAAGTAACTTCATTTGGTGGTATTTTGGTAAACGCCTAATTCATCTATAGTAAACTCAAGCTTAAATCATGTTTCGAATTATTTTGTACCATAACCTCATAAAAACACCTATAAGCATAAACTATAATTTTACATTATTTCACTAATTAGCAAATATTGATGCGTATCATGATTTCTGGGGTGATGGATATCATCGTAAAAGTTACAAGTTAACTCAAATCTTATTTTAACAAAGAAACAATAACACATTACTTGTAACCCATGAAGGATCCGGAATGTTTAAAATAACTCTCCATTTTCATCGACCATTGGATTTACTGTATAACTTTAATACTGTGATTAATTAGTACTTTCAGAGAAAATAAAAAGAAATTAAGTATCTATATCGTCTAAACTTTTCGTCCCTTCACCACTATTAGAATAATAGAATTGGAATCCAGAATAGAAAGTTATTGTCGTTTAACAATGCATTGAACTTGGCAGCACACAAATGAAACTTAGTTGTCAACCACCTGATCATAAATATATACCAGTAGGTAGGCGGTGGGGTATAATCTCCATTCGTTCAAGCATACATACATTGTCGTAGTTTAAATTAATAAATTGATATGTATAATTTATATTTAAAATCTAGTGTATGTAATGTATATTAATAAATTCATATACTAAATATATATAAAAATAATAAGTGATTAAAACTAAAACATTAAGCTGGGGTATAGTCCATTATTAAAGTTCATGTAATGCAAAGATTCTAAACAGAAAATGAAATTTTGAAATGCAATACACTAAAGCTACTCTGAAAACATATGTGACCTTAATAAGTTAAACAGACTAAATCACATGAGATAAAAACTAAAATAGAATACATAAACTTTATAAATTTAAATTTAAATTTAAATTAGAACATATATTTATTTGATAGTTTATTAAGATTATTTTTAATCTAATAATATAAGAATATGACATTTAACTTAATATGTAATAATGACCACATATTAAATACGCAAAATACATATGAATATGATTTTTTTAATCTTCTAAGGTAGTATACATAATGAGTTGGTCCACATGATGCAACGCGTGTCACTAAAACTCATCTTCGGCATGTCTTAGATACTGATTATAGTTGGGTATTATTATTATCATTAACATTATTACTACTTTTATTGTTACTATTATCATTAGAATGTCTTCAGCATGTCTGTGATTGTCGCTGACCTTCTTCACAGTTCATCGAACCAAGGAATTTTACTTGCAGTTAATTGAACATGCTTTAAAGTGACAGATTATATACCCCTAACTATATGTTACACCTTTGATCAAAACTGATTCCTCACAAGACACAACATAGCCGGTGGGTGTTGTCACACTCGTCTTTGCTATACATGTGTTATTGGTTTAGTGGATGTGACTAAATTTATAATCATTAACTAATATTATATAACGTAAAGTTATTTCTATATGCTATATTTGTTAACGAAAACATAAAAAAATTATAGAAAAACATATGCACTTAAAAAATACAATACTTCAACCAATCACGATTTCTCCAAATATATTCAATAAAATCCACTTTAGAGCATTCACAACCGGTCCCTATATTTATGTGAGTGAATTTCCTATATTATACGGTATGGTTATAAGTGGTTGTGAGTGAAAGATATGGTAAATTTACTGTTCAATCTGTATTTTGGGGAATCACTGTTTAAAACCATATAATAGTTTTAATATGTTTTAAGTGGTTGTGAGTGAATGAGAGAGAAAAAGTAATGATAAAATTAAAAATGAAAGAGAAAAAGTAGTGATTTTTAGTGTAATTATATGGATAAAGATAGGGAATGGGTTGTGAATGCTCTTAAGGTTGTTATATGTTTCTCTATTGCGGATCTCGCATGGTTTGAGCACACCTTGTAAGAGTACATGAACACTTGAATTGACGACATATATAAGAAAAAAAAAAGTGGCTTAAACCGTGCTATCAGAAATCTCGTTGGTCTTAATTGGTTGAATCCAAAGATGATGAAGAAAAAGCTGAACATGAAAAATCTAAGAGTTAAGAGTATAATTGAAAATGTATAGTTGTATTTATAGGTTTATTAATTTAAAAGAATTAAGCGGGTCAAACTAGCAATTAAACGATAAGAGCACTAAAACCAAAACAACCTCACGCTCATGACCAATTCACGTCAACGCCCCATCAAGAACTAGAGTTAGGGTTCTCATATAATGGAAAGATGATAGGTAGTGAAGCAATGACATATATCTAGAGAAAATAATTGAAAGAGACGACTTACATGAGATACTGAGGTTAGGACAAGCGATGGAGATAAAGATGAGGAGCTGAGGTTGTCGGAAAGAAGGTGGATGAGGAGAGCTAAAGAGACTGCACCGGCAGATGCCATGTATATTTGTAATTCGTCTATAATTTTTTTGCGTTTAAAAAGTAACTATTGGGTTACTCATCACCCAAAACCTAATCTTAATTCACTTAAGATCTAAATTGAGATACTAAATGCTCCGACTATCCTTTTAACAACGATCTTTAACTTTAAAGATATATATAATATATATATATATATATATATATATATATATATATATATATATATATATATATATATATGTATGTATATGTATTGCTTTTATGTGTTCGGTTCAAGAAAGTTTCTAAAACAAATTAATAACTAGTCTCATGTTGCGTGTCGAAGCCCATGGGAATTATGCAGGCTGAACAAGAGGGAAGCCCAAAGAAAGTCCAGTGGAATCAGCCAGCGTATCTTTTGAGTTAGTCTTTCGAGATAGTCTTGATTTGGTAATTGGTATTGCTTAAATATAGAATATAATAATAATAATAATAATA